>JAQIUQ010007194.1:190000-209483 GCA_030378365.1 Hybognathus amarus | reverse complement strand
CCTAGATATTGGGTGGCTTTTTTCATGGTCTTCTTTCATCTGTCCTGCTGCTGTTCTCGCCTTCCTGCTCTCTGCACTCCTTGAATCAAGCTCTGACTGATGTTTTTTTATGAGAGCTCGTGACTGATGTCATAGACTCCAGCACTGACTGGGTGCAATATGATGTCAGAGGGTCCCCTGGTAATGATGCCTCTTTGAGATCTGGATTTAATTTATGGAGTAATAAGTGAATCGGCTCAAAAATCCTGCCAACAAACCATTACTCTCACACTGATGCTCGAGGGCCATTTCCTCTGTTAAAACCACCCATCACTGCCTGTACTAATCTGCTACTTCTTCCCTACAACAGGGAAGACTCAAAACTGTCAGTGTCTTTGAAGAACTACCTCTGGTTCAGAAATACACCATCATGGTGTATTTTTGGTCATTGAAATAAAGCTGAAATAAAATAAAATATTAAATAAAAAAGTAAAACTTAAATGAATATTACAAATGCTGCTTTGGTACTAAAATTAAAAATAGAATAAAGCTATATAAAAATTTTACAAAATTAAATGTACATAAAATTACTAAAACTACTCAAATTAAACGTAAAAATGTAAAGATAAAAAATAAAAGCGCATTTAAAATATGATCAATTCTAGTAAATAAATAATACTAGAATAACTCTAGATTTACAGGCCTGGAAAAGTGATTTTAAATTAGTATTTTGTTTTTAGTACTATTATTTGTAATTTGTCTAAGCTAAAATTCAGATTATTTTGAATAAGGATAAAGGATAACTCTTGGGGTTCTGGTGCAATATGGCTGCCGTCGCATGCAGAGAAAAGCGCTGTATAAATGTAATGAATTATTTTACATGAGATAAAAAAAAATCTGTCCATAAAATGATCAAAAATCCTCATCCAGTTATCCAAGAAGAAGATTTATATTCTTCTTTGTTAGATTTTATTGGCAGTCGGCAAACAAGCTGAGTGATGCACAATGCATTACCGTCCACTACCACGCACGGTAATTGAGCTTTTGTTTCTTTTTTGAAGAGATGTTAGTGAGGCCAGCAGCGGGTGCTCACCCTGTGGTCTGTTTGAGTCCTAACGCCCCAGTGTAGTGACGGGGACACTATACCATACTGTCAAAGAGCACCGTCCTTCGGATGAGACATTAAACCGAGGTCCTGACTCCCTGTGGCCACAAAAATCTCAGGACATCCTGGCCAAATGTGCCCAGTGGCCTCTGTCCATCATGGCCTCCTAATCATCCCCATATACTGATCATATACATCTCCCTATGTCCTCTCCACCAGTAAGCTGGTGTGTAGTGGGTGTTCTGGTGCAATATGGCTGCCGTCACATCATCCAGGTGGAGCTGCACATTGGTGGTGGTTGAGGAGAAAGGTTATAGGAATCCTACTGTGAAATTTTCATCTGAGATAAGCTTTATTGTGTGAGACATATACAATTTTAGTTAAGTAACATTGTGGTGCAGTTTTTTTCAGAACCATGGCTACTGTAATCATATCAGATCACTATGGAGGTTTTATGCAGGACCAGTTGTTTGTTGGTCCAGTCGAAGGGACACGCGCACTAGTTACATGAGAATCTGTAGCAATTTCGTTAAGGACAGTATTGATGTGTCCATTACAATCTCAGCTGTTTCGGGGTTGTTGTGGCTGTTAGTGTTGACGTTTTTGTTGTCCCTGTCTTGCTGCCTCCACCCAAAAAAGCCTTTCTCAGGAGCATCCGGACTGAATTCCTGGACCTTGCCTGTGAACTGCGGATGTTTGGGGCACGCACATTGCATTTCTGATGATGTCACCACTTTTGTTTGGAGCTATATATGTCAAGCAAACACAATGGTTTGAAGTTTTAGGGCTTGTCTGTTTGTGGGTGTGAGCTTGTGTTCCTATCACGGCTACTTTATTGTCAGGACTGAAGCATGGAAAAATATCCCATAAACCTATTGAATTGAACATGTGAATTGTTTTCTTGAAACCAAACGTGCTACACTTGTTGAAGAATGTGTGTTGCAAAGGCAGGAATGAAATACATTGTGTGAAAGCTATTTTAAGTAGTGATTCTCAACCAACGGACCTGGGGCCACTAGGGGGCCTCAGCAAACTTCAAACAAAGCCTCAACATTACTAATTGACAATTGACAAACAAGCTCTAAAATAAGCTACAACAACAAAAAGGTCATTCTAATTTTGGTTATTTTTTTATAATCTTTTATTATTTTAATTTTTTTACACTTTATTTTTAAGGTGTCCCTGTTACAGTGTAATTATACAAATAAGAACTGAGTTTAATATTTAATTCACAACCTGAACTTGCTATAGGGTTAGGGTTAGAATTAATGGGTTGTAATTAGGCATATAACTATAAGTATATGTGTAACAAGGACTCTATAAGTTTTACCGTTATTGTAATCTATGGGCACTGGTAGTTTCTGTATTTTAAAGGGGCACTTGGCAACCGTAATCTACTGTAGTCATTTATTTTCTGATTTTCACTTTTGTTGTCACATGTTTTCTCATCGAGCTCCCCCTGACAGCTGTGCGGTGTGTATTTTCACAACACTGTCTTAAAAAAACGTTCATGTGCATTTGTTATTATTGGAGCCGCAGACTTTATCGTGTGCAACTATGTCTCCTGAGTGGGTAATACATCATACACAGTATCATAGAATTATGTTGAATTGCCAAAAGCAGTTTGTGTTACTCTCTCGTCTCTCTTCTCACAAGACTTCATATTTCCAACTTCCCAGGACGTTAGTTCCCTAGGTTGCAAGGTTGATTTTCCGTCTGTTGACACTGGGAGGAGCGAGGAAAGTCACCATTCTCTCCAGAACAAGTTATAAAACCATTCAAATTATTTCTAAACGGTTTTATTAAGTTGAAATAGTTGCCAAGTGCTCCTTTAAATAGGGTAGTGGGGGTTGTGGACTGGTTGAGAACCATCTGGTTTAAAAGCTTTTACTGCCTCCTTCTGGTGAAATTAAACACAATAGAAAATAGAGGGAAAGCATTACTATTACTTTTGCTCATACGATAGGGGTTATAGTATTGTTATTGCCTATAGTTGTAGTAATGATGCTTATATTTCAAATTAAAATGAAATATCTAATCTAAACATTATCATGTTAGTTGAAGAATAAAGCTCTCCACATCTCACTCATGTTATTTAGTCAGCATGAAACGGAAGTTAAAGAGATAGTTTGGCCAAAAATGATATTTAAACCATGCATTACTCACCCTCAAGCTGTTTGAGATGCATATGTCAATCTTGTTTCAGATGAACACATTTTCAGTTATTTTAGAAAATGTCTTAGACCCTTCAGTGGATATAATGTGAAGAAATGAGGTCCAGCTCCTTCAAGAAATGGGGTCCAGCTCCCAAAAATGTGCATAAATCCTTCACAAAAGTCATCCATCCGGCTCCAGGGTGATAAACGAAGGTCTTCTGAGGGTAATCTCTGCGTATTGTCGTTAAAAATATACTTATTTAAAACTTTATAAATTAAAATATCTGACTTCCGGCAACGATCATCGCGAAGGTTCCTATGCTCCTACGGTTCCTACGTTCCTACGAAGGTTCCTGACGCCAACTTCCATCCCCGTGAACGACGTGTCACTTCGTTGCCGGAAGTCAGATATTTTCATTTATAAAGTTTTAAATATGTATATTTTTACGACAATCCAGCATCGGATTACCCTCAGAAGGCCTTCGTTTATCACCCTGGAGCCTGAAGGGATGACTATTGTGAAGGATTTATGCACATTTTCGGGACTTGAAGGAGCTGGACCCCATTTCTTCACATTATATCCACTGAAGGGTCTAAGACATTTTCTAAAATAACTGAAAATGTGTTCGTCTGAAACAAGATTGACATATGCATCTTGAACGGCTTGAGGGCGAGTAATGCATGGTTTAAATATCATTTTTGGTCCAAACTATCCCTTTAAACAGTCTTTTCTTCCCTATTGTGATGTATGTCCAAGTAAAATAGCTACTCTATCAGAGAAGAGATGCCGATGCAAGAGGGAGGGGAAGGTTTAACAATAGAGTAAATAAAAACAGTATGAATCTCTGGAATTGTCCCATTTTAACTATGTGAATGTGTGTGTTGCAGATGAATGACGTGATGCTGTACACCTACCCTCAGCAGGATGGTAAATACAGGCTGAAGAACACACTGACTTTAAGTGGAATGAAGGTAAGAAAGCAGCACTGCTCAGAAGATCAGTTTCATTTCTTTGTTTATCCAACGAAGAAATAAAATGCTTGACTCCATTAGATGAGATGTGTTTCAAATGTATGTGTTTTCATGTGTCTGTAGGTCAGTAAACCTGTTATAGACAATGTGCTCAACACACTCAGAATAGAAGTCAGCGAGGTTACCATCACCCTCTCAGCAAGGTAATGAGCATTTCCATAATTCTTTGCATGTGTCTACTGATATCCACTGTCATTCAGTCACTTCAAGCATGGCTTCTTTCTGTCTCTGATAGTTCTTTAGGAGAGAGAGAAGACTGGTTCCACACGTTGAGCCGGGCTATAGCGGATCACGCTGCAGGCCTCAATACCTTCAGCTGCTCTAGTGAGGTGTATTATCTTACACTGCTTCCATACAAAAACATCTACAGTATGGTCCAGTTATAAAACCAGCAACAAAAGAAACATCATCACAAAGATTTTGTTTATTGCATTAGTATTAAAGCTACACTGTGTAAATCTTTTAGTTTATTCTTAGCTAAAAACACTTAGTTCTTTCAAAAATATATGTGCTCATTAATGTATATTTACTTGGTTCAAGTAATAAAGTATTCTTGTGAGTGTATAATATGCCATTGAAAATACATACGGGTAAGGGGTTCTAATGTCGGTCGCCATGTTGCCCCTCCATCTTGAAAGTACATTAGCCAAAGAGGGACATACCCATTAATTCAAGCTTCGCCTTTCGTGTTTTACGTTTGAGTTAACACTCATGGACGAGGTCGAACTGGAAGCCATGTTAATCTTGGACTACACTGGCCACCGTAGGGGTTGAAACGAAATCGGAATTGAGAGGAACAGAAACTAATATTCACTGGATGGTCATATATCTTTTCACCACTAGATGAGGGTAAAAATCACACAGTGTAGCTTTAAGTATTAATAATATGCCCTTTTGTTTTTGGGGTTTACTAGAACAGGTTTTCATGCTTGACTGTTCAAAAACATTATTTTTCACATATTTTATTGTTGCAGCACCTTTCCTAGTCTGTCAGTAACACTCTTTTTAGTTTCTTTAGTTCCTGAAAAGCACAATGTGCTCTGATTGGTTGGCTGGACCAGTGTGTTGTGATTGGTCAAATGCTTCAAGCTTGTTTGGAAATATCACGCCCTTAAGCATGTTAGATCCAGATTCAGGGCTGAAAAAGCAACGTCATTTAGACATGGCGACAACACACTACTAACGCAACTCAACCAGGCCTCACTCCTTATTTTGTGTATGCCTTAGGCAGGAATTATTTAAATGAGGGATATATTGTGATGTGTGCATTAACCCTTTAGGCGCCAGAGGTTTTTTCCCAAAAACTTTAGATTTTGACATCTTAATTTCAAAAGACAATATCTTAAAAGTGAAACAAGATAGATACTTTTTGTAAATTAGAGAAATATTAAGCATGACCCAAAGTTTATGTAGGGATTAAATTTCCCCATCTAATTTGCATATTATGACGTCATATAGTGGCAGAAATCTTGGATTATAGAATTTTCATGAAAAGTCACATGTTTAAATGATAAAATGCAGCACTTCTTCCCCCAAAATGTCCATCACCTTCTGTATGCTATATGGCACAATACTGAATGCTCAGGTATATAGTAAATAATAACCAAACTGTGCAAATCATTACTAATAAATGGTAGAACAAACCATATGCATGTAGTGTTTGGCCTTTTGCTGTGGAGATTTTCCATTTCCTACGTGCAGTAGGCACTCTGATTCCATGTATGGGGCTTATATTATTTATATGACACACAAACACAAGTAGACAAGAGCTGTTTAGTTCAAAAGATGACTCGTTAGGGCAAAGCGCAGCTCATAAGTGATGATAGGAGCAGCGCGATCACGGCCACATCTCACCTCGCGCGCGCGCACGTCGAGTATGCATACTATTGCGACTCCCCACCCTGCCTTCTGTACTATGAATACTTCGACCTCGTCTAACATACCCAGTGATAATAAACAAAGTCTCCACCACAATACTATCGCCGCGATCGCGGAGAGACTGATGAAATGGCTCACTCTCACACTATCTCCGCTTTTGATCACACTGATTCAGTGTGCTGTAACTCGAACATTTTGTATAGAAACATGACGTTTTTTTGAGTCAGGGATGAAGTATGACATGTCTGCCATCCAGTGGAGGGGATGTCGAACGAAATTTGACACCCAATTTGACAAAATCGGCCGTTTTATTCAGTGCACGCATCTTGTCGAGTAAACTTGACCGTGGCGCCTAGAGGGTTAACAGAAGAAAACTATCCTCAAAGTAGTCCAGACATCATCAAAGTAGTCCATGTGACATCAGTTAGAATGTTTTGAAAGCATCGAAAATAACCAAATTTTGGTCCAAAAATAAAAACTACGACTTTATTCACCATTGTATTCTCTTTCTATTGTCAATCCACGTTCAGTGATGCTGATGACGTAAGACACTGCTGACGTGTTATCTGGTGCGCCCAAGCTTCGTTTACAGTCTGAGGGAGACACGCTGTAAACAAAACAATTTTCGCAAACATGTCTAAGTATTTCCAACGCATTCTCATCCTGTAGCGTCATATAGAACGCTTTATGACAAAAACGGCGCTATACTATGCACATGGCACCCTTTATCGTTAATATAACACGCGCTGTGATGGGTAGGTTTAGGTGTGGGGTAGGGTAGGGTAGTCTCATATTACGCTAAAACTATTTATGACGAATTGAGTTTGCGTGTTATATAAACGATAAAGGGTACCATGTGCGTAGTATTTTTTCGATGCTTCAAAACATTCAAACTAACCCACTGATGTCACATGGACTACTTTGATGATGTCTTTATTTCCTTTCTGGACAAGGACAGTATATCATTCATTTTCAGTGGAGGGACAGAAACTCTCGAACTAAATCTAAAATATGTTAAACTGTGTTCCAAAGATGAGGGTGACATGAGGGTGAGTCATTAATGATAATTTTCATTTTTGGGTGAACTAACCCTTTAATGATATAGAGAATATCTCCCTTTTCAGTGACTTTGTAACTTTGCAGACTGTATTCATGCTCAAACAGCAACATTACACACTAAATAAAGTTTAAAATGTGTAAAAAGCACAACAGGTCCTCTGTAAAGAACCTAAATAATGAAATGTGTTAAAATATCACATTCGCTATCACTGTCCATGTTTCCAGGCGAGAGAGAAGTTATGGATGTCTCTGGGAGAGGCTGCTCCTGTTCTGGTTCCTGTGTCACATGTGATGATGTGCATGAACTGCACGTCGGACTTCAGCCTGACGCTGCGACGACATCACTGCAACGCATGTGGAAAGGTAAAAGATCTGTAACGTGTATTGGTCAGTTAAAAGAAGTGTCAGCTCCCTCTTGTGTCAGGAAAGAGTTTTGTTTATTATTTAGTTGATTCACAGTAATATAGTGCACAGTTATTGCCATAACTTTATAGTGCACAGTTATTATCATATTATTTTACATTGCACATCTGAGGTAGTGTAATCTGACTACTGTTTGATTTATTAGATTTCTTTTGATAACTTGTTTTTATAACATTGGTTTGAATAGTATAATCTTGTACCATAATGATAAAAATACAAAGAGAAAGGGAAACTATTTCCTTTTTGTTATCAACAATATGAAGTACATTAAACATTACATAACATCAGGGTTTCCCATACTGGAGTTTGGAAATAAAATAATTTCCAATAATTTAAAATTATTTTAAATAACATCTAAATAACAATAAACATCTAAATAAAATACTTACTAAAACAGATTAAGTTGTGAGGTCAGTAAGATTTTTTATGTTTTGAAACAAGTATTTTATGCATACCAAGGCTGTATCTATTTGATTAAAATACAGTAAAACTAATATTGTGAAATATTATTTAAGTTTAAAATAAAATGCGGTATTCAAAAACATTTGTTAAAATGTTGAATGAATATAAAGTATAAAAATAACAGTATTTATTTGAAACAAAAAAGATGAGTAACATTATAGATGTCTTAACTGTCATATTTGATCAATTTGATGCATACTCGCAGTATTGACCCCATCTTTTAAACAGTAGTGTATACCAAATATCAGCATTAAATTGTCACCCTACTTTCTAGTTATTGACATTAGCATCTCTTCTTTATTCATATGATTTTTAGGTTGTGTGTCGTTCCTGCTGCGGAACAGGTATCCTCTAAAGTACCTGAAGGATAGGATGGCCAAAGTCTGTGATCACTGCTATGCTGAGCTCAGGAAGAGGGGTAAGATTGCAAAATTATGCAGAGTGTTATGCAATTTAGGATTACAAATTGTTCTAGCATTTGATTGGATGCTAATCCTGAAACCCTTCATGGTTCACCCAAAAATGAAAATCGTGTCTATCATTTAATAGTTCTTTTGTAAATATTATCCAGAATATAATGTATTTCTCAATATTCATCATTATTCATCTACTTGATTGTTTCAACAAAATATGCTATTTTGAATTTGAAACATTTAAAATAATTCTCGATTTCTGTCTAGTTAATGTCAGTGTATGATGTCAATGTAGGTGGTAATATTCTGGATCATGTGGGAGCGCTAGTCCCCGCACAAACAGGGCCAGCCGTCCTCTCTCTGCTGTGTTCCAGAGCCTACAGCCGCCCAGCCTGTGGAGGAACAGAAAGAGCAGCTCAACTCTCACACAGGTACACACACACACACACACAGAGAGAGACTCTCCCTGCTTCCTTCACTTCCACATCTGAATCATTTTATGGTATTTTTTTGTAAAATATGATTACACAAGGTGTCTAAAAATGCTCCATGTGTGCAGGTATCTGTGGGTGCAGAGGGGTCCACTATCAGTGGCAGTCTGCAAAGGCGTGGAAAGAGCAAAAGGAAGTGGAAGAGGCTGTGGTTTCTGCTCAAAGACAAGGTGCTCTACACCTTTAAAGCACGAGAGGTGAGGGGACCCAGAGTCTCCCACACCAGCACAGACACTACATTACGTACACACAAACTCTCATATGCATACATGCACACATCACAATCACTAGAATATCATTTTAAACAATTCCATTTCTACCTGGGTCTTTAGTGACCCATATTTTAGAGAACAAACTACATTAGGAAGGAACGCGTTCGAATAATCTATCCAATCATCTTGAGAGGAGGCTATACATGCAGTCCGATTCACCTATGTTCCTCGACAGTTTCCCCATACTTGCCTGGTTACTATCCTAACCAAAGACCCAGAGGGAGAACTCTGGGTATAGGCCAAAATAGCTGCGGGAGTTCCGATCATATGCATATGCGAAAATTCGGATCCATTTTGAGCTTTGGATCCGTTGAAATATCTGAACTTCTGCGGCTAGACCGTATTCGACAGTCCAACCAGATGTCATGTATTCTTCTAATCACAATTATGAGAGCGAGGCTAGAATTACCAATATTTTAACTCTTTAATGTTTTTCTGTAAACGCTCTTTCTGTAAAATGTCGATTATTGTTAACTATGGCATAAAAAATATTTTATAATTATTAAATCAATATTTATATTGATTAGCTCTATAAAATCTACTATGTTTTTACTTGAGATACATTGAGGGTCATTTGTTTTGTGTAGATATTTTCATGCATGCATTACATTCATTAAAATCATTCATTTTACCATTGTGAATATCCGGAGGGTAACGGTTGCTTCACGACCAATTTAAAAGTTCCATGCAACTGACACTAGGGGGCGAAATGCAACAATCGGATGTGAATTTCGTGTGCAGTGGACTCTGTTTGGGCCTACTCTGATGGTAAAGGATTACAATGATACTATACAACATCATAAACTGTGCAGGTGAATAGTTCATTTTTAAATTCAGGGTTGTGAAAAGGAAATCACAGTATCTGTGGACCTACTAGGCTAGACTTTATAATATCATGTCTGTTGCATACATGTTGTGTAGAGTTAACCTTGACAATACAGTAACTGTAAATAGTAGAAAATCAAATATGACCTTAGCAACATAGCTTTAACATAATGTCAAACACAAAGATTTACTTTAAAAATAATAATTTCAGAAACATGTTTGTTTTGTTGTTGGTGAACCTATTCTTCAATGTCTCCTTCACAGTCTCCTCCACACTGACACTGTGCACTTTAAGGAGGCTTTTTTGCACTTGCAATGTCAACGGCAGACTTTCTTGAAGCCACTTTAGAGTTTAAAGGGATACTCCACCCAAAAATGAAAATTCTGTCATCATTTACTCACCCTTATGTTGTTGCAAACACTGTATGAGTTCTCTTCTTCTGCTGAACACAAAGGAAGATATTTTGAAGAACGATTGAAACTTTGGCACCATTGACTTGCATTGTATTTTTTTTCTACTATGGAAGTCAATGGTGCCAAACAACTGTTTGGTTCCAATCGTTATTCAAAATATCTTCCTTTGTGTTCAGCAGAAGAAAGAAATTTTCATTTTTGGGTGGAGTATCCCATTTAGGATGGACTGCTATGGATGAGTTAACCACAATGGTCTCCAATTGCATGGGTCCATCCAACCCCAGTCTTTTGGAGATGGCATATTTGGTGCCACCTTAAGTGCTTTTCCCCAACAGTGTCCTCTTTGGTACACTGCTCTTTTGAGGTGCTGCACTTTGTTAACAAAAACTATGTCGTCTGCGCCCATACACATTCAAACATGCATGCCTGCATGTTTGATATAAATCTATGATTTTTTAATCGTTATGTTTGTTCTCTCACATTTTGAAAATATTAGAAGATTTTAACAATCTTTTAGTGTGGGCAGCTTCAGATGATATTCTCAGGTACTGTGATTTCATTGTAATCCTTCTCAAAACATCATGAATTCATGAATTCATCATTAACTATCCACCTGAACATTTTATAATGTTGTATATGGAATCATTGTAACCATTGACCATCAAAACATAGGGGTAGACATCACATTTTACATGTTATCATGTTTGGTTCAGTAGATATAATACAAAATACATAATTCAGTTATGGCGGAAAGCAAAAATGGTGGCCACATGGCATTTCTGCAATGGCTCCATTTCTGAAAATGTCCAGGGCTGGAAACTGTAAACTTGTTCTAAGTTTCATGCTTTTATCAAAAGGTTAACATGATTTTCACATATCACCTGGGACTATAAATCAAGTTAAAAAATACAGTAAAAACAGTAATATTGTGATATATTATTACAATTTAATATATATATATATATATATAAAGTGCAATTTATTCTAGGAGGGCACAACTGAATTTTCAGCATCATTACTGACATCAGGTCAGGAGTATAACCATTATTTCAGAAGTGAGGGGAACATATATTTCAGGTTTAATACCAGGTTTTATTTTACCTTTTTATTTTTTATATCTTATCTCTTGCTTTTAATTCACTAAGAAATCAAATACACTGCTGAATAATAATACTAATATTTTTTTTCCATATGTACGACATGTACTGCAAACACTTGTGCATTAGGTCCTCATGGATTTCATATAACGTAAAAACAATTTAGAATAAGGCATAAAATATACAGTACCAGTCAAAAGTTGGGAAACATTCATACAATTGTTTAAATGTTTTTGAAAGAAGTCTTTTCTGCTCCCCAAGGCTATATTTATTTAATAATAATGCAATAAAAACAGTATTATTGTGAAATATTATTACAATTTAAAATAGATGTTTTCTATGTGAATATTTAATCAAATGCATTTTATTCCTGTGATCAAAGCTGAATTTTCAGCATCATTACTCCAGTCTTCAGTGTCACATGATCCTTTAGAAATCACTCTAATATGATGATTTGGTGCTCAAGAAACATTTCTTTTTATTAACAATGTTTATTTATTCAGTGTTATTAAATATTACATGTAAAAAAAATCTGACTCACTTATCTGTGCTTAATAAAAGCACATTTTTCATGATTCAGGTACTGAAATATGCAAAATAATGATACTTTTTAGATACCGTGTAGCATACAACTGTCTTTTTCTTCTGTGTCTGCAGGATAAAGTGGCATCTGAAAGTCTTCCTCTGGCAAGGTTTTACTGTGAAGCTGCCTATCGATCAGAAGGTGAAGACACAGACAATGTTTTCCAGCTCTACCATAGAAAAAACTCTGTATTACACCTTCAGAGCAGATGACCAGCATACTTACACGCAGGTATGACACACAAGAGTCATGAAAACACTCCAAATATCCAGATACTGTTAGAGAAACCAGACTGAGATGTATGCATTGTTTATTCACAAATCAAATCAACAGAAATATGTTAAAGAAACTGTTATTTTGCAGGTGGGTAAAACGCCATGGAAGAGGCCACAGTGTTATAGTATCCAGCTATCTGCCCAGATGACAAAAGGACTCTGGGCAGGGAATCCCAGACAGCTAAACCCATTATGGGCTTACACATATGACATCAGAGTCACCTGTGCCTGAGAAACCAGCGGAATCACACCACAAATACCTTCGTTTTTTAAAGTCTCTATCTTCTTTTTGGCTGCTGAATTTAAGGACAGTCACACAAGGCATGTCATGCTCAGTGTTTGTTTGCCCTGTGCCTCTAATTGAAAAAAGTGCCAAATGTAAACAGTGCAGATCAGTGAATGATTGTTCTGAAACTACTCACATGTGTCTAAATAAAGGAGAATGTTCGTTTTCTAGAAACTGTAACTACCTTTCTATATGCAGATATAATTCAGTGCTGTCATTTTATACATTGTAAAATTAAAAATAAATTAAGTACAAGGCATTGGATGAGTATGATTAAGCAAATACAGGCTTGTTGTAGACAATATATTGTTAATTTCATTAAACGGCTGAATGTTTAGCATGCCATATCCTACCATCTCAGATTTAAAAAGTCAATGTTTTATATACAAATGACATCTTGTGATTATATATATGGATTTGATATAGAAATGTATAGCCTAACTGGAACGAGCTGTAGATTTTACAATTCCGTAATATATTTAATTTACAGCTATATTGCTATCATCTGCTGTGATTCATTTAACATCTGACTCTGTACCCTTTCAAACATTACCATGGCAAACATTGTTTTAGCTAATACCACTACAGTTGTTGTTACTATTGTGAAGCTGTGCTAACTTTAGCCACCATTGACGTTCATAAACATTACACAGTAAACATTGCTTTAGTATGATCCTGATAGCCTATGAATTTGTGATAAATAACAGCGTATGGGTCATATTCGCATGACATTTGCACAGCGCATGCTATGGCATAGTCCAGTAAAACATTGATGTAAATCAGTATGGAAATGTTGTAGCCTACATCTGTGTCGGTTTGAACGTTTCTATTAAAAATAATTAAGTGTTATAAGTTTTATGTAGAGTATCGACCTTAAGCAGTTTTGCAATTGGGCAATCGTCGAAAGCCACATTATTCCACTAAAATATGTTTAAAAATGTCTGTTTTTTTTGCGCCATATACAACGCTTTTGCAAAAGCTCAAAATATCAAACGCACATGGCACCCTTTAGCGCCAAATGAGACATAAAAATAAATCGGGCAGAAGGCGCCTCCTAGTGGTCTAACCCTACCCCATACCTAAACTCATTTTCTCTAAGTCTCATTTGGCGCTAAAGGGTGCCATGTGCGTTGGATAATTACGCTTTTGCAAAAGTGTCAAAATATGGCGCCTTGGGATGAGAATGCGTTCGGCGAGCATTTTTCTGTTTCTATATCTCTAAAATGCCCAGCGATACACTTTCTTTTTTATCATGTTCGTTTTTATTTGTCTTTGAATGTTAAATTTGAAAAGCTGTCATCCCTGAACGTGGAATGTACTGAACAGAACGTGGGGATTACAAGGTGGATTAAGCCTCCTAGCACCCTTAAGGAATTCGGATGACCAGGTTCGTGCTTTCCTAATGACTTACCTTCTACTGCATTCATGATGAGTGGTTCTTGAGGCAACATACACTTTAAGGGTAGAGGGAGACAGCCTTCGCTCCAACTCATCTTGCAGGAAGGAAAGCACGACTCTGATTGGGCAAGTTCGGGGGTCAACACCAATCGATCAACAGGTTCCACTTCAACGCATAGAGGCCCTCATAGAGGGGGCTCTAGCGGAAGTGATGGTGTCTACCACAGCCTGTGGTAGGCCAACTAGAACCTCCACGTCCCGTCCAGGGACGAGACATGGAGTCTCCAGAGGTCTGGATGGGGTGCCATCAGATTGCCCCGTCTCTGAGAAACCAGGTCCTTCCTCAGAGGGATGGGCCAAGGAGGTGCTGTCATGAGGAGCATAAGTTCTGGGAACCAGGTCTGGTTGGGCTAGTACGGCGCAACTAGCAAGACCTGTTTCTCGTCCTCCCTGACTTTGCACAGTGTCTATGCAAGAAGCTCACTGGGGAAAGGCATATTTGCGAAGGCCCTGGGGCCAGCTGTGCACCAGAGCATTCGTGCCGAGGGATCCTCCGTTCAGGGAATAAAACAACTGGCAATGGGTCAGAAGATTCCCCAAATCAGCTGAATTGCCTGGGGATGGAGTCACCATTCCCCCAGAAGGGGCGGCTGCCGTGAGAGCTCGTCGGCTGGACGGTTGAGTCCACCAGGGACGTGAATGGCCCAAAGCGACCTCATGATGCTTCTGACTCCATAAGAGGAGATGACGAGCGAGTCGCAACACACGACAGGAGCGTAGACCACCTTGATGGTTGATATACGCAACTGGTCGCAGTGACAGAAGCAGCCCCTTGAGGTGGCACAAGGCCAAGTATACTGCTTGCAACTCTAGGCAGTTGATGTGCCAATGCAGCTGAGGCTCCATCCACAGCCCTGAAACTGCATGCCCATTGTACGTGTCCCCACATCCATTGGCAGATGAATCTGTGAAAACCACAGCATGCCTGGACACCTGGACAAGGGGCACTCCGGCACATAGAAAAGCAGGGTCCGAACAAGGACTGAAAGTTTGGCGGCAGTGAGGGCGATGTCGACCTGGAACATGTCACTCTGCCACGCCCATCTCAGGACTCGACTCATGAAGCCAGCGCTGAAGCTGTCTCACATACAGCAGGCCGAGCAGCATTACTGCGGCTGTCATATTCCCCAGGAGCCTGTGGGACTGTTTCAGTGGGACCGCTGACCTTCCTTGAAAAGACTTGAGGCAGTTGAGCACTGACTGGACACGCTCCTCTGTGAGGCACGCAGTCTGACCAACCAAGTCCAACTCCATACCGAGATAAGAGATCCTCTGCGTGGAGCAGAGTTTGACCCTGACCACCCAAACGGCTCAGGTGCTGAAGCACCAAGTCCCTGTGTTCGCACAACAGATCTCGCGAGTGAGCTACTATAAGCCAGTCGACGAGACAGTTGAGAGTGCAAACGGCATGTTCTCTCATGGGAACAATGCCCACCTTCTACGACTAAACACAGAGAGGTCTCAGAGAAAAAAACAGACTCGATTGAGTGTGAAGATAATTTACCAATCTTGAAGCTTGAAGCATCCACTCAGAGGACACACTCTATCAGCTCCGAAGCAAAAAAAAACATGTGTGCGTTTGCTTCCACTTTATATAACCACACTGGTCCTGCATGGAAATGTTCATTGGCTCGTTTTAATTCACCCAAAGACAATTGGTTCTCCTGAGCGTGATCCCAATTCGTTGGAAACTTCTCCGACGAGACGTAGAAGTCCACAAACGAAGGGGAATTCCATATTTGCCTTATGCCGTGAAATATAGAATTGAGCGCACCAGTACCCTACAGAGGGAGGAGCTGAGGGGAGCGGGCAATTTAAATTTTAAATGTCCCCTGACATGGGATTATTTTATTATTTTATTATGTTTCCTTTGTTGCCCTTATAATGTTAGTATGTTTTTTAGTATCAAAAATAGTCATAATTTAGAAAAAAAGGCATTTTTCCTAGCCTGATTTTAACCTCTGATTTGAACACTCTGTTTAAAGGGGCGTGTCTGCTGTGGGATTCAGTGTAACCGCCCACTGCTGTGATTGGCTGACATGCTTGCATATGAAATAGCTTCGTATTACACATGAAACTCTCTCAAATATTTATGTTGTTTTTATAATATTTTTTATATATGCTATAACAAAATATTATATAGGATAGTTATTTTAGGCTGTTTAAATTGGAAAAAAGCTGAGGTGCTGCGGCACCCTGGCCAGTTGTCAGGCACCCACTTTGGAAACTACTGCTAGAGACGACCATCCCCTTTCCTTAATGCATTATTTAATAAATAAAATTAAACAAAGATCCTTCATTTATACAATACCTATGTATTCATTTGAAAGACTTTCCAGCTATTCACATACAGCCTCTAGGGGCGACACATATTCAAACAACGAACAACCAGTCAAGCTGTTAGTCTGTGATGTGGTACTAAATATAAGGTCAGATTTTGATACCATTTTAGTTTCTCCCATTTATCCTACTGTCATATTATGATCTTTGATTAATAATAAAGATTATATCATTACAATATCAAACCTAGCAACATTTCCCTTTCATCATTATCTCAAGTAATCTTCCTGAGTGTGAGCTCTTATTATCAAACTGCAGCCTAGTAATTCAGTATAACTAGATTAAGATAATCAGCTTTAATAAAGTGGTCTGTGGCACTTCGGCCAAATAAGAGAGGTTGATTAGAATGCATAAATAATTGATATGACAGAAAAAAGAAGCAGCACAAAACATTTCGCCCTATTTCTTTTCATCCTTTGAAATATTAATGACACACTGCTATTGTAGGCCCCTCTGTTATTTTGACACTGATCTGTTTGACACTGATCAGTTTTCTAAACTTAAATAGACTATAAAGCTGTAGGAGAAAAAGCACAGTACTGATGACAGATCAGCAAACATTTCGTTAATAGTATCTGTTGTCGGGACTAAGTAGACTTCATTAGACTGAGCTTTACTAGGTCATCCAGGATACAAAAGATATAAAAGACGAAAGCAAACGACAGGAACGAAGACTGAAAAAGAGGATCCAGGGAATATCACAATAAAGTGGTAATGATATGGCAAGAAAGAGAAAAAGGATGTTAAAGAAGGAAAGTGAGATAGAAATGGGACTGTTCTAGTTGCACATCTCTCTCGAGTTCCCCTGACCCACTAATGAAAGAGTAATTGATAAATTCGAAGCATTTAATTGCTTGAAATGCCATTTTTATTAGATCGGGGGACTGTATTTTTGTTACCATGTCGGTTGTGGTGAAGAACGTGCATACAGGTTGATGACAAAAATGAGCTCACAACCAAATTAGCAGACACAGAGACATTCAACATAAAGAACAAACTGCCTTTATGTCTCCACTTCCTCTCTTCAAGTGTCTGACTATGACAAACCATTTCAGTACAGTAGACAATGACTGCTTATCCCTCATTTAATGGTTACTGAACAATTGACATCATAAAAAGAATAAATCTTTACAGACCCAGAGATCATAAAACTAATCCACATCAATTAAGCACTTTAGTCCAATTATTTTTTTAAGAGACTTGATCGGGAGATTTAATTTAGGCTTTGAAGGTGAGTAATTAACGACTGAAGTTTCATTTTGAAGGAAACTATCCCTTTAAAAGTGCTTAATTGAATCTCAAACAATTCAAAACACAGATTAGTTCACAAACTAAACAAGTTAATATGAATATGCCTACTTCCCTACCATATAGGCAAAAAACAGTACATGAAAAACAGTGTCCAAATTCACAAATAGTATGTGAAAGGTTCCTAAATGACACACAGGTGAGATTCGGCGAGGCGTTCGTACATTCTGTAATACATATATATATATATATATATATATATATTTAGTTTCAAATCAAATACGGTAGCCTACTATACAGTATGCGATTTTTGGATGCAGCAAGGTTCATCAGACCCTCATTGGTTCTTGCAAATAAATCAGTTGATCTGTGTCCAAATCGCATTATCTCTTAGGTACCGTTTTTGGATAAGTAATTACTTCATGACCGCTAAAAGTATGTTCTATAGTATGAATGTGTGTAGTATCAATGTAATCTGAACATACATTTATGTCACATTATCATGTGACCCACTGTAAAAAACATATTTTCAAAATTTGTTATCACAACATTTTTTCTTTTGTCAAATCAACTTAAATAATTTATTTAGTTGAGATAACTTATTATTTTGAGTTTCTGATGATTAAATTAATCTCCTTCATCGCATTAACTCACTTTTTCCAGTTCAGTCAACTTAAATTTTTAAGGCAACCAGGTTACTTACTTTTTTAAGTTAAACCAACAATATTTTTTTACAGCATTTACTGCCATTCACAAATCCTCTCCCGTGGCCTCATGGGATAGTAAAGTGTCCATGCGTATGCACACGTATGCACACAAAAATCTCGCCCGAAAGAAGCTGGTCATCCGGGAACTTCTTACCTACTCTTTTATGAGTATCACATAAAAATAAGTATATCACAGTACTCATAAAAGAGTAGGTACATACTGTTGTTTTTTTTTTTTTGCCAATTACAGTATTGGGAAGTGTGTTTCCAGATGCAGCAAACATTTTCCCCACATTAACTGACAAAGCAAAAATAACTGGAAATATAAAATGTAAGTTGCTCAATACTGCATATTGTTTATTGAATCGTTGTTTCATAGAAATGAAGGTGTTCGTGTCGCAAGTAAAAGGCCGCAAGTGATCACAGTCATGCCATTCAATCCAACGGCTTATGTGAATATTTGTATATTTTAAAAATAATTTAATTTAAGCATGATATAAAGTGGTCATATTTCTACTGATGGAAATTCTGAGAGGATCTAATAATATATGATATGAATCGAGAACAGTGAACCTCAAACTGAAACAAAAGTTACCCACAGGTGCCCATCTGTTCCTCAAGACCTAATGCACAATGGGCATACATTAGATCCATTAGGCCCGCTGAAGCATGAGCCTCGTGTTCAGCAATACCCAGCTTTTGTGTTTTCATGAATGAGTTTCACTTTCATTACTGGCTCCAACTTCAGAACTTCAGAGCTCTGTTCATTTGTGCATTTGCCTGTTCAAAATACATTTGAATATTAAATTTGTGTTTTTTTGTTTCCAAACAGTCAGAGGTTCTGGTATTCTTGCTCTCCCAAACCAAGATCAATGCATTCCAGGATATTAGCAGGATATTTATTTCCTGGTTTTACGTCACCTTTGGCACATGGCCAGATGAATATGTGCTATTCATTCTCTTAGGTGGAGGGCAGATTT
>JAQIUQ010007194.1:0-185000 GCA_030378365.1 Hybognathus amarus | reverse complement strand
GATATTTTAAGAATGTTGGTAATCAATTAGTTGACAGCACAGCACCCATTGGCATCCCTATGGATGTCAATCGGTGCCATCAACTGTTTGATTACCAACATACATTTTTGTGTTCAACAGAAGAAAGGAAGTTTTCAAAAGGAAGTTAAGACCCATACATAATATGTAATTTAAATAAGGCTTATTGTGAACGCTGATTTTTATTTTTTATTTTACATCGTGCATCCACAAGAAACATTCACAGACTTAATCATTTTTAATCTTTCATTTTAAAGCACACACACACACAAGCCACTGTATTGCACTTTTTTTTCTTTCCTCTTTTTGCAAACACTCACTGGGTGCTTTGTTCTTGACATTAACCAGAGTTTCCAGTAGTTTGTCTCTTGTGTTTTTCTTGTTTAAAGCGTCCACAACCTGTACAGTGAACCAAATCAACACATTGTGCTCAGCCGGAAGGCACATGTTAGTAAAGGTCTTAATCAACAACATGCATCGCCTCTGAATTATTTATCAACCAAACTGCAGGAGAGAAGAAAGTAGTGATGATGGTGCGCCGTCACTCCGTCTGCCAACATCTATGTCTTCTCTGTTATACTGGCACGGCTCTTTTACAAGCAAACACCATTAGTAGTGTTCAAATCTATCATCGGCTTTGTTTCTGAGTTGTTTTTCCCTCATAGTGCCTCCGGCAAACGCAATTGTTTTGTAAGAAAGCTTTAGAGCCCATCACCCAAAAGTATTGTTTGCGTTCTATATGTTTTGCATGTCATATTCATTTTGTATTGTTGTATCGCTTTTGAACACACAGCAACAAAAGGTCTGTTGCATGCTTTTATGCTAGCGAGCAGCGCACAGTCCGTTCTCTGTTTGGTCTTGGATTAATGAAGCTTTTGTGCAGTGTGCGTAAGGCAGAGATGGACACCACTCTTATTGCACAGGCTGACAGAGGCAAGCTCAGCTTCACCTTTAGGTCGACATGCCAATATACACAACACAAGTGTGTGTCTGTGCCTAAATTTCTTGTCCAAAACCGTGCATTTAGCAGTTTTAGCAGATTTGAGCCCTATACCGCGCACACACTTTTGATAGCAAGCCTGCAGTCACACAGTAAGCCCTGTTTCAGAGAGGAATTGGCTTTTCCACACTAACCTTGACTAACTATTGTGTGTGTGTGTTTTGTTATAGGCGAGGGAAAGATGAGGCATAGGGTCTCTTGTTTCTTAGCCTAAGGGAAGAGAGGGTAAAAATCAATGCTACACTAAAAACGAATGTCACATGGCTCTCTGCACTCATCTGACCTTGAAGTCACTGATCTACTCGCTCTCCATGTTTCTCTCCTGCACTAACTCGCTCTGCACATAAACGCTTCCTTGATGCATAGTCTACTTTAACCAAATAACCCTGTGACATACAGTATGCATTCAGAAAAAGAAATGGTTATGCTTGGTGTTATGTAACACTCACAATGACTTTTTTTGTTCTTGCAGTCCACTCGATCGGTAACTGATTAAACTCACCTGCAGACCATTTACGTGCAATTGTAGATCTTGCTCTGCAAAATGGGGAAAGCACATTTGTATTTGTTCAAATTTTACACATGACAATTTTGACTTTAAATTCAACATGAAATGAAAATGAACACTATTTTAATGGACATTACTTCGTCATTAATCGTGTTATTGATGGAAGATTTATTAGTGCATGTTGGTCAGAAAAATATTTTGAACTGTCTATTCAAATAAAATATTTTAAATATATTTTTTAAATACAAAATATAAAAAATTCTAGGCTACTTTTTACAACATTGATTAAACTTGAAATGTTTCTTAATCATTAAAGTCAACATAGAATTATTTCTAAAAGTTTACTGAAGACTGAGCAAATGATAGCTGAAAAATTAGGCTTTGCCATCACAGAATAAATTCTATTTTAAAATATATACTATATATATATATAATATATATAATATATATATATATATATATATATATATATATATATATATATATATATATATATTTAAACTAAATAATATTTCACAATATTACTGTTTTACTATATTTTTTTATTAAATTAATGCAGCCTTGGTAGCATTTCTTAAAGAAATATATATATAGCTATAGGCCTATTAAAAAAATCTTACTTTTGTCTGTCACATTAAAATGGGAACAGATTCGAAAATTTACTTTCATAATGTATGTTCCTAATCTAAAAAAAAATATATATATATATATATATATATATATATATATATATATATATATATATATATATATATATAATATAACAAAATGGTCCCCATAACCTGGTTACTAACAAGATATAAAACAACTTTCTTTACTTCGGCTGGCAGTTGCTATTTTCAATATTTTTATTCCCTCCAATGTAGTGACCATTTTTTATAATCCAAATAATTTTCTTGTACATCCAGTTTAACATTCCTGGGGTAGGCAATACTGCGAACCAAAGCAAATGGATTACAAACATATTTTTATTAACTTCAAACAGAGGATTTGGCATTTCTTAATTGTGTTATGAGACTGCAATGCACAGAGGGGGAATTTTAGAGCCCTGGCGGATTATATTTGCTGTCAGGCTGTTTTAGCAAAGTACAAACAGCAGCATGATGCCTTGACCTCTGACAATGAACTGTAATTCCATGCATACATATATATTCACAAGTGTGATTTTAGAAATATGCAACTGCACCATCTGGACTAACCAGGTTTCCAGTGTTTTCCAAACATGGGTAGGTGTCCTCTTACAAATTTCCAGGTTACCTGTCTACACCAATTTTAAATGACAGTCCATGACTTTGCCAACAATCCAGTCAATTCCCAATGGACAAAGTCAAGTCCTTAAATCTTTTCTTTTTTGAGAAGCTGTTTCACATTTACATTGCAATAGGGAATGAAACCAAATTTTAAGTACCCTATTTATAAGTTTGCAACCTGTTTTCCATTTGATCTGTATTATAGTGAAATCATCTTAAATATATGTGCTTGCTTTTGATGCCCTTTATCGCAGCGAGAGCAATTTGAGAGTTAAAGAGAAGGAAAGGTGAGCAGAGCAGCTTCCTTACGCAAGATGAGACAGAGCGAGGACTCTCAGCCGGCAGCACTACTTTACACACACTGTAATTTTGTCCCAATTACTTCTACACAAGACACGCAGCACACAGTGAGATTCCCACAACAGACACAGCCTTTGTGAGCTGAGACTGATGCCACACAGACAAAAAACAGAAATGTGTCCGAATAGATAAAACTTGGGGAAAGTCAAACGAATAGAGGGCGAAGATTTATATAATTAATGTATTCAAATCTATATGGAAATGTGAGATCTGTGAAAGTGCTTCCAGCATCCCACATGAAAGCCAAATATGTTAACTATATATCACTCATAGAAAAGGTACAAGTCTACAATGTGTATGTAGAATTAAAAAATAGGCTATGGTGGGTATAGTGGGCAGGAATAGATAGAAGCTCAGGATTACAACTTTGCATTAACATTTCCTGAACTCTCCAGTGTTACGGCCAGTGTTGGCTGCTCAAACAAACAGTACAATCCTGCATATTTTGTTTGTTTTGCTGTAAATATGTTGGCTTGGAGAAGTTAGGCTTAAGCTTTCACTTTCAGCTTTCTCACATTTGTTAGGTGTCATCTCATCTCCCACAGAAGTTTGTGTTTTTCAGTGTGAAGACAATACTCACGCTAAGTTTACTCAAAAAGAGTTAAATAGTACAGGAGTATGTGAAATGGGACAACCAAATCTAACGACCAGTCGTGAAAATGTGACGAATGATTAAAAAGTGGCTAATGTTGATCAAACTTCAGTGGATCTAGCTGATGAAGATTAGTAAGATTTTGCTAAATAGTACATATTTACAGTTGGCCAATTCGTATGAATTCGACTGCGAATGACCTACCCCTTACCCCGCCCCTAAACCTAACCATCACGTGGGTTTGACATTTCGTGCAAGTGAGGCTCGTACAGAATTAAACACTTTAATCATTTGTAAAATTTGATAAAATTGGTCGTGAAGGGTAGAATGGGACATTTTATGTTTACATTTTTGGGGAAATCAGCTAAACTTAACTTATGCCTAGTTATTTTTGCACGTTAAACTGGGATTGAAGAAAGTATTTAACATGGGAAAGAATGGCTGTGTTTACATTCAAAGTTGCAAATGTAACTTATGCGCAAAACTGGAATATTGCATAAAACATTTGAACCGTTTCCATCTTGTGTTCTAGAGAACAAAATTGCCACTTCCCGGGAAATTGCCATGAAATATCTGTAATAAAAATGCATGGATTTTTTTCCTACATCATAAATGACTTGCATCTCCGAGCGCACAGACGAAACTCAATAAATGCTGGCATGTTTCTTGCGTTCAGATTCCTGGTGTTTGGGAATGCAATCATGTGAGATGCTTCTGGGTGGGTATTAAACCTAATTAAATTTTGATATCAGACTTTGGCTTAGGCATTTGGCTCAAACCAACATTTGAGATGCTGTGCGATGCAATTGGTCTACAGGTTAGTCAGTTATCCAAATCACAGTTATCCAAAATGAGTTTTTTTTGTTGGAGGTGGATTAAAATGGCTTCGTCACATCTACTTCATATGGCCCCACACGTCATATACAGACAGTATAGATATTGTGGCCATGACTTTACTGAGTGAGTGTATCATTAGCTGCTTTGGCCTTCATTTTGCGACGTGTTCTTGAAGATGAAGTGTTGCCTGTTAGTGAGGATATCATGTCTGTTCCTCATCCTTCTACCTTCATTGCACACATTTGAGACAAATCTGAGCATATTACTCAATTTGTTTAAAATAGAAGCTGGTGGTTTGCCACTTTTAACATCATATTGAGTTAAAAGTACAAGTGCCATGCACACATTAAGACACTATACACATACCAGAGTGTGTGATCTGATGGAGGTGACCTCTCTTGACAGATTAATAGACCGCTAAGGGAACCAGGCTACTGAAAAGATACACACATTGTCTGTTGAGACTAGCACACTTTTCACATTAATATTGATGACGTAAAACCTTGTCATAATGACATGTTCACTGTATTCTCACATCATGATTTGTAAACAAGATTGAGTGGTTAATAGAGTAAGGCTGTCAGTCAAATATATAAATGGTGTTAGAGTCTGGATTTTTAGCAAGCACATTAAACTTCCAGTATGCCACTCAATGCTTTCTTTCTTCCATCCCCCCTTTTTTACATTTTCCTCATTTCTCTCCATCCCCTCCCTTGCTGGATGGGCTCATTTTTTCCACTCTCTCCAGGGAAACATTTTTTTTGCAGTCATATGCCTTTGAGTGTAAGAGGTTTATGTTTGACAGATTAAGTGTTTTATTAGTTGATATTAATGCATTTTTGTCATAACATGCGTCTGAGTGTGAGTGTGTGTATGTGTGTGTGTGTGTGTGTCCCAGATTATTTTTTGATCTTTCTCACTCTCTCTATTATAGATGACACTGTACATGTTTGAGTATCTAACACATCACCAGAAAAAATAATGGCGATAAATATTACCAGGTTTTTCCCCTCTATACTTGAGTTTCGTGTGGGAGTTTTTACAGCTGTTTACAATTGAACTCGAGCATTTTATGATTATATGGTTAATGTATTGTATCATTTGTGGAGCAAGGCTCTGTCACAACCTTCAGCAATTTTCTAAATCGGCTCTCTCTGTATCATTATTTAAAACTGTGTGTGACACAGATTAGTCCAGATAGCTATTTTTTAGGGCATGCAATTTCTAAGCTATGGGACACCAAGTGTTTCAGAGCATTATATCATGATATAACACATCTATGAAACCTTCTGTGTTTTGTGTTTGGATTGATTACTTTAAGCTTAAGAATCAACTTTTTTTGTGGTGTTACATACACAGACTTAGATTTCTGGTTTCCCTCCCTGCAGATCTAAACAAGTCAATCATCTGAATGGTTTCTGACACTTTTATGCAAGTGTGACAGATCAGCAAATCAACCAGTCTCTCAGTTCTCCATCATGGGTGGTATTACAAATGGGGCCACTTCACCTGCTCAACATTTAGTCTTTTAAGCGATTATGAGTCAGAGCGATCCAGACACACAAAGTTGCTCTATCAGTGTTTTAAGCCGAAGTGTGTGTGTGTTTTTGTACTTAAAGCTGCAATACATAGCTTTTTGTTGGGTTAAAAATTATCTCAAAATACATGTTTGAGAAAATACACAACCAGCCAGTGTTCAAAACTCTCTGCTTGCCTTACCTCGAATTCAAAACAGTAAGCTTGTAATAATTTCTACGGGAGATTCGAGCATGTCTTTCGTCATTACGTCACATCTGCACACATAAAGATGAGTCTCGGCTAGTCGGCTATATTGTGTGTGAGGATGTTGGAGGTGGAGATTTATAGCCTTTTCTCACTGCACTTGATATAATTAAACTTAACAATTTGATAGCGGATCCAGAAAGGTTTAAACGACAATCACCAGTGACAACAGATTCACCCGCTGTAAAATGCAAAAGACTTTGTTCGGACTTCGGAGTGGCTACAGAAAAAAGAGACTGCAACCGGACCCATGCGAAAACAAGGATACATATCGGAAGGACATTACACGTAGTCACGCAATACTGATGTTGTTAACTTTAACAATTTGAGAACAAAGTATGATTTGCATGGTTTTTGCGTGATATGATGCTGCAATGTCGAAACCAGAACAAAAATGCCAGTATCAACACCGGCGCGGTGACTGACAGCCTTACACTTTCCTCAAACATTGTGTTCATCCACGCTGTGCCGCGTCGAGGGTGTTGAAGTACAACTCACGTAATGTTGATAATTCTGCGAATGACTGCAATTGCAGATTTCAAACAGAGATGTCGACAAAGAGATTTAATAATGTGCAATAACAGACCAGAAAGTCATTTGTAGGTTGATTTTCATGAAAACTGTAAAATCTGTGGCTCTGTGACTGTGGTGCTTTCAAAACATTAATCTATTTGTTTGATAATTTCCCGACAACAGCAGCACTGTTTCAACCAATGGCATGATTTTGGGTGGAGCGATCTGTTTGTCTGACCAATTACAAATGAGTGGAATGTTCAGGAATTTTTTTGATTGCTACAGCTCCAGAAATTACATAAATCTATTTTAAATAAGTACAAGATTAATGCGTTATTGTGACCGATAACTACATACAAAACAGAACTTCTGTCATTTTTATTTTTCATTCACTTTATTTTCCATTGTGTTTGTGTGTGTGCAGTGTATATTTAAGCCCTTAATCTCCATGATTATATTTTGTGAAACCAAGTAAAGGGCCAATTGTGTTCCAGAATCCTGGCAAAGCTCTGTGAAGCCATTGTGTGAACAGTAATACCAGCAGGAATCTGGTCCTACCTGTGGGGCTGGGATTGGAAAATGTTGTAATTTTGCGTCTATGACAAATACATTAACTAATTATTTAGTTTCTACTCTTCCATTGTGCTTATTAGAAAACACTTAACCAGCTAGCTGTTCATCCCCAGTGAGTGTTATGCAAGAACTATCGGAAAAGAGTACATTTCACACAATTTTGCAATAGGAAGTTGAAGCAACAAGGCTGATACTTTATTACATTTTGAGGCATTTATGAACAGTGCTTGTTAAAGATGTCAAGGAAAATTTTATATATACTACAATTTTTTTTTAAGATCTACTTCACACACATCATATTTTGCTCATCTTCTAAGCCTTATATCATTGCCTAAAAGGGTTTCTTGTCAGAGCAAGTGATGCTTCTGCTTTTTGTGAGAAAACATGAGAAACTGCCAGTTTGGTAGGTTGAGGTTTTATACACCCTCTGATCTTTTTCATTTTTTTTTCTTTTGTATATAGGCACAGTGATCTCTCACCATGGCTCCGTTCCTGCGGATTGCCTTCAATGAATTTAACCTGGGAGACCTTCCTCCTATGACAGAGGAACCTTTCTGTGCCATCAAAATGAAGGAATCGCTCAGCACAGGTCAGTGTGACATTCAAACAGATCTTAATGCTTTCTGCAAGGTAAAATTCACTTTAGGATTGTCTTCTCAAGATTTACAGAATGCAGTGCTGCCAGTGTTGTGCTGAATCTTAGACGGCATCTTCATTTCATTAGCATTTCTTCCTCTCTTTGTCCACCCAGAGCGAGGGAAGACGCTGGTCCAGAGGAAGCCCACCATGTATCCTGCATGGAAATCCACATTTGACGCACACATCTACGAGGGCCGCGGTCATACAGGTGGTCCTGATGAAAACAGCAGAGGAGACTCTGTCGGAGGCCACGGTCAGGGTCTCTGTCATTGCTGAGCGCTGCAGAAAAAGGCAATGGTCGATGCGGAGTTCTGGGTGGACCTGCAGCCTTCTGGGAAGGTGATGATGTCTGTCCAGTTCTTTTTAGAGGATACAGACCTAGGTGGGTGCATGTAACGTAAAACGTAGACAGCGTTTAAAAGTTTGGGGATTTTTTTAAAAAGTTTTTGAAAGAAACAAACAACTTACAATGCTCACAATGGCTGCATTTATTTGATCAATAAAAGTAAAAACAGTAATCTTGTGGAATATTATTACAATTTTAAACTGTTTTCAGTCTTGTCACATGAGCATTCAGAAATTCTAATTTGCTTATTTGAAATAATTCTTGTTATCAGTGCTGAAATTGTACTGCCTACTTTTTTGAAACCGTCATACATAAAATTTTTGTAACATCATAAATGTATTTTCCTCTCACTTTTGATCATCTGAATGCATCCTAATTGAATAAATGTATTAATTTCTTAAAAAAATGCACTGACCCAAACTTTTGAACCAAAAATCTCTTCCAAACCTTTTTTTGTATTTATCTATTTTAATTTAAGATGTCTTGAATGAACTAAATTATATTTTACTGAATTAAGCCCTGCCATGATGGGCAAAAAGAATTAAGCTCTGCCATGATGTTCTGGCCTCCGTTCACTGGCTTCCAGTACATTTTAGGATTGATTTAAAAATTGTAGTGTTTGCTTATAAATCCTTAAATAGTTTAGCCCCGACCTACCTTTCTGCCCTTATACAACATTATTTCCCATCAAGGTCGCTTAGGTCAGCAGATTGCATGCTTTTGGCTGTCCCTAGAGTAAAGCTTCAGGGTGATCGAGCATTTTCAGTTAAGGCCCCTGAACTATAGAATCATTTACCATTGTCTCAGAGGCTGCCCCCAACACTCTCCGCTTTTAAATCTAGTCTTAAAACATATTTCTATCCTTTCATTTCTATATTTCTATCCTTTCTTATTTTACTTCAGTTTGAGAGCTGTGTGTTTTTGTGTTTTCCACTGCGGCTTTCCCCTCTTTCTTTAAAGTTGCGGTCCGTAGCTTTTTTGGGTTAAATATTATCCAACAAAATACATGATAAAATACATAAAAAAAAGTGTTCAAAAGTTTCTGCTTGCATTAGCTCGATTTAAAACGGTAACCTTGTAATAATGTTTTTAATTCCAGTGGTACTGGTGAGTGGTTCCAGTAGTTTCCACAGGAGATTCGAGCATATCTTTGCGTCATTACGTCACATCTGTACACATAAAGAAGAGTCTCGGCTAGTCGGCTATATTACGTGTGAGGATGTTGGAGGTGGAGATTTATAGCCTTTTCTCATAGCTCTTGATCTAATTAAACTTTATGGCGGATCCTGAAAGGTTCAAATGACAATCACCAGTGACAACAGATTCACCCGCTGTAAAATTGAAAAGACTTCGTTCGGGCTTCGGAGTTGCTACAGAAAAAAAGAGACTGCAACCGCACCCATGTGAAAACAAGGATAATTTCGGAAGGACGTCACAAGTAGTCTTGCACGCTTGCTTAAGTTGTTAACATTTGATTCTGAATGCCAGTGTCCACACCGGCACAGTGACTGACAGCCTCACACTCTCCTCAAACATTGTGTTCATCCACGCTGTGCCGTGTTGAGGGTGTTGAAGTACAACTCACGTAAAGTTGGTAATTCCGCAAATGATTGCAATTGCAGATTTCGATCAGAGATGGCGACAAAGAGGAAAAATGCTGGACTGCAGCTTTAAATTGAGTATTTTTTTCCATTATGTCACCACCCTCAGATATCAGCTTAGTCATGTCAGCTGGTATCTGTCCTGTCTTTGCTTATCATGCTGTCTTACTCATGTTTTCATGCTGGTGTATTTTTTCATTCCTCCTCCTCTTGCTATCTTGATCTATTTATTTTAATCATTTATTTTTTAGACATTATAGCATATTTGCTTATTATTTCTCCAAATATACAACTGGTTGTTACTGTACTATAAAAAACATATATTTTCAGAGTAATATTTTGGAAAGACTTGTCTTTTTACTTGTCTTTAAAACAATAATTGTCATACACTAACCATTTGATCTCAACCCAGTTGAGAAGTTTTGTTTCTAACTCTCAGCAGGGAATGAGTTGATTGTAATCTATTCAAATGCTGAAGGCATCATAAACAGAATAATCATTATGTACCACATATTTAGTATCCAAAAGCCAGTGAGGTTAATGTTTTGGCATAAGTTATTAATAAATATCCCATTTAAGGGACGTTAATTGCAAAAATGTAACTCTTTTATTTTGCCGTGGAACATGAAAAACGCTATTCTATATGATCTTTTCTTTTCATTCCTTTTTGGTTCACAAAATGAGTTTAAAAGAAAATCAAATGACTTTTCATTAAACAGTTATAGATTATGACAATTTTCATTTTCTGTTAAAATATCGGTAACACTTCCTTTTACAGTCCAGGTTACCCATGTAAATACTATGTACTTATTTAGTAACTACAATTACTGGGTAATAACTAGTACTAACCCTGAACCTACCCCTAAACCTACCCCTGTTCCATGTACTTACCTTATATTAGCCAGTACTTTCTAGGTAAGTACACTGTAAGTACACTGTAAGTACTGTACTGTAAAAGGAAGCGTGTACCAAAATATCATATTGCAATGTAATGTCATTTTAATATGCAAGTAAAGCTCATTTTAATTCAGAACAGAGAGAGTTGTCATCTTTCAAAATACTCTGTTTTGACCTGCTTTACAGAATCAAAAGTCCTCAATGACCTTGAAAGAGGATGATGGCCTCCTCACAATAAACCGAAGAAGAGGAGCCATGAAACAGGCCAAGGTTCACTTCATCAAGAACCATGAGTTCACAGCCACCTTCTTCAAACAGCCCACCTTCTGCTCTGATGTGCAGGGAGTTTGTGTGGTGAGTAAATAAATGCATTAAAGAAAAACAAATGGTGTTACAGATGCACTTTTATTACACAATAATCACCCCACATCTAACAGCTTGTACACAGTGACAGATATATATATTAATAACTAGAGAACACATTTGTCGCCATTCGTCGCCACCATTTGTTTTAGGTAGATGCTAGTGTTTCTTTTTTTAGTGCATTGCTGTGTGTTTCTAGGGCATTTATAAGTAGTTATAATATTAATATGATATTATGGATTGATCTCTAGATATGACATAGATCCCTCTACAAATATTTTAATGTCCACCACCATGCAAAAAATTGTAAATCTAATTGCTTGTAAATCTAAAAGCTTTCCATTAGTATAAAACGTTTGTCCATACTTTTTTTGTTTTATTAATTATTATTATTTTAGATATGGTCTTTTCCTGTAATTCCAAGTCATTCAACTTCTTTGCTGTTGATAAAAGATGTTCCCTAATGCCTCGTTTCCACTGAGCAGTACGGTACGGTTCGGATTCGTGCAACGCATTTATTTGCGTTTCCACTGCTGCCAAAAGTTGTGAATGGTACCAAAAAGCCGAACCGTACCGTACCACTATTTGGGTACCCTTTCGTTGGGGTACCTAGCACAGTGAAAGGGTACTAAAAGGTGGAGCTAGACTCACTGCAGAACGGTGATTGGTGGACAGAGTATCGTCACTCGCGCGTGCTACAAGGGCATTAGAAGCATACAGTTGAAATATAATTCTACTGTTATTGTGTCACGAAATGTAGTTTTAAGAGTTTTTCAGGCGAGAAAGTAGTTTTTTAAAGCTCAAATCTGTGGTTTATTTATAGATTTATGATAATTTGACTGAGATCCATTTCAAGCGATCACCGGACGCTCGCGCTCGTGTCCCCGCCTGGAACAGCCTTTCCTCGGCTAGTCGTTCTGATGTTTGCCGCTGACTCGGACGTCTCTGTAGTGGTTAAACATGAGATATAGTTCGTCTTGTATAAACCCAACAGGTGATCTTTGGTCTCGTGAATCTATAATTCGTTCCCTGGCCAATAGCTTTGGCAGAAGGCTACGTGAAGTTTCATATTTTTGAGCGCTGAATTTGTATATTTGACTGACTGAATTGTTTATTTATGTTATTTAAGCTTTACTGTATATCTGTTTGTACCTTTTACTTATACTTTTATAATGGCTATTATTGATAAAACTGAAATGCAACAAAAAGAGATAATTTTGTCATTTTTTAAATTGTATTACAAGATAATCTGTTGTTTATTGCAACATTTGTACCAATACGATATGCAATACATTACATATTGCCTGGAATATGTTTAATATTTTTACATTTAAACGAAAAGAGGCAGGGTTGTGTTTTATATTTAGTTTTGTTATAAATATAACGTTACATACATGCAGTGAATAATCAATAGGCTATGCGTTGCCTGAACCACATTTGTGTGCTTTATAATGTTTAAAATGTATTGAAATGAAATTGAAAAGAAGCAGAGTGGTGTTTTATAACATATTTTGTTTTATTATTGCCTAAAATGTACATACAGAGATAACCGGAGTCGCAAAGCCAGAGTCGAGCTGATGCCGCGTTCAAGAACGCGCTGTTCCATTAGCAGGGATCATTCTCCTGAGTCTGACTTTGCGATGGCTACTTGGTATTGAGAATCGCCTAATGCCAGCACTTGTTTCTAGTGACAAACATGCTGAGAAGCAAGAACAAGATCTGCTGTACTGTCATCTATTGTTGTTTACTATGTCGCTTTCTTCCCGCGAAAAATGACGTCGATCGCTTCTTTCTAGCAAACACCGCGCCTATCAAGTAAGGGTACTGTTGGCGGTGGAAACGCAAGCCTGATCATGGTGTACCCGACCCTGTACTGTACTGTACGTATCCGTACCCCTCAGTGGAAACGAGGCATTATATTCACCTCATCCAGCGCTATTTTTGTTTTCATTCGTATAAAATATATATAATATCGAAACGATTCCGTCTGAATGGTGCTTTCTAATTGTGTCGGGTTTGAACGCTTTCTTGATCAACATATTTTGATGATTCTGGAACAACATTTCTAAAATTTTGTGCTAAACGTCTGCCCTACCCCTGAACCTATCTCTTTTGAAAAGTTAGAGGGAATTATAGGCGAGTAACACTGATGAAGATGCTTGTAAGCTTAAACTCGACAAACTGTAAACTTGTCCCTCAAATCTGATTGGTTGATTGGAATGTTGTTTCAGGATCATCAAATATGTTGCACTTGGTGAAATCAGGTTCTACATTTCATTCACAAATACTAGTTCTGATTCTAAACAGCTGATAGAATACAAACATGACTTGATTGCTGAAATATTAGAGAAAACTATTCTCAGTTTGGTTTATGGTCATCTCCATTTTACATATAGTTTGTTAAAGCACTTTGAATACCCAGAAAAGCACTATATAAATGTAACAAATTATTCTTATTAGAAATATTTTACTAGAACACAGGCGTATTTCACTGGGTCTCATGCCCCAGTAAAAAGGGTCTTGCGATGCCCCTAGACCTGTTCCCAAGTATTAGCAACAGCAGTTGCTAATGATTGAGACTGCGAAAGCAAAGTTTGCAAGTTCGATTCCAAACTGAAATGACCCAGAAACTAGAGAATTACTGAGATTACAATGCAGCGCTGATGTGCCCTTAAGCAATGTACTTCTCAGTCAAAGTGACGCAAAGTCCTCTAATTGGCGTACTATAACAGGTTAGTCCAGAGAGATGGATCCAGCGAGATGAGTCACTTTGAATTTAAAAAAAGCATTATATATAGCCAGTCACTGCATGACTAACATTAAACAATTAAAAATATTTCATCACCATTAGAAATCTTTAAATTATTTAAAATTGTATCTCATATAGGCATAAGAAAGTAATATCTGTAAGTAGCCAGAAGCGTCTGGCAGTAATAATCTTGGTGTGTGTGTTTGTAAGTTATAGTATTGGATGGCATCTGTGTTTGTTTGCGCAATCGCACTTGGACTTTCCTCTGATATTTCAGCCGCCTCAGCAGAGTCCCTTGGGCTGTCTCCTTCCTGTGCAGCATGAGACAGATTGCTTTAGTGCTTTGTTCACACTGTTTAGAAATGTATTTTTGTTGGAGAGTTATTTATCCAAAGTCTCCCTAATAAGTGTTTCAAATGTGTACTAACAGTCTATTATAACCTGCTGTGTAGAAATATCAATAATCCAACATTTTTCATTATTTTTTTTTTATATTTTTGCATTATAGGGGTCTCAACAAGCAGGGCTACAAATGTAGGCGTAAGTATCTTCACAGCTTTCTTAATATATTGTAGACCCTGACCCTCACATATGTTTCTTAGTAAGAACACACATTGAACATAATTGTAATTGTACATATTAGTAGATTTGTTCCTTGAACAACAAAATCAAGTCATATAAGTTTTTTCTGTGTGGCACATAAATCATCCTCCTGTGCAGAATTAACATAATGGGCTCTTTTGGAAAAGGTACTTATTTTGTACCATTAGATTAATCAGAAGGTAATTTGAACACATTAAACCTTTTTGCCCCTTGCTCTTTTCTAGAATGCAATGCGGCCATTCACAAGAAGTGCATTGATAAGATCATTGGGAGATGCACAGGAACAGCAACCAACAGTCGAGATACAGTGGTAAGCATTAGAGTCCTCTTCAACAAGGAGAGGTCCATCATCATGAGAGGGTCTGAAGCAGCTCTGTAGGGGGTCTGCCAATTGTTCATTGAGCTAAAACTTTTTTTTTAAATAATTAAAGTATGAAAGCAATATATATATATATATATATATATATATATATATATATATATATATATATATATATATATCGGTTTACAAAATTGGGATTAGAAAGATATATTGTTTCATAAATATATTTAATAAAATATCATAGTTTCTATTATAAATGACTCTGCATATATTATGAACTCTGTACATCAATAATGATTATTTTATCAGGGTTCATACAATGTGCTTGAAGTATCTTGAATTTGACTTTTTGACATTTAAGTCCTATAAAAATCTTGAAACAGCCATATTCATGAGAAAGCAGTTGCTCATACAAATATCCAATTATATGATACAGCTTTCATTCTTCAAGTCAGATCATATATTCATGAATAAAACATCAGTTTAAATAAGGAATGCAATAGTATCCTTTCAATGGTTAAAGTTACCACAGTCTTTGCATGTGCTGCACTTTATTTGTACCATTTTGTTTTTATTCGTTTAAATTTATTTATATATTTACCTTTTTAGAGTTTGAAATAATAAAGATATTGTTTTATTGGTGAGATCTCTGATTGTAGTCTATGAAAATCAAAAAAGGTAGTGCTTTAAGTCATTTCATTAACTGAATGAACCCTTTTTTGTGATTTCATTTGTAAATAAATATTATAATAAATTATTATTTTTTTGGCTTTGCACTGTAAATATCATAAAAACTTTACCTCTCTGATGTCTGCTTAACTGTTTCTGGATTCTAATGGTCAAATTGTAACAAGGATTTGGAAAGGGGGAAAAAATAACTTACAGATCCAAAGGGCTGATCCTTATGGAAGCTTGTTTCCGCCATAGAATGAAAAATATAAAAGGTAATTGCGACTTTCTTATCTACAATTTCTGACTTTTTTCTCACAATTGCGAGCTTTACTTCCTGCAATTCCTGACTTTATTTCTCAGAATTGCGAGATGCAAAGTCGCAATTACGAGATATAAAGTCAGAAATTGCGTGATATAAAGTCAGAAATGCATGATATAAAGTCAGAATTGCGAGATTTAAACTATTCTGAGGGGAAAAAGTAAGTCTTTTTCCCTTAGAATTGGCCTGTTAAGTCGCAATTGCGAGTTTATATCTCACAATTCTGAGAAAAGATGTCAGAATTTCAACATATAAACTCGCAATTATGTGTTATAAAGTCAGAATTGCGAGATGTAAACTTGTAAATTGTGAGAAAAAAAGTCAGAATTGTGAGATAAAAAGTCGCACTACTGTCTTTTTTCTCAGGTCAGCTATATTACGCCAATTCTGACTAACACTCGCAATTCTGACTTTATATCTCGCAATTCTGACTTTATATCTCACAATTCTGACTTTATATCTCGCAATTCTGACTTTATAACATCGCAATTGCGACTTTACATCATGCAATTCTGACTTTTCATTTCGCAATTCTGAGAATTGCGAGATATTAACTTGCATTTGTGAGAAAAAAAGTCAGAATTGTGAGATAAAAAGTCACAATTATTATTATTTATTTATTTTATTCAGTGACGGAAACAAGCTTCCATAGGTCCTTCAGTTTCCAATGCCAATAATGAACAGCAGGAATCAGAGTCTGTCAGTAATCAATAGAAGCTCATGACATTATAAAAGCAGTTGTCATGTTGCAAATATGTCTGTGTCAGAGTCACTAAACTCATAATCAGCCCATTTTGCCTTCTTATAGTCAATTGATCATTCTTAACATCTCGGCATGGAGACTAACAAAAGTTTTTTAGCGATACTTTTGTCCAGAGTCTTTGATTACATTAGTCCCAGTGGGTACTTCTGGGGTCCATGAGGCTATTGAGGATCCATCATGAGGCATTTTAGACTTTTTAGACACAAGCATTTCGATTCACTCTGGTGCTGATGGTACATCTGCAGTTTCAGAAAGAGCGCTTTAAGATTGACATGCCACATCGCTTCAAGACCCATAACTACATGAGCCCGACCTTCTGTGACCACTGTGGGAGTCTGCTGTGGGGAATGGTCAAACAAGGCCTCAAGTGCGAAGGTAAGGAAGATTTTATTTTATTGGTGGTTGTCTTTTACCTGTTTCCCCATTTCTTTTGCAATGTCCTTTTTCCTTGTTTTTAGTATCTAATGCAACTAACTCTCTCTGTTCAGAATGTTTCATGAACATCCACTCATAAATGCCAGACCAAGGTTGCCAATCTGTGTCGAATCAACCAGAAGCTCCTGGCTGAGGCTTTGACTCAAGTCAGCCTGGTAAGTGATTGAACTAGTTGTCCTGGCTCGTTTTCAGGGGCATCTACATAACATTTGCATTTTATAAACCTTAAAGATAATGTTGTGGGGTTGTGTGTGTTGAATTTTCATGTGTGGAATTATGTTTGACATACTGAGTCATGTTCTCTGTATTATTAGTATGTAACAAACTCCCAGAAATAAAGTAGACAAAACTCTGACATGCTTACTATTTTTCATTTACTGTGTTTAGAAATCTTCCACAAAGCGTCCAGATCCCACTCTGTCGGAAATTGGAATCTATCAAGCCATAGACAAAGACATGCCAGTGGACCCTAGTGGTGAGTTTCCATTACTGCATATTCCCTGCTGGATTTTTGTTCCCCTTTAGCTTTTGTACATTTTTATTAGATCAGCTTTGATTTTAATTAAATAGTCAGTGACTCCAAAACTATTCAAACTATTGTCACATTGAAAAAAAAATCATACAATTAATTTAATTAGAAAATATCTTACTGTGACGCATCTGCACATTAAGTTTTTCTCAGCTCTAATGTCTTGTAAACTTAAAACTTGTAGTAATCTTGTTGTGTTTTTGTCTTTTTAAAACAATATTTAAAAGAATGTTATATTTTAGTTTAAGTTATTTTATTACAGCAAATAAATAAAATAAATAAATTAGGGCTGTGAAACGATTAATCGCTATTAATTGCATCCAGAAAATAAAAGTTTGTGTTTACATAATATATGTGTGTGTAGTGTGTATAATTATTTTGTATGTATAAATACACATATGCATGTATATATTTAAGAAAAATTTTATTGATATATCAAATATTTATATTTATGTATAATATGAATTTTGTATAAATATATATATAAAGTATATACTTGCAAATATTTCTTAAATATATACATGCATGTGTGTATTTATATATACAAAATAATTATACACACTACACACACATATATTATATAAACACAAACTTTTTTTTGAATGCGATTAATTGTTTCACAGCCCTAAAATAAATAAAATAAGAAATTTTATTGGCATCTAGCTGAAATTAAATACAATTCGTTTTTATTGTTTTACTTTTTTTCAGTTAACAATTATTGTATTTCGAACAACGGAATTTTTTATGGCTTTTGTTTTAGTTTTATTTAACATTTTATAACAGTTTTGTGTTTATTAATGTGGACACTGGTATATTTGTGTTTATAAGTGTTAGCGCAAGCCTCTCAGTTTGGAAAACAATGGGATGAATCTACCCCTGGCCCTCCCAGCTCCACCATCCCATGCCGCGTCTCCATGAGCAACTTTGTGTTCCATAAGGTACTGGGAAAAGGCAGCTTCGGAAAGGTAATAATCAAACAGTGTACAGATTTCTGCATTGAATTATTAGTCCTGTCTTTAAACAGTTTCCATTTTAGGTGATACTGGCTGAGCTCAAAGGAAAGGGGAATATTTTGCCATAAAGGCTCTGAAGAAAGATGTTGTGCTTATGGACGATGACGTGGAGTGCACGATGGTGGCAAAAAAGAGTGTTGGCATTAGCCTGGGAAAACCCCTTTTCTTACACACCTCTACTGTACCTTTCAGTCAAAGGTAAGTGTCCTTACAAATAATAACGTGACACGTACAACACATTTCAAAAGTTTGGGGTCAGAAGAAATTACTTGTAATACTTTTATTCATCAAGGATGCATTAAATTAATCAAAAGTGACAGTAAAGATATGTATAATGATTTCTTTTTCAAATAAATGCTGTTTTGAAATTTCCAATCATCAAAGAATCCTGATTTTCTACAAAGTATGAAGCAGCACAACTGTTTTCAAATCAGAATAAGAGTATTTCTTCTAGCAGCAAATCATCCTATTAGAATTATTTCTGAAAGATCATGTGACATTGAAGAGTGAAGAGTGAATGATACTGAAAATTCAGCTTTGCCATCACAAAATAAAAATTTAAATATATTAAATAGAAAACAGTTATTTAAAAAAACGAATAATATTTCACAATATTACTACTTTTACTGTGCTTTTCATAAAATAAATGCAGCCTTGGTGAGCATAAAAGACTTTTTCTAATTTCAAAAATATAATAAAATCTTGCCAAACCTGAACTTTTCATTGGCAGTCTATACAAGGAAATCCAAAGACACTCCCTGACTTCACACATATTGTTGCAGTGATTATCTAGCAGACTATGTTATGTCTTGATATTTTTTATTATGTTAAAAGCAGTGGCGGCTGGTGAAAGATATTGTAGGTGGGGCTGTGTGTTGTGGAGAGGGGCGTGTCTGGGGGTTCTGCCCCATCAAATTTTGAATTTCGGAGATGTGATTTCCTGCATTTGGTGCATTCTAGGCCTTTGCTCCTTGCCACTTAATACCAATGGTCTAAAAATACAATGTTAATTGAACTGCCATGTAGAAAATTAAATGCATCAGTCTCGTGATCTTTGAAATTAAGAGCTTCAACCCATGAACTGCTCGTTAAACAAAGATAAAGCATTGATTTGTACCAGGACAATAAAGAGGGCTCAAACATCTTTTTAATTATGAGAGTCTCAGTCTACATTACATTACCAATGGTGTTTTAGGATGCCAAACAATTATTATAATAATGTAACAATGATTTATATAATTATTCCTATGAGGTAAAACCCATATAGCCTATAAATGTACTATATAAATGAAAATGAATATTTCAAAAGTATATTTTAGTCTACATTACACTATAATATAGGAAAATTAAAATACTTTAGTCCTTATTTCTACACTTGCAAGAAATAAATCCTTGAGCTTTTATTTAGAAGAAAACACCAGATGACCATGTGAGCAAAGTGCACACGGTTCTCTAAATACCCAGCAAAAACAGGATGCCTATTCTTAAAGTCTTGTGCTGTTTTATGAAGGCAAAAAACAATATCATGGTTTCGATTTTAGTTCATTGGCAAAATATAACGCTAGAGACCTTTATGATAGTTTATACATTTTACATCTCATATGTTCGGCAAAAGGCGGATTCGAATAACTCGGGTCCGACTGCACCAAACCTCTTTCCCGAACCACACGCTCTTACGATCCACGTCACTACAGCTGTTCCGTGATGGGTGTGTTTTAGCTATACTTAGTGCAAATATAGGCTACGATCTGTTTTATCCATCTATGGTTTTATCAGACCGGCCTTTGCGGCCTCGAAACACTGACCATCTCTTAAAAGTACTAAACATTTGAATGACTAAGGTATGTGTAATGTGGCCCAACAAAGCGAAATCCCTCTCTGTCAAATGACGTAAATCAAGGTTACAGTAAAGCATCTATAATGCTTTGTTATCATTTCAGTAAAGCATGCTGAAGAACTAGTTCGCCATTATACTTGCTATGTTTCATATCTATCAACATGCCTGCTTGGCATGTGTGCGGAAAATGGTTTGACGTTGGAACATTATGAGAATTCGCATGGAATGTTGTAACACATGAATGTTAAACAACATGTTCTATTTGGGAGCTTATATTCCACTATGCTGTAGTCTTGAGCAGATGCATATACAGTCTGTGTCTCAGTGCAAGATGGGAATGTATGAGGGGAATTACACAAAAGATTACTGTGGGAAATTGCCTCACAGTCAGTTTTATATCTAACCAAGATAATTTGCTTTAGAATTATGTGTTGTGGTCAATGTATTGTCACAATCCAATCGCTGATTAATGATGCTGATCTGTGTGTTTATCAATAGGAGCACTTATTCTTTGTGATGGAGTATCTGAATGGAGGAGATCTGATGTTCCATATTCAGGATAAAGGGCGTTTTGATTTGTACAGAGCGACGTGAGTGGCATGCCTTTTGAGAATAAATGATCTTCAAATAGTTAAACATTTACTGTAGCATATGATTTATTTTCCATAATCAAGATAGTGTATATACTTTTTGTTGTTAAACATACAGCAAGTGTTTTGCTCAAATCCTTTGTTTCCTATCCCAGGTTCTATTCTGCTGAAATCATCTGTGGACTACAGTACCTCCACTCTAAAGGCATTATATACAGGTGAGAGAAAAGGGTCCTGTGGTCTGATGACACTGGATTTTCTCAAAGAGATGCTCCTGAAAATTGATAAATCTGCTATTGTATTTTCGCTCGTATCTGAAGAAACTCTTATCAATTTTTGTTGTTGTCTAGGAAACAATATATATATGAGGATTTTTCATACATGTTCACACACACACACATACATAGTCTCATATGTATATATATATACATACATATATATAATATATACAATATATACACATATATACAGTACTGTGCAGAAGTCTTAGGCACACTAGTATTTTCGCCTCAAAGAAATGGTTTTAAGCCAGTTATTTATATATTTTGTTGTAGTGTCTCAGTAGGAAATATCAGTTTACATTTTCCAGAATCAATTGCCATTAATTGTAATAATCCAGTGAAATTTTGAATGCACATGGTTCTGACAACAGCACAATGCTCCACGCGGAAGTAAATCTCACCATCATCGAGATGCATCTGAAATTATATGATGAAACAGAAAAACAGAGACTTAGACCAGAAGAACTGCAGCAACGTTTCCAAAGACGCTTGAAAAAACCTGCAAAACTAAAAACTATGTGCAATCCCTGGACAAAAGCTGTTTTAAACGTAAAGGGTACAAACACCTATTGATTTGATTTAGTTAACTGTTAAAAGTTAATAATAGTTAACTAATAAAAGTGAATTGATAAATAAAATCTATTTATGATTATGACATTATTTTTGAAAACATTCTCATTTACAGCATTTTTACACAAGTGCTTTTTTCACAGTACTGTAGCTTTGCAGGCAGGCAGGCACTACCTTCGAGACGTTGCCGCAGTTCTTCTGGTCTTAGTCTCTGTTTTTTTCTGTTTCTTCATATAATTTCAGATGCACTCGATGATGGTGAGATCCGACCTCCGTGTGGAGCATTGGCTGTTGTCAGAATCCTTGTGCATTCAAAAATTTCACTGGATTATTACAATTAATGTCTGGAAATGTAAACTGATATTTCCTACTGAGACACTACAACAAAATATATAAATAACTGGCTTAAAACCATTTCTTTGAGGCGAAAATACTAGTGTGCCTAAGACTTCTGCACAGTACTGTGTATATATATATGTGATATATATATATATATATATATATACACACAGACTGTTTATTATATTCAGTGAGTTCTGTAAGATTTTTAGGAAAGTAAAAGTTTTATTCAATCAATGATGCATTAAATTAATGTGACAGTAAAATTAATTCAATTAAAAGTGACAGTAAAAACATTTATTATCTTACAAAATATTTGTATTCTAAAATAAATATTCTTTTTTGAACTTTCTATTCATCATAAAGTCCTGCAAATATGTATCATGGTTTCCACAAAAATATTAGTAAGCACAATTGTAAAATCAGCATATTAGAGTGATTTCTGAAGGATCATCTGACAATGAAAGACTGCAGTAATGATGCTGAAAATTCAGCTTTACCATATCAGAAATAAAATGCATTCTAAAATACATTAAAAAGGAAAATAGGTATTTTTATTATAATAATATTTTATAATATTTCTGTTTTTACTCTTCTTTTAAACAAATAAATGCAGCCTTGGTGAGCATAAGAGACTTCAAATATACTGACCTCAAACTTTTGAACCATATAACTTAAAACTCTCATGTGGACTTCATGTCTTTTTTTTCTATTTAATCAGAGATTTTAAAATTGGACAATGTGATGCTGGACAAGGATGGACATATTAAGATTGCAGACTTTAGGGATGTGCAAAGAGAACATAATTGGAGAAGACAGAGCTACCACGTTCTGTGGCACACCAGATTATATTGCTCCCGAGATCCTGCTGGGACAGAAGTACAGTTTCTCTGTGGACTGGTGGTCATTCGGCGTGCTGCTCTATGAGATGCTGATTGGCCAGTCGCCGTTCCAGGGCGATGATGAGGACGAGCTGTTCGAGTCGAATCCGCATGGATGTACCTCACTACCCACGATGGATTACCAAGGAGGCCAAAGACCTTCTGGAGAAAGTGAGACTGATTTATCTTGATGAACAGCTGTCAGTATTGATGCTTTATAGAATCATTTACTTATTTGTACTGGCCTGCCGCTCCTGGAGGAAGTTTATGTTCTCAAAATGAAATCTGTGAAATCTTTTACATTTTCACAGTTGTTTGAGCGGGATCCAACCCGACGGCTTGGTGTTGTGGGAAATGTCCGTGGACATGCCTTCTTCAAGACAATCAACTGGCCTGCACTGGAGAAACGAGAGGTGTCTCCACCGTTCAAGCCAAAAGTGGTAAGAATCTGAGTAAAAGTTTGTGAAGATATTTGCTCCTCAAAATGTGACATCACTCTGATAGATCAGCCAGGTTATTGATTATTCATTTCTATAGAGGGAATGCATTCACATGACTTTCCCGCCAGAACAACCCCCCCTCAGCCTGACCGAGTGGCAAAAGATCTGCTGCGTGACTGGATTTAATAGGGGAAACTGCGAAAAATGCGACTAAAACGAACAATTTTATCAATTTAAATTAAATGTTGGACTCAATATAGTGTTCCTTACAACTTACTAAAGATAGTGATCCATGGATATTATTGACATGCAGCCAGGAATCGTGTTGCCTGACATTTATGTTTGCCTGATTTCGAAACCAGGGAAATAGAAGCAATATAGACCTAAACATAAAGCAAATTTGCCTGTGAATTTTTATATAAAAACAATATAGGTTTAAATCCGGGTGATTACTTATATCAGTGTTATATATAGCCTATATATCATCATATCGTCCAGCCTAAAACTTTATAGTTTTTTTTTGTCAGTGTTTATTAAAAAAAACATCCAATAATGCAGAATATGGAATGATACATATTTAATTGATGAGTTGTTAATATATATATATATATAACAATACAAAATATATGGGTATGGTTTTACAGCTAAATTCAGCATATTGACACAAAATGATAACTGCAGATCCACCTTTCGCTGACTGGAGTCCAGTTGTTTCTGTGAATTGCAGTGATCCATTTGCTCCTCTTTTCTATCACAGTCTGTAAAAATATACCTCCGATTTTTTGTCAAATCTAGTTGTACAGTCAATCGCAAAGCTCTTTCCCACTTTATATGTGTTGTGTTTGTTTTTCGCGGCATTCACGCTGAACACATATACAGCCGCTCAGTCTTTTTGCCACTCACTGTGAGAAACTGCAGCACTCCGGCCGGAGGTGACGTCACGCGCATTCCCTCTATAAGCCAGTTTTGTTATTGATAGCTAAAAAGAAAACCATTAAAAATCTATTTTATTTCTCTCTATTTAATGATCCTACATTTTCAATTAAACCATAAAAATATAAGGAAATCATCTTTTTTAATATTGTGAATATGAGAGAAGAACAAATACTAAAAACAGAGACGGGTTTGATATTGCTATGCAACAAAGTGAATACAAAAGAATACACTGACTATCAACATAATGAGTTATTCAGTTTTTTCATGTTTTTTTAGTATGACAGCCTTGTCAAAAATTATGTCGGACAAATTTGCATTTTTAGTTGCGTTATCCCAAATAAAACAATTGACTCAACACATTTTTAAAAATACAAAAAAGGGTAAAGATGTCAATTTTACTTGGCCGGACATCACTTTGGCCATTACTGTAAAGTAGGTAAAGTACAGTACTAAAATAGAGAAAACAATTAGCTAAATAGAAGTATTTAAAGCTTAAAACAAAATAGCTAAAATATGATTAAAAACTTTAATAGTATTTTAACAATACTTAAATAACACTGCTATTAAAGAGAGGTTTCGCCTACATGTGTGATTTATTTCATGATTGAATCTGATTGCAAAGTGATTGTGTGTTTAACAGAAATGAACAAATGAAATAGTAAAATATCTGTCATTAATGTTTAGCTAGTGTAGTTTTCATGGCTGAAAACTACAGTTAATGATAAAACTAGAAACCTATGCCTTATCTGTGCTCCTATGATGACATTACAATAACAGGAAATCTCTTTTAAAGAGGTCATATGTCATGAGGAATCAGATTTTCCCTAATCTGTTGAGATAAGAGTTGGATTTACAATGGAAAAAATACTGCAACTTTCAGAAAGCAAAACTTCCTCCTCCAAGTGGAAAACTTTACTACTGATGTCATACTGCAGATTGCCACACTTACAGTACACGTCAACAATGCATATTTGGTATTCAGAAACTTGAGCTGCCTAGTCATAGTATTATACACCGAGCCCCTATAGGGACATGATACTGGAAAAAATAAGTCAATGCTTTTGTGTTTTGTGTTGCATTCAAAGACCCATTAAAAGTGACTTCTGCCATCTCTTTTTCCTCTACTTGTAGAAATCGGCCAGTGACTGCAGCAACTTTGACCGGGAGTTCCTCAGCGAGAAGCCTCGTCTCTCTCTAGGCGACAAGAACCTGATTGACTCTATGGACCAGACTGCCTTTAATGGCTTCTCTTTTCATTAACCCCAAAATGGACACCATTCTGGAGAAATGAGACATGTCTAGCCAGGATCCCCTCAAAATCAAAAATGACATACAGGAGCCAGGAGTTCAACCAGTGTTCAACTTGTTATACTTTCTGGATGGTCCAAATAGATAATGGTGTTTATGTCTTTGTTAATCAAATGATCAAAACTTCAAATCAAAAGAACTTCTTTTAATCATGTACTATATTTGTTTTTTGTAATATCCCTAACATAGAAATGTATGTTCATGGGATTAAATACTGTAATACCCTTACTATCAGACACGCATATACACAACTTGACAAAAAGGGACTCTGAGAGAAAGGGACTGTATATTGTAGACTGTATAATACGCTGGGACTTTGCAATTTGATTGAATAGTGGCCTTCTTAACACTCTTGAAACCTCCTTGTTCGCTCTCATACAACGATTTCATTGTTAAACATAGACTCTCATACTAAGGTTCATTTGTGGGATGATTTGGCCTTTTTGTTTTTGTATCTATCCTTTCTTGATGATCTGAAACATGTTTTACAGTGTAATTGTAAGATGCTGATTTTCCCATAAGCTCTGCTGAGTGTACACAAAAATTGTGGGGGTTTTTTTTCACTATGGATGTATAAATAATGGATGTCTTGTGTAGGTGAACCTAAAACCTCTGCACTATGAAAACTTTAGAAATATTAATGTCCTGCTAGATATCTTGATCATGCATAGGTTTACTTTTATGGTAGGTACTGTAATAGGTAGTTGGTACAGAATATTGATAGGTGGAGGATATACATCTCCTGAGAAAGTGAGAGTATAAATATATATACAGTTATTTAATGTTGGTATTTTAATAAAGTATGAGACTGTACATAAGTATATGTATATTGTTCTGAACTTGCTAGTTACTGGAGGTAATCTTTTTTCTTTTTTTACTGAATTTACTCTTCAGAACTCAACACCATTAAAGGTTTCCTCAACTTTCATTTTGACTTCTGTCGTGTTGCGTATAATGTCTTTAATATAAAGTTTTACCATAGTAATAATAGCCAAAATTGTTTGTGGCGACCGCGGTCACTCAAAATGAATGAATAAATAACGGTTTAAGAGTATTTTATTTTAATTTAGGTCCACAAACGTATTGTTTTGATCATTTCAAAATGAAGTTTGCTCAGTGTACTTTGTGCTGAGCCATCATCATCAGCGACCATCACAGACGCTTAAGCTAATTCGAAAAGATTGAAATTACTGCCATCTAGCGGATAACGACTTTAAACTGCATGTTAAGCCTCTTTTGACCTAAAGATCCGGAGCATTTCAGCAAAATTCAGATTCACCGCTTATGTCCGTGACTAAAGTTTACTTTTGATGCTAAGGTGTCTAAAAAAAGCTGTTCATGTATTTTATATCCCAACAGAGGTGCCAAACTATGAATGAAAGAGCACAGCAGACTGTCTTTTTACATGGCGGGTGTAGTCACATGACCAGAGCTGTTTAATTTCAGTTTGTCCCTCTGAAAGATGTCTAGGTCAAAGCTCCAATGAAGGAAGCACGTAAACACGTTAGTATGATGTAACCACACTGAAGGCATATTTAAATAAGGTATTGATATTATTAACATTTCTATCTCTGTTATAAATCAAGCCAACTTGTAAACATGTCAGTTTGTAACATACTGTAGGCCTATGTGATCAGTAAATCTTAAATGCAACTGATTGATTCACATACATTCTTCCCTTTTATGCACCTTTATAGTAGTTAAAATTGAATTGAAGTCATCATGAGTAAATCACATTGGGTTATTGGGTTAGGCATATTTCCTTTGTCTATAGGATTAAAATAGCTTGTTCTCACTTAGAAGATATGAGAAAAGTATGTTCTAAGAAAATAATTATCAAAAAGCATTATAAATGCTGTTACAAAGACAAGTGTGTAAACCAAAGCTCTTTTTAAGAGCATTTCACATTCTGTTTCTTTTTTTCCAGAGAGGAAATCGTCTTATAATAATATGTGGATGAATGTGTCCCTGACAAGGTAATCAAAGCTCATTCTTTTTCAAACATATACTAAATATGATGATTATTATTTTGTTTGGTTTGAAATGTTGATAATATAGACACCAGGCAGGTTTTGTTCAAAACAGACAAGTTTTTGAATGAAATATTTACATTCAGTTGCTATATGGGAATGAATCATAGCAATATAAAATGTTAAATCGCTGTTTCCACAACATAGAAGGATCCAGAAAGATGATTTACACAGAGGAACTGGCTGCTCAGCGTGGCGCAGTTGTGCGATAGATTAAGCTCTTCTAGCCAATAGGACAAACACTTTCTGTACTGAACAAAACGGCAGTGAGGCTGGGCGGCAAATGTTGTATAGCCCCGAAACATAGACAGCATTCCCACTTTAATAAACCAGAATAATCGTTAACCTCCGCGCAATAAGACTGAACAGGTTATGACAGCTAAGAAATCGTTTAATATTGCGTCCCACCGTTTTTATTGTTCAGTCTAGGAACATTACAAAAAATAAAAGCTGTAATAAGCAATAAAAGTGCTCTTTTGACGTTATTGTAGTGGTTCGGTGAGGCATTGTAAACATTGTGTTGAAATATGTGGCAAGTTCGCTTTTTTTTAATCGCTGAAAGCCAACAAAATATCAATCCCCGTGCTCGTGGTGGATGAGAGGCTCGCGCGAGAGGGGGCGCATGCGCACTCTTGCTTTGTGCCATATTGGAATGAGGTCGTGAACGACTAGGCGGAAAAAGACACGGCATCTAAAACCGACTTGAAAAACTCCTCACTGGTAAGAAACGAAATGCATTCCCAAATATTTTATGTATTTTACCCTTTGCCCTAATCAACCTTGGCTTTAACGAGCGATTTTGCGTTGCCTGCATCTTTTTTCCCGTCTCCAAAAAAAGGTGACTTGTGCTCGCTCGTATGAGTGCCTGCCTGGCTCTATTGCTTAAGCTATGACGTTTCAGTAACTTGACTTGGTTACTGGCGTTTTTTAGCATGTGCACGAAATCAGCCGTACTCATATCAACATAAAAATCCTCGCGAATCAGTACAGTGAAAATGTTTCATGTCTAATAATGTTGAATTGCACGATGTGTCTTTCGGAATGAAAGTTGCCCGATCGGCGTGAATGTATTAAATGCTATTATCCAGTTATATGTAGCTAGCCGAACACACCGCGCTTGTTCAGCAAACTATCATCATCCATTATTGGGCGATTTCTATGAATTTACACTCACTAAATCGAATCAAATTATAGCTATCAGCTATCGGTTCTACCTTCTACATGACGTTTATTTGGGCTTTGGTTGTACATAACGATGATGCATTATTTTTATTATAGAACATTTTTGTTTTATTTTGTTTTAGTAACATACTTGTGTAAATAATAAAGTTAAATGGAAGCCCAAGCACTTTCAGAAATTGATGACAGTTTCATTCTCTGGCCGTGTTACATAATAGAAGTTGTGTTGTGTTGTAAGTCATCACTCTCATTCTGTCACAAAAAAAGACAAAGACAAGATAGACAACTCCATGTTTTTTTACCATTATAGACTGCTATTATTCTTAAATAGAAAAAAGTGTTCATTTTTACAGTATACACATCTGAAATATTATTTTAATTAATGCCCTATCATTTCGTAAAATAATTAAATTAATTCAGTCTAAACGTCCATGAACACTTTGAATAGTTTGAGGACCTGACTGTTGTTGGAGCACGTGACAGCGGTCACTGCGTAATTTTCTTCTTCTGTCTGTCTGTCCTTATCTGCTTTAAGTCGGTTATGTTCCCTTCCGTATTTCGCGTGTTTGTATGTATTTAATAGAGGGAAGTTGTCTTTAGCATGAAGTGATGGAGCGGCAGAGTTTGGCAGGAATGTGCTGATGGTTCATAGACACAACATAAATAGATTTCCGCTGTCCTCGAGACTCCTCATTCCCTCCTCATTCCCTCATGTGTAATGTTGTGACACCAATAGAACACTACAGGGCTGAAAATCATTATCAGAAATGATTGTAGAAGTTGTCAATTTTTTGTTCAAAAATATAAAGAGTATAGCTGTAAATATGGATGGATGTGTGTGTTTGTTTAGTTGGTTGGTTCAGCTAAACCCTGACATTATGTGGACAAAATGTCCCCACAAAGTTGGCAATATCCGAAATCCTTGTCCATGTGTAGAAAATTGTTGGTCCCTATGAAGAAAACGGCTTATAAATCATACTTTTTTTGTTTGTTTGTTTTTTGAAAATGTATAAATGCAGAAAGTTTTCTGTGATGGGTATTTAGAGGTAGGGTTAGTGTAAGGGGATAGAATACCGTTTTATATATTATATAAACTTTAAAAATCATTGTCTATGGAAATTCCCCAAAAACACAATTGTGTGTGTGTTTGAATCAAATGTTTTCCATATGATTGTAATTTTTTATTTAAATGATTCAAATGCAAAGAGGAATGGATAGTTAGGGGATTGTAATAATTTTTAATAATTTTAATTACCAAAAAAAAAATAGCAGGATTGGTTTTAACAGCAGCAGTCTTTGTATTTTACATTATTTTACACTTTAAGGACTTGTAGTAACTATCTTTACACAAGGCTGCTCAAAATTCATTGTGTAAAGAAAGATGCCTGCTTTCTGCCACCTCACCCCCTAGTTTTAAATCATACAGATGTAATTTATGCATACAGTAACTGCATTAAAGCCACCTCTGAGCTGCATTAAACAGTCAGTCTGTGTTAAGACACTTAAATGCCACTTCAAAAGTGCTTCTACGCCACCTTTGCGTGTGAATTTAGCCTAAAGTACTTTGTTTTGTTACAGAGAAATGTGTGAATATTGCATCAAAGTTTTAGACCTATAAAGCAGGGATGGAAATTCACTTTTTTGTCCACTTGACAATGTGGCTGGTGGATTCCAAAATCTTCCAAAAGTTTACCAGCCACTTTCTTGTTCTTAACCGACAATGTGTAACTGCATGTGAAAATTATTACTACAAGATCTACAATAACTTAAGAAGTGTGCCTCACCAGCTACAACACAAAATCACCAGAATTTGGCTGATGGCTGGTGCTAATTTACATCCCTGGTGTATAGCACAAAAACACAGAGTTACTCATAGATGTTGAAACAAAGTGTTACACTCCCCAGTCTCACCTATATCAACTCAGTATCTTTCCCCTCTGATTCTGCCTTCACAAAATCATCATGGTGGCAACTGTAATTTCCTCTTAAAGGAGTAGTTTTACTTTAAAAAAAAAACTTTGCTGATAATTCACTCACCCCATTTCATCCAAGATGTCCAACGTCTTTCCTTTCTTCAGTTTAAAAAGAAATTAAGGTTTTTGATGAAAACATTCCAGGATTTTCTCCATATAATGGACTTCAATGGGAACCAAACGAGTGTCAAGGTCCAAATGAGAGTTTCCAGTGCAGCTTCAAAGTGCTTTAAATGACAGCAGACGATGAATAAGGGTCTTATCTAGCGAAAAGATCGCTCATTTCAAAAGATAAATAAAAAAAAGTTTAAGCCTAAGCACAAATGCTCGCCTTGCTTTGTTCTGTGATGAGCGTTCGTGACTCTCCTGTTCAAACTCAAAATAAACAAATCTTTTTTCGAGTAATGACCCGAAAGGTCCTAGATAAGACCCTTATTCATCGTCTGGTGTCGTTTAAAGCCCTTTGAAGCTGCTCTGAAACTCTCATTTGGACCTTGAACCATTTGGTTCCCAATGAAGTCCATTATATGGAGAAAATCCTGGAATGTTTTCATCAAAAACCTTAATTTCTTTTCCACTGAAGAAAGAAGACATGGACATCTCTGGATGACATGGTGAGTAAATTATCAGCAAAAGTTTTTTAAGTGAACTACTCCTTTAAATACCATAATTTACTACAATATCGGTATTACTTTCTTACTACTAAATAAAACCATAATAAATGAAACTTAAACTTTATTATGTTTTGTTTTGATGACCATACAGGCTTAAACTATGCTCTACCAGTTAAGATAGTAATACTAATAGTTATAAATATGTTTTTATTTGAGCGGAACCGCCGTTACCATGGTATTTTTTTTTGTAAGGGTAATTCCTTTTCAATATGCTTTAAAGTTGATCATCATACTGAGGGACAGCGACATAGCTTTTTAAACAGCCCTGGCTGCTCTTTTCAATCCCTATTGGAGACCAGCGGTGAACCCCCAGCACATTGTGTCGGTGGCCCTGGGCTGTGCTCCAGGGCTCTGGGACGGTGCTGGAGTGAAGGGGGTGGGCTGAAAGGGTTCATCCCAGCAGAGCAGGAGGGTCGTGGCCCGCCAACGGCTGTCAGGGAGAATGTCTGACTCCCTTTAATAGAGACGTGCAACTTTCACAAAGACAGCTTGACGGCTACGGATGAATAGGCAGCGTTAAGTGCAACTTCGAGTTAGCCGTTTTCTTTTTGCATTTTTCGGACTGCGTGTTGAGTTTGAAACAACTTTCAAAGTTGTTTTGGCTTTTTTAGTTGAGATTTATAGCTGAATATCTTTATTTGCTTCTCCGTTTCTCTCTCACTGTAAAGAAATATTTTCAAGATTTGTTATCACAACATATTTTCTTTTGTCAAATCAACTTTGTAATAATTAATTTAGTTGAGATAACTGATTATTTTGAGTTTCTGATGATTAAATTAATCTCCTTTTTCCAGTTCAATCAACTTAAAATTTGAAGGCAACCCAGGTTACTTACTTTTTTAAGTTAAACCAATCAATATTTTTTACAGTGTAGTAATCACAACATTTTTTTCTTTTGTCAAATCAACTTGAATAATTTATTTAGTTCAGATAACATTTAATTTTGAGTTTCTGATGATGAAATCATTCTCTTTCATTGTATTAACTCACTTTTTCCAGTTCAATGAACTTAAAATGTTAAGACAACCCAGGTTACTTACTTTTTTAAGTTAAACCAACAATATTTTTTTACAGTGTAGTAATCACAAAGTTTTTTCTTTGGTCAAATCAACTTAAATAATTTATTTAGTTCAGATAACATTTAATTTTAAGTTTCTGAAGATTAAATCATTCTCCTTCATTGCATTAACTCACTTTTTCCAGTTCAATGAACTTAAAATTTTAAGGCAACCAGGTTACTTACATTTTAAAGTTAAACCAACAATATTTTTTTACAGTTATAATAATCACAACATTTTTTCTTTTGTCTAATCAACTTAAATAATTTATGTAGTTCAGATAACATAATTTTGAGTTTCTGATGATTAAATCATTCTCCTTCATTGTATTAACTCACTTTTTCCAGTTCAATCAACTTAATTTTAAATAACCAGGTTACTTACTTTTTTAAGTTAAACCAACAATATTTTTGGTTTGTTGCATGCATCATTAGAGACTTAATTGTGCTGTTTAGAGCTGATTTTAAAGGGATAGTCATTATTTACTCACACTCACATTGTTCAAAACCTGAACACAATATTTCGAAGAATGTCAGAAACTAAACAGTCCCATTGACCATGTAATTTTCCCCAATGGTTAACCATATTCTTCGAAATATAGTATCTTATGTTCAACAGAAGAAAGAAACTCATACAGGTTTGAAACAACATGAGGGTGAGCAAATTTTTGGGTAAACTATCTCTTTAACAAATCATTTCGCAAAGCCATACTGGGCATTATGGTGCATTGTTGCTTCTCAAAGGTGATGCGGGGAGTCTGAGAGCCAGAAGTGGCTTTTATCTTTGCAGCTACGCACTGAAGGATTCCTCCTCCCACTTAGTTAAATGAACTAGGCTGTGTAAAATGTGGCATGTGCAAGTCTCTTCATGTTTCTGTCTTGTCATGCGCACACAGTTTCTCTTGCACAGGCAAATACTTATAGAAACGTTTATATTAAATGTAATCCTAATTTCATCATTAATCTCTCTTTGTTTCAATGTTTGTTTTTCTCTCCCCATTATTCATGTAGAAGCAGTTTGATTGTCCTCCGGGGGCTTCAGACATGAGCCTTGAGGCGCAGGAGTCTGGTAAGCTATTTATGTTCTTTGTGCTCCTTTGCTAAATAAATTGCAGAAAAACAATACTGTAGTCCATGCTCTGAATCTGAAAAATACAAAATTGAGAGTTGTATCGCATATATTTAAAGTTCTTTGGCTTAGTGTTTACCTCGACATGCAGTGGTGGATGCAAAGGTCACTTGAACATTTCTGAGAGTTCCTACCTATTATTACTATATACTACTATATATATATAGCATTCACTTTCACGCTCTGTTGATATGGTGTGATTTGAGGTGATGAGGCTGTGTGGATAGAGCTGAGCAGACTTTGCTGTGTATGATCTATTGGTCGTTTAACGTTTCAGATGCTGACTCTGGTCAGGATGTGTCTGAGTTTAACTGGGATGACTACCTGGAGGAAAACGGGGCACTTTCTGTTCCTCATCATGTGTTCAAGCATGTGAGTAAATGTGGCCAGCTTGTGTTTGTTCCACACCACTATTCTGAGTGAAGTTGAAAGCTTTTAATTAGATTTGAAAGTGATAAAATATTGCTTAAAATGTGTTTTCCATTATGCTGAAGCAGCCGGCTGGAGTAGACTGATACATTATACAGTTTTACGCATTTACATACAACTTGCATTGCATTTTAGGTAAACCTTTTATCAGTTAATGCATTCCCTGGGAATCAAACTCATGTCCTTGGTGTTACTGGATAATCTTTCATTCAGCTTAATTAGCTTCAGATATTGCTTTTCGGTTACGTCCAATGGCAAAAACAGAAATATTAATGAAGTACACAAGAAAACTATCATTCACATTTTGAATTTTACTCAGCCTTATGACTGAAGTCAACACTGTTTAACTCTCTATACTTTAGTGATATATTCCTACTCTCATGGGAATTGTAAGACCAATAAGTGACCATTTACATCTTAAAGAATGTATTTACTGGGTCAGGAATTAACTAGGGCATGGAGAAATAAACCACTGATAATACCACAGACATTCCCCGGGTATTTATAGTCAATCAAATGGCAAAAAAAGTCTCTACTGTCCATTCCTTTGATTTTAAATCTTTTAAACCTGATATATTTCATTAATACTATGGTTTATTATGGATTTAGTTTTCTATTACCTATAGCTGTCTGTTGCAGAGGCTAAAGTTGTTGAATATATTTCGTGTTTATATTATAGAGAGCCAGTGGTTCACATTAAAAATGTATTTCAGTTGAAATGTTTGACATCAATGTGTTTATATGGATAAAATATGTGACAAAAAGTCACCATAAAAGAAAAAAATGCCCCATTGTCCTTATAAATGCAAATATTGCCTCTCACACTGAATTTATGTTTCGTGATTAAAAAGTGAAAGTTTGTCTGTGCATTGCCCGGCCAACCCAAACAGTAGTTGAGGGCGGGACAGTCTGCTATGCCGGCCAATTTCAGACAAAGGGATTGTTTGTGAAACCTGTTTTAAAGTTATTTACTATTAACTTAAAGTAAAAAACTATTAAAAAATGTCAATTATTAAAATAAAGCTGAAATTTTATATATATATATATATATATATATATATATATATATATATATATATATATATATATATATATATATATATATATATATATATTAGATACATTTAAACTGAAATAAGTACTAATATTACTAAAACAAAAAATTAAATAGAAACATTAAAAAAAGATTAAATATGACAAAATAACAAATTACTAAAACAAAAGTTAAAACTGAAAATATAAAAGTGAAAGCTATGTCAAAGTACTAATAAATAATAAAATATAAAATATATATGCATGTGTGTGTGTGTGTGTGTGTGTGTGTGTGATATATATATATATATATATATATATATATATAATAGTAAAACAACACTACTGTAACTAAAAATTAAATAAAAAATGAATTAAAATTAAAAAGGAAATATTCTAAAATGACATAACAAAATTACTAAAACTTAAATGAAAACTGAAAATATAAAAGTAAAAGCTGATTCAAACTACTAATAAAAATAAATTAGTTTATAAATACAGTAATACTAAAATAACTACTAATATTACTAAAACTTAAAAAAAATCAAAGCTAAATAGAAATGTTAAAAATACTAATTGAAATGACAAAGGAGCATAAAATGACTAAAACTTAAACTAAAATGAAAACTGAAAATATAAAAGCTAAAGCCAAATCAAACTATTCATAAATACTGTAATAGTAGTGATTTTCTTTGCAGGTGGACCAGGGCTTGGAGACGGGTCTGACTCCTGGTATGAAGCTAGAGGTGGGCGTCCGTACCGAATCAGAAACCACATACTGGGTGGCGACGATAATCACCACCTGCGGACAGCTGCTGTTGCTGCGATATGAGGGTTACCAGGATGACCGGCGTGCCGACTTCTGGTGCGACATCATGACCGCCGACCTGCACCCCATCGGATGGAGCAAGCAGCAGGGTCGACCGATGAGACCTCCTGAGGGTGAATATGTGGGCATTATCCCTATGCTTTCTAATTTATGATAATTGGACCTTAATTGAATGTTGTGGATTTATAGGTGAAGATGATTTGAATTTAGGCTCTGCAGAGGTTATGCTCTTGTGTCTGAATAGCTGTGTATGCATCATCCACATTTGCATATTTCTTTATGTACTTCAAATGCTGTGTTGCTTGCAGCGTAGTGCTAATTCCTGTAGGTGGTTGCTCACAGTCGATTTGTGGGCATATTCAGGAAATGGGGGAAGGGTGTTTATGTTGTGGCTTTTCTTTAGCTTGCCGCCTTTACTCCTCTGAAATTATTAAAGGACCCATTTTAATACTTAAAGCTTCTTTTATTAATAAAAACCTGGAATAGAGTGCAGTATACAGGAGTCGGGGAGTCCAGATGGCTGCTGGCATTTTGCTTCCGGCTGTCTGTGCTTTACTGACAGCTGCACTTATGGCCCAAAATACCACGTCAATGGTGAAGCCATCATAAGTGCAAAATGGCATAAATCTGTCAGCAGGATATGTCTGTTAGAAGATCTGCTACTGTATGTCTCTTAAATGTGGCCCTGAATTGTGCTCAGGTGTCCGTGAGAAGCACAGAGGACTGGGAGGCATTGCTGGAGAAAGCTCTGGCTGAATCCTGTAGTGTACCTGCTAGTCTGCTGGAAGGGGTAAGCGATATGCATTATATGTATGAGAAAATGTATAGAATGTTATTTCAAAAATAAACTGATGGGGTTAATTTAAAATGCCATTTTACTACATCAGTATCTCAATGTTTTGACTTGCAGTGGTATGAATAAAGTGAGACTGCAGAGTGATGTAAATATACTGTACAGTTAACAGTCGTTACACAAAATTACCCTTTAATGCTGCCGTTGACCAATCAGAATCAAGTATCAAATAACTTTTATCCAGCAAGAACTTAATAAATTAATATAATGTAAAAACAAATGCTGTTCTTTAGAATTTTCTATTCATCAAAGAATCCTGAAAATTTTGTATCACAGTTTCTACAAACAATTTTGGAGTAAACTGTTTTGGAGTAATGGCTGATGAAAATTCAGCTTTACCATTGCAGGAATAAATAAAAAAATGTCAAATTATATTAAAATTAGGGCTGTCAAATAATTTATCGTGATTAATCGCATCCAAAATAAAAGTTTTTGTTTACATGATATATGTGGGTGCACTATGTATAATTATTTTATATATATATAAATACACACATATGCTTGTATATATTTGAGAAATATTTCCATGTCTATACTGTATATAGATTTATATATAATTTAAATTATATATAAATATACATTTTTTATAAATAAATAATATTTTTTTTGTTAAATATACATGCATGTGTGTGTATTTACATACATACAAAATAATTATACACAGTGCACCCACATATATCATGTAAACAAAAACTTTTATTTTGGACGTGATTAATCGTGATGAATCATTTGACAGCCCTAATTAAAATAGATTTGTTTTTAAATTTTAATGTTTCACAATATTATTGTTTTAACTGTTTTCTTGATCATACTTGCAACTTGCTGACCCCAAACTTGCGGTGGTGTACGTTGCTTGTTTGTTTATTTACATAACAACAGAGATTTAACCAAAGTGCTCTACAATTCATATTTCAAAACACAAAATATTAAGATGAAGAAATTAGACTATTAAATTCATATAATTAATAATTGCAATTAATTGCAAAAAAGGTTGAAAGTACGGGTGGGGAAAAATTGATGCATCTGAATCGATTCACAAATGTCAAATCAATTTTAAAAAAAAAATGTTTTTTTAAAATATATATATATATATTTATAATAACATAATATTGACGGGAACGCGAAGACGGAACTCTGAAGCCCGGAAGTGCAGTGCACGCGACAGACAGGCACAGGACACAGACACAGGACGCGATGATGGTAGCGCCAAATCCAAACACCCTCCTCGTTAAAAGCTGACGTGTGAAAATATTTTGGCTTCTGAAGTTAAATGGGGAAAGAAGCTGGACAAGAGCCACACTAGTTGTAAGCTTTGTAGAATAAAACTAAAATATTTTGGAAACACGACAAATATGAGAAGCCATATGACAGCCAGAGGAGGAAAAACACTCTTCTGTACTGGTCGTTGTTATATATATATATATATATATATATATATATATATATATAACATGCTGCTAGTATGCTGCTAGTTCAGGCACACATTTATTTTCCTGTTGGTTCTTTGCAATGTTAATAAACTATATTGTACATTAATTCTTTATGGGTTATAACTTTGTACTTTTAGAGCAAAGTATTTATAGTCACACACACACAAAAAGATTCATATAATCGATTTAGCATTGAATCGCAAGCCTTTTGAATCGTAATACAAATCAAAATCGTGAGGTGCTTTGAGATTCCCACCCCTAGTAGAAAGGGCATGTTTTTTATTTGCAACTTAATCCAGCCTCGAACGGTATTAAAAACTAAAAGAGTAATAAAAAATTAAGGGTAGCATCAGTTCTAGTGACGTTCTCACCCAGAACAGAACCATTCTGCCAATCCTAACTCTATGCAATTGCCAATCGTATTTGATAGAATTGTCTTTTACACTGTTTTAACTGATGGTTGTTATGTATTACTTTATCTGTATATATGTGTTTTTTTTTTTTCTTGTGCATGTGTGTTTGTAGGCCCAGCGTGGCTGTAATCCTATAGATCTGTTGAGTCAAGGTCTAAATGTTGAGCTAGTGGACCGTCAAGATGCCGGGGTGGTCTGGTCTGCAGTGATTGAGGAGAACGTAGGGGGGCGCTTGCGGCTTCGAGATGCCGGCACAGACGGGCTCCCTGACTCTAAATCCATCACTTGGGTCTTCTACCTGGACCCCCTGCTTCATCTACCTGGCTGGGCACAGGAGCACAGCTGCACTCTCAGACCACCTGCAGGTGAGGGATTCATTATTTCTAAATATCTTTGTTATAAATATTGAAAAATGCCCATCAAATTAAAAAAACCTTTGTAATTTAACTTAATAAAGTCCAAACCTTTGTAGTTGAATTCTTTATAGTATACAGTTTTTACAATAGGATGCATAACACAGTGTATGGCTTTGTTACAAGCATGGCCTTTTCTTTAAGGTTTAGTTGCCCAGCACTATACTACAAAGTGTAGCTTTAGAAAGCTAGCTTCTGAAAAAATGTAAGTGGTCAGTGCAGCTAAAACCATGGAAACAGAAAGCAGAAGCTGATAATAAATGTAGATCTTGTGGTATTATTGCTGCATGTTCTGCAGCTAAGTATTGCTAACAGAATAGGTGAGTGAATAGACCAACAGGACTCCCAGTTGAATCTTCCTGACCTATTCATTTGCAAATCAATTAGATTGCTCCATGCTGAGGTTGAGATCATGCACAATAAGGTTGGTACCTCGAATTGTCCTCAAAAGCACTTCTAGAGTACTTTTACCCTGGGAGATCCACATATTACAGTTTAGCTAATCAATAGTAGGGATTGGTGGATGGAGGAAGGTTTTACAGGGGCTTAGATCAGAGTCCACTAGCTTTTAGAAGATAAACTTATGATGAGGTCAGCAGAGAGCTGATTGTGTGTTTGTGTATGTTTATTTGTAGCTCTGCTCTCCCTGCGCACTGAAGCTGAATGGGAGGAGGTGAAGAAGACGGTCTTCTCTCAGACTCAGGACTCCAGCATCAGCGAGGAGTTTTACAGGGTCAGTAAATAATAATTAACTACCACATGTTTGCTAAAACTTGACTCTGACCTTTAGTTTGCTTATGTGAACCCTCTCGTGTGATTCATAAACTGGGGAGTTAATGAAGATCCACTATGTGCCCTTGAGCTAAGCACTTAACAGCAGTTTGAACCAGGTTGATTTTTCTAGTGTCCCCTGTTTGGACACAAAAACCTGGCTGCATGGGACATTGTGCACGGACATCAATGGACTGTGCTGATGACGGAAATTACGTCGCACGAAGCGGAGCGCAAGTGATTTGAGTGTTCAAAAACTAAAGGCCCACTAGGTAGTGCGCATGCACTGAACTCGTTTATCCACGCTCACATTCAAAAGAGTTGCACATTTAATTGTGCACTAGACAGAACCCGTAAAAAGGAAGTATACCCATGCATCTTGCGTTTTCCGTTCCATTGCCTTTTGTCTTTCAGCCGTTTCTTATTCACGATACAGCACTTGCCTTCGAGTACATATTAAACTTTCATGAAGTAAAAGCCCTACTTCCGCTGAGAAAAAAATTGTCCCTGATCGTGAACAGCAACAACGTTCCAATGTGCTAAATCTGAGAGTTGTCTCACTCCTCTATAGGCTTCTATGGGATTGAAACTTGCCTGCCCAGAAAAGTTAATAAAGACATCATTAAATTAGTCCAAGTGACTACAGTGGCTCTATCTTAAGTTTATCAAGTTATGAGAATACTTTTTGTGCGCAAAAAATCAAACGTAAATAACGACTTTATTCAACTATTCATTTTCTTCTCTGTGGTCCTTGAGTTAGTTCACATAGTATAACTGCGCAGGGCTTCTGGTTGAATGTCACACGTAGGCTCACTATTGGCCGACGCTGGTCATGTGTGTGATGCGTGAGACGTTCAACCAGAGCGCTCCGCAGTTGCACTATGTGAAATCTCGAGGCCCAGGTTGAAGACCGCCACCACCGGAGTCTGCAGTACCACTGACTTGGGCCCGTCATCGCTGCTCGCAGCTATATTTCTACTTTATTGTTTCTACTTTATTTTTTCTTTCTAATTTATTCAGTCATATTTATGTTGTATACGCTTGTTTCTGTATTCAGGACAGATCAGCTATCACTCCGCACTGCTTTACTGATGGGATGAAGCTGGAAGCTGTGGACCCAGCAACTCCTTTCACCATCAGTCCTGCCACTGTGGCTAAGGTAATCGTAACAGACTCTGAAGTACCTCCCCTATCCTCTCATTTCCTCCAAAATGTGGTCAACACACTAAACTGCTGTAGTTTGGGACTGTTACCCTAATGCTTTGCTGAAAATAATTGCTAATAAATAAAGACCAGTAACAGACAAATTCGGCAAATTCAGACCAGTAACAGACAAATTGATTCAGTTATAAAACGACACTTGGTTACTAATGTAACCTCGGTTCTCTCTCAGAAGAGGAACGAGTGTTGCGTAAGCTTAGCGTAATCTATGGGAAATATACGTATATATAGGTGGATATATACGGATAGTGCAGCAGGAACGGCGATGAAGTGGCGATGGCGGCTTTGAACTGCAGCGTAGCTGACTCGTCCTTCTGAAATGCTTGTCAACAGCGCGCATACTTCTGGAGAGTCTTTGACGTGAAGAGATCACTTCACTGAAGAGATGAAAAATCAAAGAACACGTATCTGGACTTGGCTTATATAGGGATAAGCCATGACTATTTTGGTTGCCTGTGCCCTCATTGGTGCTTATGTCATGACCAGTCCACCGATAGGTTGCAGCATTTGTCACAGACCGACCAATAGGCGCGTTAGCTGCCTCGCCAAGATTTGCTTTGTGAAACAATGCGTATTACATTTACAATTAAAGGATAATTTTTTGGCTTCAGTTTTCTTGAGAAAAGGATTTTCCCGTTAGCGTAAGCAGGCAGTGTCTCCTCAAAAATAATTGGATGAGAAAATAATTGATATTACAAAAATAAAACAATGCAAATGTTACTTAATGTAGTTTTTTTCTCACTTGTTTTCCTAAAGTTACACTGTCCAACAGCAACATCAGTATTCTCTTGCCTCCCCTGAGCCCATTGAATTTTAACAGACCCCCTATAGGGTGCAGTGGGTTTGGTAATTGAGAATAAATGAAGTGAGAAGAGGCAGTGCCTCCATCGCTTTATGATTGGATATGATCTGATATGATTGAATCCCTTCAAAATCAAACTTGGAATAGCCTGAAAACATGATGTCTGGGTTTTTTTAATTGAGTGATCACCTTGGTTTTACATTTTTGTGTCTGTGATCAGTGTTTTGTGAGCTTGATGACTGATGAAAATAAGTTGACTTTTAAAAAAGACATAAAATAAATTGTTACTGCATTTTAGTTATTTTGGAATAAATGTAAAAACATTAACTCGATGAAATTAATCTTGGTTTTAATAAATAGAACATTAATTACATAGTGTAAACATGAATGTACATTTGATATTGATTTGTGTGTGTGTGTGTATATCTGTATTTGTTGTAGACACGTGCCCTGAATGATTCTTACCTTCATTCGTGTACATACGCTGTATTGATTTATCTGTTTGTTTATGTGTGTGAGACAGGTATTCAATGATCAGTTCTTTCTGGTGCGGATGGACGATATGAGAGATGAGGCACAGAAAGAGGGAGGTGGACGCTCTTTCCTCTGTCACAAGGACAGTCCGGGAATCTTCCCCACACAGTGGTGTCTAAAGAACGGAGTCAAGCTCAGCCCTCCTCCAGGTCTGGAGATACAGTCCTCATATACACTATATAGTAAAGAAAATGAAATAACACAAATAAAATACTAATAAAAAGGACCCAATGGGAAGGTGGCACATCCTTTCCTTTCAGAACAGCATTATTTATTGGAACGCAGTCCTAAAAGTCCTAAACTGTCTGTAGGGAACATTGCATAATTGTTCTCAAGCAGGATATTATCTGGCGATTGTATATGCCACCAAGCATTTCGCTCGTCCTGCTGTCTGATGAAACATTGGTTTTCTGTGAATATCAACACACGAGTGAGCAGTGCTTTTACTGTTGTGAAAAACAACCTCATTCCTTGGCAGTTATAGTGCCCAGCAGAGCAGTCATTACACCTAATGGCTAGTGTGGGATGGTTGGCCATGTCTTTATGCATCCATCCCCATTTTAACAGCTGGAAACACACTAGAGGCTTTTGAACTTTGCCAAAAATAATCCCATCTGGATAAGACATCAATAAATGCGATTCTTCATTTTGTTTTGATGCAGAAGTGTTTTTTCTTAACACCAAGTTGCATAAATATATCTATGGTTTTGGTCTTGAAGACACTATTTGATCAGTTTCCTTATCAGGTCAACATATGATGTTCTCCCATCACCTCAGAACCTCTGGGTAGGAGAGGACTTGTGCTTTGTGTTCATCACCTGCCTTAGGCATCACCTGCCTTAGGCTTACCACCTGCATTAAGGCACATTTTGACAAGATGTAAGGTGGCTCTTCAGCCAAGGTTGATTTACTTGGCACCATGACCAAGTACTGTGATGTTTGGCTTTAGCATTGGAAGGCAAGCGTAACATGACCAATAAGTTCCCACCTGTTCTAGCAAAACATATACACACAGAACACAATATTCCTCAGCCCAGACGAGCAACCACCAAGAAAAGGTGTTAACACCAATTCTCGCCCAGGACAACTGGAAGCTGCTAGGGACTGGAAACTGCTGCCTGTTCTTGATCACGGCTTATTTTTCCACTTGAGATTGCCACCACTAACCTCCGATCAGATATTGTCTTGTGGTCTGGCATCAGCACGCATTGTTAAACTGATAGAGTTAACAGTGCCATGGGAGAATGCTGTAGATGAGGCATATGAGAAGAAGAAACTGCGGTATGCTCCTCTGGCCACTGAAGCAGAACAGCGAAGTGGGTTGTCCAGGGTTTGTGGCACACTCTACAACCCGGTTCCTCTAGAGACGTTGGATTCAGTAGCCAAGAGTTGTGTCGCACAGTAAAGAACTTATCTGAAGCAGCAGAGAGGAGCAGCAACTGGCTTTGGTTGAGACGGAAAGATTCTGGCTGGCTGTGCACAGGCCGCCACACTACCTTTTCGTACAGTTCTTGAAAAACTCAAGTTCAAGTCTGTTGGTTGATTTGTACAGTTTGCATAGTTATTATGGTCCTGTGTATATTGCGTGAAATGAGAGTTGGTGTTTGGACAGATATTGTGTTTTGTGGTAGGTAGTATGCCATACGGAACCGTTGCCACTGAACCTGCTTTAACGCACCAGTGGGGCTCGACAGGCCTTAGTCAAACCGGCTGGTGCATATGGTTGGGTTGTGGAGAGATTGTGAGATTATGGTTAGGTCACATGTGAACTACGAGGAAGTAGGAACCTCAGCAGCAGGAGGGATGTAGAGGTCAGTAAGCTGGGCTGAGTTGAGTGGGGGATGGAGGGGGTGACTCTGGGATGCCAGAGTCACTGTTGAGCCCTCTTGAGGTGTTGTGGACTAGTCAACGAAACACTAAGGATGGAAGGTGCCCACTTGAAGACCCTAGAGATGTCCCCTACTCGGCTCAATCCAGACGGTTGTGGTGCTGGTCCACTGGGGAGACCACACTGTAGTTGCAGCCGTCGTGTGTGCTGACGCGCCAAGTACACTGCAGTCGTTAACGCCGGACAGAAGGGGAGTCACACCACCATATGGAAAGAACCGTAAATGGATGGAGAAGCATAGCCAGGCTACTGTAAAGCTACGTCTTAGTTTGTGTTTATCTTGGCGAAAGTCAGAGGACAAATCAGCATGAAGTTTAAACATCTTCTCTTGTGTAATGGAAGTCTTGTTGGATCTCTTTTAAAGCGGAACTGGCATGAACTGGCTTTTAAAATTTTATTATATTGTTGTCTGAGGTCAACTTATGACGTTCGATTGGTTTTTGCATTCAAAAAACTCAAAATGAATAACTAATAAGCTATTTTCGACCCTAGTTTTGAGCCTATCTCAGAAACGCTCTGTTCTTATGGGCGTCTCACACTGAAGACTTGGAAGTAGACGCCCACTGCTGTGAGTGGATAACAGTTTTGCATATTATAATAAGTTTTATAATCTCAACTCACCCGTCAGATGCACCTGTGGGAAATTGTTCTGAAAATGTCCAATGTTGTAAAATGGCAACCGAAATGAATTCTCCCATACATGTTCGACCCAGAGTCTGTGTGTTGCACAATTCCTGTCAGATCCAATATAGACGGCACAGCACCATCCTTTAATCTTTATCGGTCTGCAGATCCAGTCTTGTTTACAAAACAATCCTCATTGAAATGAAGCAAACAGACAGACAATGTTTTACCTCATCAGCTGGAACGTCATTAAAAATAAAGTGTTATGCAGTCCCATTGGAATCCACAGGAAGCTTATGCAGCGACTGTCTTCTTCCACAACCAGGCACTGCACAATATTTTGTATTGCTCGGTAGCTCTATCCGGTTTGTCATCATAGGTAGGCTGCGGCATCTATGTTATTTAGCTATGCGTGTAATGCACGTGAATCGGTGGGCGGAGCTAAACAGGCCGTCTTGAAGTAGGCGTTGATCATTCTTCTGCAGGGGTGGTGTTTTATCCTCTTTGATGTCATAGTTCACCACTTTGAAAAACGAGTCGTTTGCTGAGGCTGGTGTCAATAAAAGCTTGTATTGGACTAACAAGGACGTTTTCAGTTTAAAACTTATAGGATATTCTTATAATATGATGACCCCTTAGATGTCAAAAGCTCAAGGAAAAATAGATTTCTCAGTTCATCACCCCTTTAAGGCTCACATGCTACTAATTGCCAATCAACATATAGATTAGTTTGTCCTTTGAATTGCCATTGGGGTTCTTTCTTGTGATTTACATCAAAGTTAAAGTCTTTTTTATTCTAGCGTTTCAGTTATTTTGTAATCTATATGTATATTAGGGAGACAGTGATGCAGTTAACAGTTTCTCAAGTGCACTTGTTGACCTTTGTGTGTGTGTTTTTAGGGTTCCAGGGTCAGGACTTTGACTGGGCGGACTATCTAAAGCAGTGTGACGCTGAGGCAGCCCCACAGCAATGCTTTCCTTCAGTGAGTTTCTCCTTCTGTGTATTTAAAGATGGGCCATTTTGCCCAGATCTATTAATTTATAAAAAAAATACATAAATGCACTTTATACATACAATGTAATCAATACCTCTCTTTTATGCTTAACATGCTGTATATTTTGCATTATATATTGAATTGGTGTATGAAATCAAAACTCTCCTGATGCAGTAATGAAGGAAAAAACTTAAATTATGGCATTTTTGAAAAGAACTTTATTAATTAGTTGGACGTAATCAGTCAATTAAATAAGTCTTTAATATATCTAATAAAATATCAGATTTTGATTGACAATAATTTGTAAAGAAGCAATATTTATGTATAATTTATATTTGAAATATTTATAAAAATGATTTATTCCTGTGATGGCGAAGCTGTCTTCAGTTTCAAATGGTCCTTCAGAAATCATTATTATATGCTGATTAATAGCATTGTTGAAAACAACTGTGCAGCTTAATACTTTTGCGGAAACCTTGATAAAGTTTTTTTCAGGGATCTTTGATGAATAATAAGTTCAGAATAACCGCATTTATTTGAGAAAAGAAATCTTTTGTAACATAAGTGGGTTTTTTTTTTTTTCAATAATATTAATTCCCTTAAAATTATTTGTATTTTTTGCAAGACTTTGTAAAATCTCAGCTATTCATGTGGTCAAGGTCATGTGCCTTTCTAGCATTTAATTACTTTTCAATTTCCTTGTAGGACCCATCTGATCAGTGCATTAAAGAATCCATGATGCTGGAGGCCATCAATCCGCTCTGCCCTGAAAACATTCACGTAGCAACGGTTACCAAGGTCAAAGGTCAACACATGTGGATTCGTTTGGAAGGTGTGATGTCAACATTCTTCTCTGTGTAGCGTGGGAGCTCTGAATGACCAAAAATAATTATTCAGTGTCTCCTTGAACCAGCTTCAGAGGATACTAACCAAGCTGAATCCCTGATTAAAAATAGCAAGACCAGTAACGGAGTAATTTAAGACTAGGCTTAACCCTTTATAGACATCACAGAAAGTCAGTAGGCATAGGGATTAGTCAGTAGGCATGTGTCCTGGTACTGAAGTGGGTTAGCCATAACAGACTGCTTGTCTGTCTAATATCTTTCCCTCCCACTCTTTGCTCAGGTCTGAAGCAGCCCGTCCCAGAGATCATAGTTCACACGGACTCCATGGATATTTTCCCAGTGAGCTGGTGTGAAACAAATGGCTATCCTCTTCTGCACCCTTGCAAGCTCAAAGGTCAGTGTTACAGCACAAACTCTCAATTTCAGAAAACGTTCATGATGCAAAAGTGCTATGCACACAAATTACCCCATAACTTGATATATATTTTTGACGTTGACTTGGTAGACGTTTAAATTCATGTTTTATGTTATATTTGCAGTAGATAAACAGAAAAAGGTTGCCGTTGTTCAGCCAGAGAAACAGTAAGTAAGACACAAAAGTGTTCAAATTGAGTTTGAGTAGTTTTGATTATGGAAAAACACTCATTTCTCTTTCATCACAGCCGAGTACCATCCAAAGACTCCTCACCTGATACTACCAAACAACTTATTAACAGCAATCAGCCTGAGATGGGTGAGCGCTAGATATACATCTGAATACACATGCATGGTCTTCCTTGTCATACGTTTACATGGTCATAAAAGTTCAATGCTCTGTACACGGTACTATTTTAATCTTGTTTGTTTGTCACCAGGAGGCCAGGCGAATGGGAAGTACTGCTGCCCTAAGATCTATTTTAACCATCGCTGCTTCTCAGGGCCTTACCTCAATAAGGGCCGTATTGCAGAGCTGCCCCAGTGTGTGGGACCTGGGAACTGTGTCCTGGTACTGAAGGAGGTAGTATTTTAATAGTATTTTAATCTGTTTGTCTTTTTTTGGCATCAAAATGGGATGTATCCAATGGGGTAAATGTTAGTAAATCCCCCTGTGGTTAATATCAAGTTTTTAATGTTGTCTATGTGGTGTTTTTAATATGCTTAAAGACAAACCATGTTTAAATTCATAAGTCAGCACCATTGCTAAGTATTTTCTCCTTAAAATCTTTTGAAATTGCCTCTGTCCTCTACGCCACAAATATGTTATAACCAATTCAGTCAACGCTGAGGAGGGCTTGCCTTTAGTGTATTATTAACTATGCTGCGAAGCTTGAGAAGCCAGGTTATCCTGGTATATTTTTCAGTTAATATGAAAAATCAGGTATGTTTTGCAATATAGTGGGTGAAGTATGTATATGATGTATATTACAATGATATGAGTTGTTCAAAGCATCTCTAAGGGGCTGATTTTTAGAAGGCAGTTGTCTCACACTGAGATGGCAAATGTACAGGAACAAGGTTTGTTTAACATTAGCAACATGTTATTAGCTGTTTGATTACGTCAAGCCATAGGCGATACATTAAACGCATTACCATTGTGATACATAGACTTGTAGACAAGCCTGATTCGCTCTTCAGGCTTCTTATGCATCAGTTTCTGGTTCAAACATATATTGCTGAATTGAGCCAGTATTTCCACTTGCCTTTGTGCAACATTTAAACGGTAAAGTTGACCATATTCTGGTATTCTGACATTGTATGAGTGGGTGGAGTCAGGGCTCATTTGCATATTCATGATTCATGTATACTAAATGAAGCAAGGGTGTAGAGTTACATTCAATCTATTTTAATGGATGTAAACATTATTTCACAGGAAATATTTTGGTGATCGACTATAGGGGATACAATTATTGACTACAGTGGGACTTCAATAGTATTTTGAGCCGTAACTTGCTATCCTGTTAACTAGTTTGGAAAACTAGATGAACGTGCACAAGAGGCTGTCTGTAATGGTGTTTTTTACAGATGTGTTTTATTTTATTTTTTTAGGCTTGACACAAAGCTAAGTGTCTAAAACAACCTTAACTGTGGTAAAGTTACTGTAATGCACATGCTCGAGTGAGTTATTTGTTTTATAAAATGACAGTATGATAAAGGACAAAGAACAAATTTTAATAAATATGTTTAATTTACGGATGTAAATTAACTTGTTTGTTTTAGTACAGTTGTAAAAAAAATCTAAATATATATTTTTAATTTCATATTTAATAATTTGGTCCCACTTTATATTAAGTGGCTTTACTTACATTGAAATTAATAATTTGATACAATGGACTTATTGTGTACATACATGTTTTTACATTGTGCTTATATTTTAAAAATACCAGCATGTAATTACAGCTGTAATTAATTTATGTAATTACATTTGTGAGTACACAGTTGACCCTTCTCTCACACCTTAACCTACCCTTAAACTGACCCATACCACCACACCTGTCCCTAACCTTACCCGTATCATACCTCAATAGCAGCTAAAGTGTTTTACAATACAACAGGACCACAATAATACGTTGTACTTATTTTTCGATGTAAGTACATAGTACTTAAAGCCACTTAATATAAAGTGGGACCAATAATTTAAATTGATTTCATTAATAATAATAATAATAATAACGAAAAATGTAACTGATTGATAGCCCTGGTTTATTTGCATGTAAAATATGTAATATGCAATATAAATTCTGATAAATTCTCCTGATAAAGTCAAAACTGTAGGCCATAGCAACTTATAGCGTATTAATAGAGAACGTGCCGTCAAAGGTATGCGTTTATCTCCATTTTGTCATAGTTTTGAACAGTATTTGGAGTCAAAACTATTCCATTCAGTTAAGACTCATGAATACCTTTGCTGTTTTTTTTTTTAATACTGACCTCTTGACCTGTGGCCTGTGCAGGTACTGACACTGCTGATAAATTCGGCTTATAAGCCCAGCCGAGTGCTGAGAGAGCTGCAGCTGGACCAAGAGGGCCGATGGCAGGGTCACGGAGAGACACTTAAAGCCAAGTGAGTATATTGTGCCTTAAGACCCGGATATACTATGGCCAAAGTATACTTTGGGCTTTAATGTTTTGTTTTTTTATATTAAGGGAAATTTTTGTAAAAAAATTTTCAAAGGTACTTAATCAAAGAAGTCGTTGGAACAAATTATACAAGTTATGCTTGTTTAATAAATGCATTATAATAATGAACAATTTAATGATTAACATAATTGTATAACATAAATAGTTTGCTCCTAGGTTTCCTGACAAGTATGTGCTTCACAGGTACAAAGGGAAGAGCTACAGAGCAACAGTAGAGATCGTTCGCACTGCAGACCAGGTGGCCGATTTCTGTCGGAAAACCTGCATTAAGCTGGAGTGTTGTCCCAACCTGTTCGGCCCACGAATGGTCCTGGAAGCTGCTGCTCGGAAAACTGCTCTGTGCTCACCAAAACCAAATACAGTGAGCATCACTTCAGCTGTTTTCTCTACAGTGTTTATATCAGTATTATATTCTGGTATTATGGATGGTACAGTACATGTATTTATTCAGTTTAAATGGTTGCAGATATTTGAACTGCATATTTAGTGAAATCACTTCCAAGTCACATTTCAACCCCCATGACCAAAAAATAGAAAATTTTGTTTTTTGCTTAATTTTCACGAGATAAAAAAACTTAAATGTCCTGAACATATGCTTCATTGTATTTATATAAAATAATTAATGAAAAAATAAATGAACTGAAGTCAAGTTTTTTTTTTAACAAGTTTTGTGAAATTCACTGAATCATATGAATAATTTAAATTAAGTGATGTATAAAAGACTTGCTGTTTAAGTTGCTTTGTGAATCTAACAATACCTGTTTTACAGCATATTACTATGGGAAGAAGAAGAGCAGGCGTGTGGGCCGACCTCCCGTGTGGACACTCCAACTTAGAGGGAGGTGTGAAGAGACGAGGCAGAAGGAGGAAGAGGAGGAAGCAGCTCTTCGTCCACAAAAAGAGGCGTTCTTCTGCTTCAGTCGACAACACTCCAGCAGGTTCCCCTCAGGTAACAAGAGCTACACGGTTGCAGAAGTCTAGAAGAATATACTTCTAGTTTGCATTTTGTTTATTTAATACAAACGTGTCCCATTTCTAAACATTATCACCATAGAAATTTGAGTGAATTTTAGAATTGTTTACATGCTCAACATTGATTTTTGCTTTGATTAGTGACCTATGAACAGTACATAATCGTATCTCCTTTTTTAAAATTGTATGTCATAATGGTTTAGAATCATGTGTAAATGAAATGTATAAATGTAGTCTCAGATTTTTGGACCATACTGAATACAAAATAAAATATGTAATAGATAACTGCTCAACAAGAACCATCTTCCTCCATCTGTTTTAATTAGAATGTGAAATGCACAATATTTTCTCGAGTAATTGTAATTTCCATTTAAGATTCAACACATGAGCAGAATTCAGATGTTCTACCACCACAGAGAATCAAAGTGATCATCTCAGTTGTTAATATTAAAGCTGCAGTCCGTAGCTTTTTGGGTTAAATATGATCCAAAATACATATTTGAGAAAATACATAACCAGCCAGTGATCAAAACTTTCTGCTTGCCTTAACTCGATTCAAAACGGTAAGCTTGTAATAATGTTTTTAATCCCAGTGGTACTGGTGGATTTCCACGGAAGATTCAAGCTTTGCGTCATTACGTCACATCTGTACACATAAAGAAGAGTCTCGGCTAGTAGGCTATATTGCGTGTGAGGATGTTGGAGGTGGAGATTTATAGCCTTTTCTCACAGCACTTGATATAATTAAACTTATCAATTTGATGGCAGATTCAGAAAAGTTCAAACGACAATCACCGGTGACAACTAGAGACTCACCAGCTTTAAAATGCAAAAGACTTCATTCGAACTTCCGAGTGGCTATAGAAAAAAGAGACTGCCACCGGACCCATGCGAAAACAAGTACACATATCAGAAGGACATTACATGTAGTCTCGCAATGCTTGCCTACAGTGTTAACATTAACAATTTGAAAACAAAGTATAATTTGCACGGTTTTGCGTGATATGATAACTTATAAGCGATTGTTAGATTTAATCAGCGTGATTTACTTCAATGTCAGAACCAGAACAAACCAGTTTCTTACTAGTTCAGATGACATTTTCCGTGAAAATTCTTATGTTGGTCATAATTCCAAAAAGAATAATCTGTGATTCTGAATGCCAGTCTCACACCGGCGCGGTGACTGACAGCAACATTCTCCTCAAATATTGTGTTCATCCACGCTGTGCCGTGTCGAGGGTGTTGAAGTACAACTCGCGTTAAGTTGAAAATTGCAATTGCAGATTTCGAACAGAGATGGCGACAAAGAGGATAAACGCCAGACTGCAGTTTTAAATACATGTAGGCTATCATCAAACAGTATGTTGCATTCTTCTACAATCTGTACTAATGTTACTGTCTGGCCTCACAGGGCAGTGGTGATGAGGAAGATCTGGATGACGATGACTCTCTGAGTGAAGATACAGGCTCTGAGATGCAAGACGAGCTGATGGATGACTCCGAATACTCAGAGAAGAAGTCGCAGCCCCCCACTCCCTCCCCTCCCCTCCAGAAACCCCCCGGCCCACACGCAAACGGCGCAAAGCTCGCTCGCCTTCCTGCTCAGACGATGAAAACAGACCTCCTTCACCTAAGGTAACACTGCAAGTCACAGTCTATAAATATTGGGCGATGATGTAATCATTTATATTAGTTTTTCAGTGAGCAGTGATTCTCAACCAGGGTTTTGGGGCCCACTTGAGGGCCTCAGCACACTTCCAAAGGAGTTGAAGGATGGCTTAAAATGATTTAAAGGGGTCAGGGGGCGGAGTGAGCAAGGCTCAGAGTACATGCACTTTTTCAAGTTGATTGTACTGAAATGTGTGTTAGCAGTGCCTGTACACAACCACCATATAATGATAAATCTATCCAGTGTTTTTTTTTTTAAAATCTCCTTAAGGCCTGGTCACACCGGGACGAATTTCGCGCCGCGACATCGTTCGACGTTTAACACCTCGTGACTAAACAATGGGCGCCAATGTTGCACAAAAAACAGCGTCTGAAAAACGCTGATGAATAACGCACGCTGATATTCGTCCCGGTGTGTACGGGCCTTTATGTTTTATCAAACTGAGGGATCAGCTTTATTTGTAGGGCAACCTTGGGATTTGAAATGATTTGTCATGCCTTTTTGAATGGAAGTAACCCAAACTGGAAGTGCCACCCATAATTCAAAACGCAGTAAAGTCCTCAGGAATAAGGTGGATTAGGACCAGCCCTAATGTCATGTGCGGAACTTTTGCTGAATGTTCCAGAAGTGTGAAATATTCTGTACTGTATTTGTTTTGTATATGATAACTGACCGATTTGCTGTATCTCTTTTGAAGACTCCACGTACAGAAGCTCTTCAGAAGCTGTGTTTGGACAGCAGTCCACTGGAATGGAGCGTCACGGACGTTGTGCGATTCATCAGGACCACTGATTGTGCTCCGCTGGCACGCATCTTTATGGACCAAGTAATTGAACACACATTAACATCCAATCCCAAGTGGTCAGATATGATAAATCACTGTTTATATCTAGTAGTATTCTCCTGTGACCACCTATGTGCAGCACAAAATAGTAAATGTTAGGACTTTGGACTTATTTCCTCTTAAAGCTGCTGTTTTTGAAGAGTTTGGTTCCAAAACGCAATAAATGCCATTTTTTTAAAAATGAGTTACTGCAAAAATCTGACTTTTCAATACCGACCAGATACAGAACAATGTTTAATTTTACGTAAAATGCGATATCCGCCATGTTATTATGTAATGTTTTCTCCCTTTCTTTCCAAACCGCGACAAACGCCAGTCTCCCTTTTCTGCAAAATGCGACATATCCGCTTAACCAATCACAACGCACCATTCCACGCAATGTAAACAGTAACGGCAGTGCTTTAACTACACCCAGCTTCCTAGGTTTTCTCTATTTTGTCCTTTCGATCAACAAACAAACAAAAAATGAATAATTTTGACTGCATTGGTGAACCTGCAGAGGGTAAGGCATCCTGCATGGGTAAACGTGACATCAAAATCGAATCATTTACGTGAGGAGATTAAGAAGATGAGCCACTCGGCAGGAGGAAATGCCGGCTGTTGCTTGTTCTCACACGACAGCATCAAACTTCTGTCACGCTGACCCAGGGGATCTTTTAAAAAATCTTTCTGTTGTTTTATTCAAAGTCAACGAAAACCGAGCAGGACCGAGCCATTTTACAGCTGATCACCGTCAAAAAAGCTCAGCAGCGACGTCCCAGGTTGACAACAGCGATATGCAGAAGTAACGTTAGATCATGCTTAATAAATCATAATTCATGATGATGTGCTCATCTTAGTTAATGTTTAATTAAGGTGTTGTTCATTCATGAAGTCATGAATGAAAAACGTTGAACTGTTAAAAAAACGTTGTTAGTTCCTGATGATATTAATGTATGAATGAATGCATAATTCATGCATGATTCATTTATCCATGAATTCATGATAATTCATGACATGTACCCTTAAAGTGTTACCGAATATTGTTCTATTAAAGCAATGGATTTATAGTATGCACAAGAAAATCAATGTGTATCAAATTTTATTTTGATTAATTTCATTTTGAAAAAAAAATAGATTAATGGATTTATTGCATTTTGGGGAAAAAATAAATCTTTTATAAATTTTTATAATATATCTTTGAAAATCAAAACCTGGATTTAATTTTTTATTGATATTATATTTATAACCTACAAATGCTATGTGAAAATTTGAAACAGAAAATAGTGTTTTTCATCTTCCCATTTTCTTGCTAAATAAAACACAGTTTTACTCAAATCCATCAAAATGGATTTATAGCGTTTTGGAACCAAACTCTTCATTTCATGCCAAAAATGTAAACTCTTGTCTTAAGGCCATTGCACACTGAGTACGAAATTTTCGGATGCGTTTTTTCTGTTCGCAGCCTAAAAATTCGTCACGCACAGAAACCTTGCATATCAAGTCTGATGCGTATTTATTAAACATTTGCAGGAAAAAACTGCAAAAATACCAAATGGATTCGTCAAGCAGTGAGGATGATTTTGTTGCCCTCTCTCTTATTGAAAAGAGAAGAAAGAGAAAATATTACGTACATCCAATCCTGAAATTGCGCCGAGAGGAAGGAGAGTTTCACCTCCTTATCAAGGAGTAGCGAATTTTATCCCTAGCGATTCAAAATTTACTTCAGAATGTCAGTGGGACAGTTTGATGCTTTGCTAGTGATTCTGGAGACACATATTAAAAACACGACCACCAATTTCCGTGAACCAATCGATTCTGAACGGAGATCTGGCAGTATGTCTCAAGGTATGGACACACACACGCATGCATGCACACGTACGCGCGTGGCCCCGGTTGAATTGGCTGCTCAATCACATCTTATTCGATCCTAAATTTCAATCTGATTGAAAGGGGAGGTTTATTAATTTCATAATCCAATATAGAGAAGAGAACATAAACACTTGATCGAACTGAAAACCGAAACTGAAAGCACGGCGCATATGTGCAATGATTTGAGGACGAGCTCCCCCCGGCCCTGAATTGTCAAAAGACCTCTCAAAATGCTGGCTCTGGATGCGAAAAACGCAGAAAATCAAACCCGATCCGATTAATTTTATGACGGACAAAAGTTTCGGAGGCGGTGTGCAAGCATGATTGACATAACGTGAGGGTCGAATTTTTTTTTTAACGTGCGAAAATTTCGGATGCGAATTTCAGACTCGGTGTGCAATGGCCTTTAGAGTAATGGTTGATTGACAGGAGGGAAGACTGTCTTTCATTGTTGTCCTGGAAGCACCCGGGATTAGTGTTGGCTCTTTGTATGAATCCCCCATTTTAAATATCGTGGCCATAAATTAATAATCTCCTTAGTTTTAGATCAATCGTGGCCATTAGTCCAATAGTGAATTCTTAATTTGTGGCCTTGATATCCTTTTTTCATGTCATTTTGCAGATGGCATGTCGCTTTGTAGGTTTGAGAAATTAGATCGCAAAATGCTTTTGGGCCACATCTAAACCTAAACAGATGTTTATACTAGGTGTAAATACAGTGCATAGATTAAACTACATCTTTTGCTTCACATACTTATGAGTCTTAATTTAGGATCCTATATCTGTATATTATTCAGCTCTTTTTCATTTACCTTCCAGGAAATTGACGGTCAGGCTCTGCTTCTGTTGAACCTTCCCACTGTACAGGAGTGTATGGACCTGAAGCTCGGCCCTGCCATCAAGCTGTGCCATCACATAGAGCGGGTCAAGCTGGCATTTTACCAACAGTTTGCCAGCTGAGGGTGGCTGTCTGTAGAGAAGAGTAGGGCATTTGACATTTGATGTGACTTTCCTAAAATGTGAGATCGTCCTTTTGCTCTATGGATCATGGAACCTTTAAAATCACTTAGCGCTTTCAGACGCCTCCTGTACCATTAGTTCTTCAGCAGGCGCAGTTGAGATTAACTACTGGAGGGGCGTTTTTCAACAGGGTAAATCTGGTACTTTTACTGCTGGGCTCTTAATTCTCAAAATAAGCCTGGATTAGTGTTTAGTTTGATCTTTTTCTCTTTTTTAAAAGATCTGGGTTGGATGAACTGTGTCTGCAACAATAAGCAAAGCTCTTTACTTGTTTGAAAAAAAAACCTTTATTAACTGTAGAGCGGATGACAATGCAATTACCTTAAGCACAAAATAAAAATGCCCATGTACTGTAAGTGGTATGCAAAGTTGTACATACAGGAGTGTTGATGTAAATACTGTAAATAACCAGATGTTAATTTTAGCGGGACTGCTTTAATGTTCCCATTTCGGTTTGGTTTTCTATAACGGCTTGGGAATTACACTGTAACAACAGTGAAAAGATGGGGCATGATATATGCCTGATGCTGCCATTTTGGTTTCTGTAAATACTAATAAGCATTTGCTCATCCTAATGATGCATTATTAAATAAAAGTGCAGAGTAATAAAAAGTAATGATGTGTTGGTTAAGACATAAGCACACAAATACTTCAGGTTATGTTGCTGACTGTGATAGGGAAAATTTTAATTGTGGCAAATCCAGGGTCTATCAATAACACCAAATTGAAAAGAGTTGTGTTCTTACAAACCTGTCTTGTAAAAGTATTTTTTTTAATATCAAGTAGAATGCAGCATCTGTGTTTAAATGCAAATACTGCATTCAATAATTTCAGGGGCCTCTATGTTGTAATGGTCTAAATAACTGGTTTGGTCTTGCATTGCAAAGCTATAGCCCTACACAACCAGATACAATCGTTTGATTTATTATCTGTGGATTGTGTTTGAATTGGTAATGAGATTTGCAACAGTCTCCATTTCCTTGATTTAACAGTCTATTTCCCTTCTTTGAGTATTTGTGCAGGAATGAGAAAGATGAATTTGGAACCTTGTGCTTGCCACATTCCGTTTTGTTAATTTCCTGTTTTTCACCCGTTTCATTAAAGGATGTTGAATTAATAACGCTTTACTTTCGATTATATGTTGGTGGAAAATGTTATTTAAATGAAAATAAAATGAACAGAATCTTGCCTTTGTTTTGTTTTTTAAGTCTCCTATGCTCACCAAGGTGGCATTTGTTTGAATAAAAATACAGTAAAAATATTAATATAATGAAATAATGAATAATTTTTCAGCGTCATTACTCTCTTCAGTGTCACAAGATACTTCAGAAATCATTCATGAATGAAAAATGTGAAAACGTGTGCTGCCTATTATTGTTTTGTGTAAACTGATTAAAAAAATCAGGATTATTTGATTAATAGAATACATTTTAAATTATATATTTATTTTTGTAACATAAATGTCTACTGTCCTTTTTGACCAATTTAATGCATCCTTGCTAAATAAAAGTGTCATTGTCTTAATGGTAGTCTATTTATAAAAGGGAATTTACTTAAACTAGCACTTAAAGAAATATGCGCTTCTTATTATTTGTAACAACCAGACCCCTAAAATGTTCTGATATTTAATATTATATTAAATGATACGACTTTATTGTTTGAAACTTCCAATTGATCAAATAGGGTCTATAAATGAATTTCACAATTTAACTAGATTGATTTTGTCGTTCAGCAAGTGATTTCTCAGATTTATTTGAGAATTTCGTGAGCTGCACCTGCTGCGATCTTTTAAAACTACATATCCCACCATGCTCTAGTGCGACGTGACACAGTGATGACGCAGTCAGATTGTCGCGTAAATGAGTGAAACGGCACTTGAATACAGTGGGAAAGGAAGTGTCCTTCCTTTTACGGATAACATATTATTTTTACCAAATACGCATGAGAGTAACTTAGGTTGGACGCTGACTTTTCTGAATCTGAGCACATTCACAATCAATTCGTCTCCTGAAAGCAGCGGTGGCAGAATTTCCTCAGATGGTTTGCTGAGCAAGACCGCCTGACCGGACTCTCGCTATAAAACAGCAGAACTTCCCAATCAGCCGCTTATTATTATGCGTTTCTAAACCAATTATAACGGCAAGTGAAGTTTTAAACGTCTTATTTCTTGACTTAATTTAACCGTAATCGTCTAACTGCTTTAATTTAACCGTAAAGCCCCAATATTGTTATCTGGCAGCTAACAGCATGCGCTCTTTAATAATCTAACCGATAACGTTAAATGTCTCCATGACAACGTGTGTTGTAGCACTGAGCATCAATGTTACACATCTGAGTCTGTAGGTTGTTTGCTCGATGCCAAAGAGGATGTTTATACAGCACAACCTGATGACAGATATTAGGTAGCTCACAGCTGGAAAGCGACGCATCGAGGTCCAGTATGAAACACGATAACGTTACATCTGCGCTTCAGTAACCGTGACTGGAGGCTAGTAAGAGCCTTCATTATGTGCGATTGCTGTGTCATCGTTCTGTCAAACACCTCCACTTGCCGAGACTGAGATTTTGTGCCTTTTTGAAATACTCGTCGTGTTGCGCAATGGCGGGTGTTGGGGTCAGTTTGCTTTCGCCGGGTCAGCTGCCGTCTGCATCCTCCAACTCCTCACCCTCTGATCCTAATGCCCGGGGCTGCTCCAATGGGGACTTCATGAACACCTTCGGCATCTTCCTGCAGGGCCTGCTGGGAGTGGTGGCTTTTAGCACACTTATGTGTAAGTATAAGGCAACTGTCTTCATGAAATGGAAATTCATTGTCTCTTATCTGTTTTTTTAATGCATGTGGTTGACAGTGTTGGCTGTAATGCATTAGACCTACTAACTTCCCCTTGAAAAAGTAAAGTAAGGGATTACACGTTTTGTTTTTTTGCTTATTTAATGACGTGATGTAATCATATTGAACACTGTTTAGACTTTAGAACAATTCTTAGTGGGTTTAAACGTCTAATGTTAAAATGTTTTTCATTTAACCGTCTCTCTTTAAATACTTTGCTCTGTAATTTATGAAAATTAATATTATTTATTTGAAAAAAGCATGTCTATTCTCGTATTGTTCAACTGATTCGAGGTTTATATGGGATTTAGAAAGTAATGCAATAATTTTTAGAGTGAGTAATTAAGGTAATCTAATCACACTGTTGAATATATAGTTAGTTTTAGAGTAACTGGTTGTTGATTCTATTGTGAACAATTCATTCTTGATTCCATCAATCAATTACTGATGGACAAAATCAAGCCCTACATTGTTCTTGTTTAGGCTGTGAAACGATTAATCGCGATTAATCGCATCCAAAATAAAAGTTTGTGTTTAAATAATATATTTGTGTATAATAATTTTGCATATATAAATACACAGACATGCATGTATATATTTAAGAAATATTTGCATGTATATACTTTATATATTTATTCAAATTTAATTTATACATAAATATAAATATTTGATATATTAATAAATATATACATGCATGTGTGTGCATTTATATATTAAAAATATGTATAATAATTATACGCACTACACAAACATATATTATGTAAACACAAACTTTTATTTGGGATGCGAATTAATCGCGATAATCGATTTCACAGCCCTATTCTTGTTCGAGCAGCCATTTTTTTCCTCGAATATATGTCATAATAGGGAAGAAATCCTAACTTCTGTTTCAGGCTGAACTTAAACCAGAGATGGTCTTGCTTAAACTTTCCTTCGCAAGCTCATATTCATCTGCCTCTACTGAGTACAACAGTCATGTCTTCAAAATTATCCAATGAACACATTTATTAACATCAGAAATCTAGCTAATGTTTTTTTTTTCATATTTTCTTTTTTATAATTATTATCATTGTACATTTATAACACTATAGCTACATGTATTGTTTTATGACCTTTGTCGTAAATTACAAAAAAAAAAAGTTCATGGAGGTGTGTGAGCATTTATAATACACCGGCTGAGAGAGTGATAGCAAATTTGACACCTTTCATGACCAATATTTTCAATTTATCAATGTTTTTTCCCTTTTTGGGAATTCATAGAAATACTATTGTGGATTTTTTTTTTTTTGGTGCTAATTTACATGCACTTATAGAAGTTTACTCAACTTCTCCTTCTGGGAACCCTCACCCTACATTTTTTCTTTTCTGATAATCTGTTACACATGGATGTACATCGATTGTAGTATCAAAGAAAATATCTATTTCTTCTATCAATTCAGGCTGACTCATTGAAGACTTGAAGGTTTGGTCCTAGAAGCAGGCAGGACAAGACATGCAATGCTGTCACAGTATTTAATTAAAGACTGTGTGTGAGCACAATTACAGCCAGAGTTCATATCCATAAACCCTGCATTGGATTTTCTTTGGCTTCTGATTGGCCACACCCTCTCAGATGGGTTCTTAGGTTGTGTTGGTCATTCACAGACCCCTTTTGGACTCTCCTTGACATGAAAGAACCTACATCAGAAATACTAAATGGTATAACTATAACAGTATCCACGTTTTTAAAATCACTATAAATTAAAAACACTTAATTAGAATAATGGAGTCAAAACCACAACTATAACAATAACACAGAGAAAAGAATTTGCGAATTTTTTTTCTTTTTTTTTTTCTTTTTTTGCGATGTAAAACATTTGGTCTCATTGGCTGATAATTGCATGGATTACTTTGTATTTCTACACAAGGGAAAATTCTCATATAACTTAATTCACAGACGTTCGTTACTTGTTCTAATGTTGACAAATTTGGTGCATTCTAAATTAGTGACTGGCCGTGTGCCCGAGGTAGGGCTGTAACGATTTGGGCTAAAATCATAATCACGATTAATCGAACAAGTCACCTCGATTACGATTATTGAACGATTTTTTTTTCTTTCTTTCTCATATGTCACTGGCAAGGCTTATTCTGTAAATATGTATGTATTTTTTTAGTGCATAATCTTTGAGATTCTAAAATAAGGAAACACAGATAGCTTTTAATGCTTATTAAATATTTTAAAATAATAAAAAATGTAGAAAATAGTTATTTTTGTAAATAAAATAAATTATTGTAAATATTGCCATCTAAAAAGTAAAATATAACTTGTTTAAAACAAAAAAACTAATCCTTTTCATATTGTATGGCATCTGTAAATGCCTGTGTTATCGATGAGCTGCTTTGTGGAGTGGAGGCACTTGTTGCTGGGCGTTTGTCTGTCTCTCTCTCTTTTTTTTGCGTGTTTCTTTGGTAAAAGCAGCTCCTGTTGCTGAGTTGACTCAGTATTCTAGGAATCAGAGAGTGCGTTCACACACAAGTTACCCGCAAAGACACTTGACATGTCTCAGCAGCGTCTATAGTTTGCTTATGAGTTGCGATTTCTTTTTCGAAAAACCACGCTTGCGCATTTGTTTTTCTCTGATTCGATAATAAACTCAGCGCATTACGTACCGTTTCACGCTGCGAACGATCCCGGCTTAAACGGCATCATTAGGCTGCAACGCGACATTGATTACATTACGGCTTTTGTTCACACAGCGCGCGCTCTGAACACAGCAATTGTTACTCTGTCCCCAACCTGGCGGCACCAATCCCGGGCCGTGTTTGCGCTCACACAGGTGTTTGTTCTGGCAATTTCCCGGGATCAACGCGCTGTGTGAAAGGGGCTCATGTTGTTTCAATGTCGCTGACTGGACGGGGTGGAGTGATGTGACTACTATGTTTAAGGGGAAAGTACGTTAACACACAGTGGGCGGATATATTAATAGTATTCAAAAACCGAAATAACCGACATGGTAAAATCACATCGGTTATAGGCTCTGAATTTCGGTTTCGATTATTTTTCGGTTAATACGTTCAGCCCTAGCCCGAGGTTAATAATATAAAGATCTTCAGATAACCTTTCCTTTACAGCAGCAAACATAGAATTGCTGGATATCATCCATACATTTTTTTTTTCATTAAATATGACTGCACCTTTAGAGTTAGAGATTTATAAAACTGGTTATAGTTATCATTCTTGATGTGAAAGGGACCTTAATAACTCAATAGACAATAGCGATCCAGTAGAATGAGGTAAATCAGAAAAATATGAACGTGTGAAATTTTACGTTTTGAGCCAACTACGCAGTGGTTGTAATTGTAAAGAGTTGGAGATTGTGTTCAGGGGACACGTAGTTAATAGCCATACACAAACAAAAAGCCATTGTGTGAAACAGGCTGCCCTTTATTTGTGTGAACTATTGAGTCATGTTTGGCAGCTATGGTGGCTGCACTAGCGGTTTCCACTTCTCAATAAAGCAGCAATTCTCACCTCTTCTTTAAAAGCAACATTGCAAGCAATTCCATTTATTTTTATCTTTATTAGGTCTTCTCCGAGGTCGCTCATGATGCTATGTTTTTTGTTTTCAGTCTATTTAAAAACTTTATAAATCAGTTCATACACTTGATTTTAAAGGGGTCATGAACTGACTTTTTAAATTTTATTATATTGTTGTCCAAGGTCAACTTATGACGTTCGCTTGGTTTTTGCATTCAAAAACATCAAAATGAATAAGTAATAAGCTATTTTGTACCCAAGTTGTGAGCCTACCTGAAAAACGGTCTGTTTTTATGGGCGTGTCGCACTGAAGACTTGGAAATAAACGCCCACTGCTGTGAGTGGATAACAGTTTTGCATATTATAATGAGTTTAACTCACCTGTCGGTGCACGTGGGGGAAAATGTCCAACCGGATGTTGTAAAATGGCAACCGGATTCGCCCATACAGGTTTGACTAAGAGTCCGTCTGTTGCACAATTCCTGTCAGGTCCAAAATAGACGCCACAGCACGTTCTTTACTCCTAATCGGTCTGCAAATAGCATGGCAAAATAGTATTGTTTATGTGTGTTTTTAGCTCGGTAGTAGAGGAGTTTCTTGCAATTCCGCACTGTTTTACCATGCTTGGAAGTCACTGCTGCGTTAAAAACTCCTCCAGTAACTCACAGGAGACATATGGAAAACATAGGAACAATGGAATACAGTTTTTTAGGTTATCGAAATGGACACAGCATCAGGGAGAGTATCTCACAGGAGACGCTGGATTGTATGGTTGGCTGATGCCTTTAGTACATTATACAATTTTCACTGTTTGCTGTGCCTTAACGAACATACGCAAAGTGTTGTTTGAGTGCCTTGTTCATTACTTTTTATTTCTTTGAAATAAATGTTTGAAACAACTTGATATGGCTTAACAATATTTATTGAGAACTTAAATATATGTATATATGGACAATATAAGTTTCATGGACAACATAAGTAATAATAATAAAATAATAATACTGTTATTAGTGCAAAAGATCAAATATCTTGATGCTGCTTCTCCAAATACAGCTGTTTTGCGCTTAGTGTGAGTTTGTTCCTGTAAGGTCCTTTTTCTTTCGCCTTATCTTTTTGCATTGCTTTACTTCTTCCATTTTCTCGTATTCTTAGATCCGTCTCTGTCCTGCCAAAATAATAAATGCGCGAAAATAATAAATGCGTGAAAATTAAAGAGCTCTGGAATGTTTAGTCGCATCTCTGTGGGTTCTTAACATAGGGTTCTAAAGGTGTTGCCGCTGGTAACCAGATAGCGTCTCCAACCATCATGGCCGACCTGCTCAGACCCCGCCCAAATCGGCACGTGACTCCTCATTCTCAATTGCTCAGTAGCTCCGGTTTGTCATCAGCAAGGTAGGCATGTAAGTTACTTGGCTATGCGTCATGCGTGTAATGCGCAAATTGATGGGCGGGGCTAAACCGGCCGTCTTGAAGTAGGCGTTGACATCTTCTGCGGGGTGGTGTTTTATCCTCTTTGTCGTCATAGTTCCCCACTTTTAAAAACTAGTCATTTGTTGAGGCTGGTGTCAATAAAAGCTTTTATTGGACTAACAAGGATGTTTTCAGTTCTGAAACTTACAGGATATTCTTATAATATAATGACCCCTTAGATGTCAAAAGCTCAAGGAAAAATTTGATTTCTCAGTTCATCACCCCTTTAATATCCTAATTTCTTAAATTGACATTTTATTGCCATAATTTTTTTGGTTTCTTAGAAGAAAATCTTAATTTGCACAGGTTTATCTTTTGCATCTGAGTGTAGGAAGCTCTTTAAACCTGTGATGAAGCAGTTCCTCATTCATCTCTTCCCCTTTTGAAATGTTAATGTTGTTTATCATTTATTGACCTGTGTCTTTATAGCACTATATCAGAGAGCCAGCAAAGTGTTTTTAGCATCAGCACTACTCTCATATGGCAGATGTTATTGATCACCACATTCTTCCTGCTACCAATTTTGAAGCTTCTGTTTTCTCTCCACAGTGAAACGCTTCAGGGAGCCCAAGCACGAACGGAGACCCTGGAGAATCTGGTAAACCGCCATTTTGTGTCATTAGCAAGCACTAGATACTTAAACACATGCACGGTTAATGCTGCACTCCACAGACCTGAAATTCGTCTCAGGGGCCCTCTTTGTAGCTCTGCGTTCCCCTCGTGACTTAACGGTGAGTTCTAACCAGGTCTCCTTCCTCTCACCGTCCCCTCCTCCTCCCCTTCACCTCTCTCAGGTTTCTGGACACCTGCCAAACAGGCCATAGGGATGCTGTTCATTCACTTTGCCAATGTCTACCTGTCTGACCTCACAGAGGAGGACCCATGTTCACTGTGAGTCTGTGTTTGCGTCGTTGTCAATGTTCCCCCACACATCGTTGTACTTCCCAAAGTGTTTTGTGTCTGTGATTTTTGCATATTTATAATCTCCTGTGCTCAGCAACCCAACTCCCTGTGTTGATTCCATAGATACCTGATTCAGACTTCCTGTTGGATGCGACGTCTAGGCATGCTGGTAATCTATGGCGGCGTGAAGGCCGTTAGCGCTGTGGTTGAATGGAGACAGTGGGATTCACTACGTTTTGGAGAATATGGTATGAGCCTTAACATCATTTGTTTGGAGTAAATTAAAAGTCCAGTAGGAACTGTAAATTGATTATGGACCAGACACTTCCACTTTAGCTTCTTTGTTAATGTGGCCTGTGTTAAAGAGGATGGGATATTGAGTCAGTGCTTTTATTCCTAAACATTTAAGTTCTGTGAATGAAATTAATTTGAAATTAACAATCAGTCTAATCAATGACTTAACAGATTATTGGTTTTTAAAACTTGTTTTAGACTATATTTCAAGGCACTGTATTCTTGTGTAATGATCTTGAACTAATTTAGATGAGCTTTAGGGGAAACCAAGCTCTATTGAAGACTTAAATGCTGATTTGTTGGTAGAAAAGTGTATAAATTAAATCTTTTCAACACCATTTTTTTGTTTCGACCAACAACTGAACTCCACATACAGGGTTGTGCAGTGAGATCCATTTATGATGATTTATGAAGCATTCACATTTTTAAAGGATTCTCAACTTTTCACCCACAACAATATTCAAAGGCCCTGTGATTTTACTGGTTTATACCTGATTAAGGATAAGGATTTTTTACTCCATTTCTATACGATAAAATATTTTTGGCTTGGCTTAACCAGAAAAATGTATGTTCTTTATTAAAATGAAATGATCTTTTAGTCTAGAAATCACTCTTTCAAATTTAGGCTTCCTGATTTTAAGTCTTCTTGAGGAAGTTTGCTGGAATCCCCTGATTGAGAACCAGTGTTTAAAGTGCTGTTCTATTTCTAATGTTTGTATGTAGGTGAGCCAGTTCAGTGCAGCGCCTGGGCAGGTCAGTGTGCTCTCTACATCCTCATCATGATGTTTGAGAAGGTCATGATCATGCTGGTCCTTCTCATCCCACAATGGAAGAAGGTCAGTTAGGTGTCCAATACTAATGGATGAGTTGTGTTTTGTGCTTCATGTTATAAAAATGTATTATGTATCATTATAGTACTGCTTTATCAACTTGCAGTTAAATTATTACTCCACCCAAAAATGTAATCATTGTACTTAAATTATTTGATTGGTGTTTGTTGGACAGCTGGCTACACTCAACCCATAACGAACCCTCATCTGGAGCTAGCTATCGTCATGCTGAATCGTCCGTTTTTTGTGAATGTAAGTCACCTTTGTTTCACTACTGTTTAAAAGTTTTTTTGTTTTAAGTTTCTTATGCCTCAGCAAAGCTGCATTTTGATCCACTGATTATTATCAGTGATGAAAACAGTTGTACTGCTTCTTTGTGGAAACTGTTGCATTTTTCAGGATTCTTTAGAAAATAGAATTCAAAAGAATTGCATTTATTTGAAATGTTTTGTAATATTTATTAATCAAGTTGTAGGAGTGTTAGTTCTGGCAGGTCGGAATCAGGCTGACCCACTTCTAACTTATAGGAATCCGACATCTATCACAGCATCCCTATACAAGCCCCATTATCAGTATTATCGGCAGCTTTATCACATTACCCAGGAGCCAATTACCCTCCTCCATCTCCAGCTCCTCCTCTTGTCAGTCAGGACTTGCCTTCTAATATTTCTCTTTGAATTTGGCTCATTTTTCTTAATAGGTTTTTTTAAAGGACATTTTGATATGCCGGTCAAATCGTGGCTTAAAGGGATATATTTTTGGAAATAGGCTCATTTTACCACTCGCCCAGAGTTAAAAAATTGGGTTTTACCGTTTTGAAATGTATTCAGACGATTTTTTGATATTTAGAAGAATATCAGTAACCAGACATTTTCTGGTCTCATTGACTTCCATAGTATATATTTTTTCCTACTATGGAAGTCAATGAGTCTGGTTACTAATATTCTTCTAAATATCAGAAAATCGGCTGAATGGATTTGAAAACGGTAAAACTCAACTGTTTCACTCTGGGGAGTGGTAAAATGAGCCTATTTCCAAAAAAGTGGAGTATCCCTTTAATCCAGTTGTCCAGTTGAGGAAAAGTGGAGGCAGGCTATGTAACTAAAAGGACATAATCAATCAGGCCGTATAGAATGCAACCTGTTATTTATAGCCTAACTTTCAAAGTGGGGAAAAGAACATGAACGTCCGATTGGTGTCAATCAACAATTGTTTTTTACTATGGTATCACACACATTAACTTTTTGAAACATTGAGGCACGGATGTACCTAATACAAATAAATAAAACATCTCCAGTTAATTAGCAGATCATCCATTTAGTTCGCTATTAAATAAGAGATCTAGCACAAAAATCTGTTTTTGAAATCAAGCTGACCACTCGTGTCCGCTGCTATCAGTTGCATGGACAACGGCGCTGCGAGAAGTTGAGATCTTCACTTGGATGCGGGTTTCAATCTATTGCCGTTGCGGAGACTTTCTATTAATTCCGCTGAAATCACAAAATAAAATGCACGCAAATGTGTCCCTGCTTGATCTAAGCTGCAAGTACCCACTGATGAACATGGGCTATTCAGATTTGGATGAGAAAAAAAAACTGTAGCCTACAAGTGCGCGGATTAAAACCACTGATCTATATAATGACATGTTCCTGACTCACCATCGTCTGGCCTCTGAAAAAAACTTAAGGCTAGCCTGCCTGGGCCTGGCCATATTTGAAACGTCTCACTCAATTGTTCGTTGTTTCAGTCGTTTTAGGCGTGCGCTTTATTTGAAATGCAGCATGCTATGTTTAATAACTTTCAAACGGTAAAGCCTGTTCCTTTATAAAATAGCCGAAGGTCGGTGTATTTTTGCTTTATACATTTTAGGCTTATTCTCAAATTCATATTGTGTTAGGAGGCGGGATTATTACACAATTTTTATCTAACAATTTGACCGGAGAGATTTAATTTTGTCTGACATTTCTTTTTCTTCGGCCAATGTCCGGTAATTACCGGACAATGGAAACCCTGGTAGTAATGTGTAACTACCTCACCTTAAAATAAAGTATTACCCAGCCAATCCAAACTTTATGCTAATTGTCAGTCATCTTTGACAGTAGTGGTCCTGACAGAAATATCTTTACTGTTACTTTGATCAATATAACACATATTGCTGTTTAAACTTTTAAATGGTTATGTTATCCAGCCTTGGTCATTTTTGATGATATTGTGCTTTTTTAATGTAGTGTTTTGTATATATTTTTTACCATTTTGGCTACTTGTCAAGCTTGCTCCAAGTCTAATAATTCATTAAATGTATGACATGTAGTTATGGTTCTATTTGTGTTTAAACATTTGCCGTGTGTGTATTCAGGCTCTGATGTTCTGGGTGGTGGATAACTTCCTAATGAAGAAGAGCAGAACAAAAGCCAAACTGGAGGAGAGGGAAGCAGAAGACGACCCTCGCGGCAACAGCAAAGTGCGCTACAGAAGGGCACTGTCACACGATGACTCTGAATCAGAAGTAAGTTACTCTTGCTGAACCAATTTGAAGTGATAGCCATATAGCAGAAGGATTACTACCAGCTGTTAATTGAATAAAACTTTAATTAAATTGATTGCATAATTTGTGACATGAGCACCAGTGTTTCTAAAACGATCTGGTTTAAATTGAATTCAATCACTTTGACCCGGGCCACATTCAAAAGTTTTTAAACTTTCGCATTTCTTTTGAAGTTTAGATGATTTGTGTTTCAACCACAGAACACATATTTGCATAAGCAAATAACTTATGACAAATTATAAAGTTTTATTAATGGAATGTATACAACTGTCAAAACTATCAAAGTTTGAATATGATATCTGACGCTTTTGCTGCTTCTCAAACATCTTTGAATGACAGCATTCATATTTTGGGTTTCCCCTGACCTACAGTGCCAACTTCAAAATCATCCCTCTTCCTGTCCTAGATGGGACATTCCCCTTTTCCCTTTGTACATTTTCATGACCATTACAGGAAACTTTGACAGTGAGTACAGTCACTTGAGTGTAGCATTTCCATCCACATACCATGTATGTGTCAAATATATATTCATTGACATATGTCATGTGACTCTAGTCCATCTTTCTCAGCTCAGCAGCTCAATCAGATATTGAGAATGTTACAATTTTACACATTCAGGTTTGCAAAAAGTACTCCACTTTTTAGGGTAAAATGTCATCACCTGCTTGTTTTTAAAAAAAGATGATTAGTTGAACTGTCTTTGTTTAGCACTCTTCCTCTTGTGCTGGTCAGATCCTATTCTCCGCAGATGACGAAATGGAGGATTCAGATGGTGACGACGATGTACGAAGAATCACAGGGCTCAAGTCTGTTAAGAAAAAGAAGCATCGTCTTGGTATTCCAGTTTGAGTTCAAATCAGTTTGGACTTGAGGCCTCCCTCATTCCCATGACCCCAACTCATTTACCAGAGCATAGATCAGCAAGTAAGGGCCATGACTAACTCAGCCTTTGAATTGTAGGGTAATGGACCCAGGCTCCGGTAAACACATGGACCCTCCCGACATTGCTAGAAAGATTTTTGCTACCCTATGCCATAGATGATCATGAGGGTTTTGGACCCGTCTATTGGATATGATCGGACCATATTATTTTCTGTCAGTTTTTTTTTTTTTGCACATTTATAATTCTGCTTAACCATCATGTGGATATACAACACGGCTACATCTCCTTGTAAAACCAGCCTACAACTATACAAATAACGTGCTGATGTTCTGCTGAGATAAGTACCTTTTAACCATATGCATGTTACTGATCACACTGACTTGGATAAACTGGTCATTGTCACTCATAGTCGGTTTCTAAATGTGTTTGTGAGCGTAGCTGCGACAGAGTTTTGTGCACGTCAGCTGTGTGGAAATTGTGCTGATAAATGTTACGGAAAACCATTCAGTCAGCAGTGTTATGAGCTGGTATTATAATACAGTTGGTACGGTCTTATGACATCTGTTTTTAACCATTAGGCAGCAGCCAAACTGACAAGGTACGAAAATCCAGAGGAAGCTGTTTTTATTCCCCTAGTCTGATGGCTTGTCTTACTGTTGGCTTTTGAAAGTATATTTGTCTCAGTTCAGTGTGTTGCTGTGTTTTTATGCCATTATTTTTTCCCTGTATTTATTTGTTTTGGGGTTTTTTTGTGGCTTATTTAAGGGACAGTTCACCCTAAAAAAAATTATTTACTTACCCACATGACATTCCAAACCTGTATAAATTTCATATTTTGAAAAATGTTGCAGTCCAAAAAAACATATTGGATCCCATTGATTTCCAATGCATAAACACAGACACTTAAAAAAAATTTAGTATTTCACAGAAGAGCGAAAGTCATCGCAGCTTTGGCAGAATGTAAGGGTGACCAATCTATGATGATTTTCATTTTTGGGTGAACTGTCCTTGAAAATTTTCATTTTTGTTACTTATTGCAGGGTAAATGCTATGTTGCAGGACGCGTAACCTCTTGCACAGTTTGGTGTTGCATTGTGGTCTATTTGTATGCGGTATGTTTTTTTTTTTTTTTTTGTCCAAGCATTATCATTCACCTTAATATTTACCAGTCAAACACTAAACCAGTGTCTTTCTTCCAAATACTTTCTCATCCACCCTCACATGCTTCTGCTCTATAGAACATTTGATTTTATTTCAATACTAAAGCACATATTTGGAGAATGGTGATATGCATTTTCTGCAAACGCTTTGCAGATTATTTGTAATGTGAAGGGGAAGACGTCTGTAGGTTTAGAGTGGGAGTGAATAGAATTGGGAGTGCAGGACCCAATTATCTTATTGCTCGTATTGTTTAACTGACATTTAATGGACCAGGTTTGTGGGATTACCATATTTGCACACAGTATAGGTTTGTTTTACTGGGATGAATTGAAACCTGGCTTTATGGTCAGGCTTGTTGGATGAACACGCTTACTGATAGGGTTTTGACTAAGTGGAAATGTAACTGCCATTCCCTTTCCGGGTTCGATTCGGACTATTGTTAGAGAGTGGTCTTGATTAGAGTTGGAAGAAAATGAAACAAATTGGATGTGGAGAGGGGTTGAGTACTAAACTATAGTAGATGATTTAGAATTACTGACAAATTATATGAACTTGTGTATGCTTTTTCAATAAACAGTGTCAACACAGCAATGTGTGTATTTATGATCTGTATCTTTTTTTTTTTTTTGTGACATTTCGATCCCTTGCAAAAGAATGCATCCTGTCCAGGAATTAAGCCCAATCCATTGCAGTGAGAGGGCTTAATCCTAAACTCTGATTGCACAATGGAGTTATTTAACTTGCCTTTAGCAGGGTTTCCGCAGGGTCTTAAAGTCTAAAATTTCTAAATCACAATTTAAGACCTTAAAAAGGCTTACATTTGCTGAAGTATTGTGTTCTAAGTCTTAAATCATTTTAAACGGGTCTTAATTGTCCTACGTCCATGTAAATCTCATTGAAATGCTCCCACAACGCATTGGTGACAAGACACCAGTCCTACATTGTTTTAAACAATGTTTCCGGACTCTGACATTGCTAAATCCTTCAGGTGCAGGAAAGATAAATTATGTGCTTTGGAATAGAGGATTTTATAAAAACAGAAACTAATTTCGAAGGTCATGGCAGTTCTGCTGATTTTCAAGTCAGTTTGATTCAAATTAAATTACTATGCAAATAATTTTGATACTGTGCATTTCCTTTGTAAAAAAATTATGTTGTGATATAGATCTTAAATTTCATTCATAATGGTCTTAAATTTGACTGTGAAACCTGCAGAAACCCTGTTTAGGAAACTAAATACACTCGCATTGTAATTTAGAGAATTTCAAATGGAATACTTTGTGTTTAATTTAAGGCCTGTTAAAATCAAAAACAATAACTATAAGTGTAATATAAAAATGAATTGTATTCGAATAGGGAAAGTGTACACAATACATCTATAAGAATAATAACAATTGAATTGCTCTGAGAAAGTTTTTTTCAGCTGACGAACTAAAAACTTTGGGAGCAAATCAGAATCCACCTAAACTCAAGCATGTGAAGTGGCCGACGAAGTGACTGCTGTGCTCTCGCATAATAACGAGATTGTGCATTAGTGTGGATGCTTACATATTGCTATCATTCATGGTTTGAATGGACCTTGAATCATATTCTGGATTTAACTTACTTTATGTCTTCCTCCTGAATGATATCAGGCACGTGAGTATCATCTGTTGGCTCCTCTGAGCTGTGTGATGTCCCCTCTGAGGAATCCTCCATGCGTGGTCTTTTAATTGGTGTTGATGTGAATGAAGATTCGGATTTGAATGGGAAGTCCTCATTGGGAGCAGGACACACTAGCACAATTACTCCCAAGAGGTCTGACTTGAATTGCTGATATGAAACCACACAAAAGGTAAAGCAAACTGGAGAAGCTCAAAGCAAAACTTAATTCATAAATGAACTTTTAGTTAAAAATGTTACCTTTACTCCTCCGTTTAGGCTTTTTTTGGGTGAGTACTGCTTGGACCGCCACACTCTTCAGAACCGGACCATTACATTGACAGCCCACCTCTCGTGTCACTGGCTGATGGAGAGATGCAACAGTATAACAGTAAGGCAATGCAAATATTCGTTCAAAATTTGTTTGTTGTGCAAGCAACGGAACAGTGCACTTATGGACATTTTAACTTAATATTTTACACATTTTAAAATGTAAAAAAAAAAAAGAATCAGTCATACAGGTTTGAAACGTCACGAGGAAGTAAACAATGAAAACCCCCGTTAGGGGTGAACTGTCGCTTTAAAGACCGACACGAACGTGAGTTGGTTGTTCTACGTGTCTAGTCAGACTCCCACTTCCGGCATCAGTGGGCGGGTCTTCAATCGGACAAAGGAGATGTTGACCAAGAATTACTCTTACCTTCACACTCGGTGTTGGACCAACAGTGTATATCGTCGGGATAGCCGTATCTATCAAGTTCAGATAGTCGGCAAAGCCCATTTGGTACTGCTGTAAATTTTTGAAGCATATTGGGGCAAAATGGCTCGCACATAATCGCGAGCTCTCCGAATATTCCACCTTCCTCAAAATGCAAAAATTCAAGCCAACGAGCTCGCAACCAGGGTAGTTTGGGGAAAGGGAATAATGTCTGTGCGGATAACAACCTAAAACGCATCTTTTCACCATATCTATCGCTCCAACGATTTTCATGACGGTTACGGGTTCTTTCAGCTGTTTGTTTCAAAGAATCGGTTCGAAAGATCCAGTTCAGAAGACTCTCTTGCGTCATGACGTTGTCACGTCACTCAGCAGAGCAGGCAAGAAAGGTCGTGTCAGAGGCAGAGAGCTTGATGATCGCATTTTGATGCTAATGTCATGCCTCAGAAGCTTCTGAAGAAAACAATACTTACTCGGTGCGGGAGGGGAAGGGCCTACAGTGTACAGAGTGGGAACGGCAGTGTCTGCTAATGTAAGGTAGCACGTTATCCTCGCAGTAACCATCCCTAAATTGGTGAAGAATTCATCTGAGAAATGCCTGTCACAAAGTCGCGAGCTGGCACAAATAGCCGCCTCTTCGAAATGTATAAACTCAAGCCACTTCTTTCGTAACCAGTTTGTGGTTGGGAAACAAATAATGTCCGTGCGTTAGAACAGCCAAATACACACCGACGAACCATGATTAGTGAAGAGAAGCAAGATAATTTAGTGGGAGGGGACATTCCCTTTCTCAGAGAGCATTTGATTGGACAAAAACATGTGTAGTGCTGGATGACTCATCAATATTTTGGTCTGTTTCCTGGAAGAGGACCTTTTTTGTGTGTGTAAATGTAAACAAGTCACTTAGGATTTTTGCATCCATTGCTAACTTTAAATTATGGTGTATAATTCTACACTTTGTAAAATGGCATGGATAATGTGATGTTATGTGTACAACAACAGTAATAGAAAGCTCGCAGTACCAATATCTATGTGTGAGCTGACTTTACGTGTAAGCTCAGGGCTATCCTCTTTGATTGGATTCAGTAACCAGAAAAAAACACCACATGGACTAGAGCTACACTTATTTTAAACAATTAATTCCACAGGGTCTATGGAAATAACTTTTACTGTACCTTCTGATCACAGTGCAAAAAAGTTACATTCTTCCTCAGTGTGTCTTGTTTTCCAGTGCAATTGTCTAAGATTCCTAAATCGAGATACATTTCAGTAGCTTAGAATTATAAGGTTCTATCTCCGTTTAGGGTAGTTCTGAGATATTGAGCATCAAAGTTTTTACATCCCACCTGGCAAAACTGTTATGTAGTATAATCTTCTATTATAGCTTTATCTATTAATCTTTTTTTACAAAAATAACACCAGACAGGCATTAATAAACACCTAATGGATCAGATTATGTTTATCCTGAAAAAGAACAAATATAGCCACAAGTGGCAATCATCAGGGTCCAAAGACTAATGGCCCATGTAGATATAATATTGATCCAATTTAAGTGCATCTTATGATTTTATAGCCAACGGGATTACCAAAAATTAGGTACTTGAAATCAGATTAGATTAATATAATATAATTAGACTACAGTTATTTTTTTAATCGATTAGTATGTAGTTAAGTGTTTTATTTTAATACATTTTAAAATAAAATCGCATTTATTTAACATTCTTATGATTTTTTTCCTTAAATCACAAACCTCTGCAGTTCCTTCACAAACCCCAGTCTATGAAACCCTGATCTACTATTTTAATGCACTTCATGTTTTTGATAAAGAATAAAATAGCATTATGAAGTAGTTCACATGCAAAAGCCTCTACAGTGCGAAACATTTGAAATTTTCTTCTGAAAATGACCATTTTTATCAAGCTTGTATATTTAAGTTCAGTAATTTCACTTAAATGGCAATGAAGATTACCTATTAATTGTCATTTAAGTGAAATTACTGAACTTAAATATCAAGCTTGATATAAATTGTCATTTTAGAAGAAAATTTCAAACAGCATTTAGAGGCTTTTGCATCTGAACTCTTCATATATTTTCTTTCTCTGTGTATTTTTATATCAATATGGCACAAGATTATCCTATTCAAATCAATGTGATAAAAGAGTTTGGTCAAAAGTAATCTGAAAGTAACCAAACAGTAGTTAGAATATATTATCAGAATATATTATAAAATGTTTTTTATTATTTAAATAATATTTCACAATGTTACTATTTTTACAGTATCCTGGATCAAATAAATGCATAAGAGACTTCTTCCAAAAACATTAATTAAACATTAACAAATATTTTTTGAGCCCAACCAAAACTGTTACTGAAGATCTATTTTTATTGGTGCACACATACGCGATGAACCGACTCATTCACAAAGGCTGACTCACCACCCCAGAAAAGTGTGTAATGATTTGGTTATTTAATCTCCGTGGCATGCTTAACATCTCCATCATCATGCACATTTTATCACAACAAGGTTTGTTTTGTTTTTATTTAATTATTAAGCATTTAACAATGATGGATTATATTGATTATTGTTATGAAACAATTTGGTTCAGATTGATTATCGGTATCAGCTATGTCAAAAATGACCTGAACAAAAAATGAACTGCTTTGGTTTTAACTTGTAGCAACAAAATATATTTAAACATATGAAACATCAGTGAAGCAGGGATAGGAGGAGGTTGTTTTGTCTGTAATGTGTTCAGCTGTTCATAGTAGTCATCCTGAGAAAGAGGCTTACACTGACCGCCGATCTAATAATATATAATGATAAAAAGGGGGGATGGGGGCACACTGTCCTGGCAACAAGGGTATAAAAGAGCCAAGACAAAAAGACAGTACACAACTTGACCAGAAATCAGACAACAACCATACAGAATGTCTCAGGTATGAAGACGTCTTTAATCTGTGTTTTAGATTAGAAATAAAAGTATATGTGTAACATATAACTTTTTAAAAATGATATTTCTATCAGCCAGAGGTTAAGAAGAAGAAGCGGCCAGTTGTAAAGGAGGGAGATGAAGGAGCCCGCAGTAAACTGGGGCTGAAAGGAGAGGTCAAGAGCAAGACATATGAGGTCATGGTCGATGTGGTAAGTTGTAATGTCATCTCCATCGAGTTTTGACAGTAAATAATTAACAAACTAGCTTAGGGTGACCATATTTACTACCAAAAACAGGACACTGACCCAAGCAAAACAGATAGGCCTACTCAAATGATACTCGAAGTTTACTCAAAGATACCTTATTAATTTCAATACATTTAAAGTAGGTTATGCCTCCTCTGTATGGATAGAAAATGGTTATATTGTTATATGAAAACAGGACATGTCCTGGGAAAACAGGACAGTTGGTCACCCTAAACTAGCAGTTATAGTTGATTAGATTCAGGGGTAGTCTTTTTTGTGTACAAAGAGTACAAAGCCTTGCTTAACAACTTCGTAGCTCACAGTAGGTCTGTATTTAAATGTGTATATGTTCTCATTAAAAATAAATTTCCGTATGGAGAAAATTTAATGAAGTATTTTACTTCCGGAATCATACTGTTGGCACACCATTGTGATTTGTTTTGCACTCTCTCGGCCACCGTACTCTCTACAACGGCAGGCACGTGACCAGCCTTTGGCTTGACAACAGCTAATAATGTATTGCTGAATGTCAAACAAACATTGTGCCGGTTCGCCATACGAGTCAGACAACTGCCTTCTAAAATTCAGCATTCTTAGAAATGTGTTGAATATCATATAAAGCCGGTGCAGAACGCATGACAGTTAATCCTAATAATATCGTAATAACATACATCATATACGAGGTGCACTATTTTTTACAGTCTCAAGTTACGTTGCAAAAATGGAAAGCGCCTTTTGAATATACGTTACACAACACTGCAACATCTATTTTTAGCATGATAACAATGGCTTAATAGCATAAAACACAAGAAAAAGAAACTTACTGGTGAATATTGGTTCGTGCTGTCTCTGCTCCCAGAGTAAATGGATGGAACCGCGTTGGGCTTTAATATAAGTTTACTAGCAAAACCCAACTTAGTCATGATAAAATTTTCAAAACAGTTCTCTGGAAAATGCCTGCTGCAAACGTAGATCCTCGATGGAAGTTTAGCAGGGACGTTCCAGTTATTCCCAATAAACTGCACCCATTTAGATCGAAGTTTCTGATCATTTGGTAACACGTGCAGGCTCTACCATTTGCCCTTTCTGAGCTTTGCATCCGACAACAGAACATGTGTCAGCCATCAACATGAAAATAGTGAACAATATCAACAGAAAGATGTAACCTGGCTTCTCTCTGAGACTCCTCTGCTTCCCAGTAACAAGCCCCGCCCCGCACGCTGACGTGATTTTCACTACAGGGGGTCTTTAATAGTTTTTAGTTACGACAATAACCCTGATTTTATGTAATGCATACTTGAATATAAGTGAACGAATGTGTGTTTGTGTTGTGTAGAGCGCATGGGGAAGGCGGCTCCGTCTGTTTTCAGTGGAGTGCGATCTGGCGGAGAGACAGCGCTCGAGAAACCCAATCCTCCATCAGGAAGCGTGTTTGGCAAATGATCGGACGAATGGAGCGCATTCACTATCATAAATAATGTGTATATTGATTTTGCATATTTGCAAGTATTGCTGTATGTTTTTTTACTGTTTGATGTTGCTAAATGCTCATCTCAAATTGCACCTGAAATGTGTTTTCGTGTTTTTTATATAAAACATTTCTTAAAAGTATCACAGTGTCACCCAGTATTCTTCTATCATGCCGTGATGACCAAGTCTGCCATTTCAAACAATGAGAGCAAATGAAGAGTTCAGATGCAAAAGCCTCTAAGTGCCATTTGAAATTTCTTCTAAAATGACCATTTTTATCAAGCCTGTATATTTAAGTTCAGTAATTTCACTTAAATGGCAATGAAGATTACCTATTAATTGTCATTTAAGTGAAATTACTGAACTTAAATATACAAGCTTGATAAAAATGGTCATTTTAGAAGAAAATTTCTAATGGCATTTAGAGGCTTTTGCATCTGAACTCTTCAAATATTAAATTATCACATAGTGGTTTAATAAAAATCTGCTTCCTGTGCAGATTTGGGAGGGGCGTCGAGTAAAAATGAAAATAGATGCTCATTAAAGGATGTAACCATAGTAATAAGTTTTCCTTGTCAACTAAGGTAAAAATAAATATAAATATTTGGGTGGTTCAGTATATCCATGAGACAGTTTTACATTATAGGCTACACTAATCTGAGTATTCTTGCATTATATGGACTCACATAGATGGATTATTTTCCTAAAGATCTTTGTGTTTATTGGAAGAAGTCAGTTATACATACGTGGATGGCAGAACTATCCCTTCACAGTTTGCTTTGGCTCAATTCTCTGAATGAGTACTTTTTTCTCAAAACAATAAGTTCAGATATTCTTACAAATTTATTAGGGTTTTTTACATCAGATTTTAATTTATTATTGATTTAAGCAAATCACGTATTTTCCAGGAATATCTAACATGAAATGTTTGTAATGTCTGCTAAATTGGCTTTATGCACAGCTGCACTACTTCCTGAACTTCAGCCAGCTTCTTGTTTCCTTTCTGCCATTATTGGACACACTGATTAATCTAACAAAGGCTACTGTACCAAAATATTAACATCTGATTTTCTCATGCATCAAATGCATGAATTCTACACACACATAAAACAATACTGGCAGATCATTGTGGTACATTTCTCTCAGAAATGGTAGGAAATGAAAATCTAAATGTGGAGGATTTTAACTGTGACAAGATGATTGACAGGGCAGTTTAAATGGTGACTTGATGGTCCTTATGAAGTCCTAAAATGGCCCTTTAAACCAGATTAACAGAAATCTGCTTCTTCTTTGTCATGGTTTTACATAGTCCAACATTAGGCTATTACACTTTTCCCACATCCATTTCTACTTGTTCTCCAAACTCAACTGCTCTCAAAGCGGTTATCTGAATGTTTTGTAAGTGCTTTAAACATATTGCAGTTTTTCCTAATTTCATACAAATTACAAATCACATGTAGCCTGGGTTCCCCCATGCTGGATTTTATCCACAATGATACATGGTCTGGCGTTAGCCAGGCTAAATCACATGCATAATTGTTTCAAAACACTGTGCACACAATTCACAAATATTTCATTGTAGTTTAGCTAACCAAAATCTTTAATTTATCAGGTTAAGAACATTTGGCTCATTTATTGGTTTTTAAAAAAGGTTACAAACTTTTGTGTTCCAAAAAAATGTGGATTTCAGAATCTAACTTGAGTGTAATGGATAAAGTACATTAATATATCATTTTTTAGTTTTGACGCTGGATCTAATGTGTCCTGACTTCCGCCTGACTAAAATGTGTGTTGTTTGTATATAATGAAATTTGTATTGTTGTACTGTGGCACCTTTATAATAAATAAAATTATTATTGTACCTGCATTGAATCCTATCAACAAAGACACAAAATGTTCAGAATTTTGGCATAACCTAACTGAATTTTCAGGTGTATACAAGCATAAGACTCTGCAGTATGCAATGTTTATAGTCAAGAGTCTATAGTCAATTTAAAATGGGACCTACTTTTAACAACTTTTACAACTGAATTGTTTTTAAGAGCGGTTCCTAGCTTGCTAAAGTCTGGGGTCCCTTTGTGCACTGTGGAAATTATTAAATTTTATGTACTTATTATTTTGTTGTTGTTTTGGTAACACTTTACAATAAGGTTCATTAGTTACTACATTAGTTAACATTAACAAAGAATAGAACAATACTTCTTCAGCATTTGTTAATCTTTGGTAATGTTAATTCAATATTTACTAATACTTTACTAAATCTTGTTAACATTCGTTAATGCACTGTGAACAAACATGAACAAACAATGAACAGTTAGATTTGTATTACTAACATTAACAAAGAATAACAAATACAGTAACAAATGGTTATGTTAGTTACTGCATGAACTAATGTTCAATAAATGAACCTTATTGTTAAGTGTTGCCGGTTTTTTATTCACACATATTAACCTTTCTTTATCAGGAGTTCAGTCAAAAGTGCCTTTTCCTGAGATGCCACCCAGCTGTGGCTTCTCACTGAAGCAGGCATGCAGAGATGTTTCTCTCGGATGCTCCATACCAGGGCTGTCATGTCAGACAACAGGTTAGTCTGCATGCTCAAAGATGACAAGTGCACTGTAGCTCTGCTCCAAACTAATTAAAGTGGGCCAATGCATGAGAGTAGTTTTTATTTCTTTTTTGTTCTTCCCAAATCTCCTAACAGGGTGGACGCTTATATTTTGCCACTCTTTATAATGGGGGCTCCAGTGCAAATGTCTTGCCTTGTGAGTCCTCCTCTCCCCAGTGTCCTGCTTCCTTTTTGGCATGATCACTCTCCTCTTGCCGTCAGAGCAGATAATGTTAAAGTTCAAGGCAAGTCACTTAATTCTATGAGTTCAATCTTTAGAGGTGAGTGAGCTTTTAATTATTTTTTTCTTTCTCCTACGTTGATGAATCACGGCAGCGTCTGCTTCTAGCATATTCTAAATGTTCATTTATATTGGAGACTGTCGCTACTGTGCCATTCACAGGAAGCTGTTGGGAAATGAAGATAGGAATAATCAAGTACCCTTGTCTGACCCAGTGTTTGCTGGATCTGCTGTAAGACACCATGTTAATGACCTGCATAATTATAACAGTGTCTTTTCACTCAATTATTCAGTGTCTATAACACTGAGAAGAAAATCTAATTGATTCAGTGAATATACTGTTTTTCCCCCTAGGTTTTTCTTAAACCTAATAAAGCTTCGATGAGACTGATTGTTGCATATAGCCTTTAAGCAAACAGTCGGGGATAGTTTTAACATCTATTTACAGCGATGTCTTTCTTTATAATAGTGGGACAAAATAGCTCTCAAACGAGCCAATTTGAAATGTCTTAAAGGACAAGAGGAACTTCATTTTCAATGGTATTTTGCTTTAAGCGAAAAGTTCCTAATTACTAAGTAATAACTATGTTATTTTAACAAAGTAAAAGTTTAAGTTTCCAAATGAAGAGAGAAGAGTTGAGCATTTTTGCTTTTTAAATTTCACACTTTTTTCATAAATTTAAATTGATTAATGTAATATAGCCTAAACTGTATGCAATGTAACAATGCTCTAAATTAGAGTTAATTTAATGTTTCTAGAACTTATAGCTATAAAACGAAGTAGGATAAAGCGTTTTTTACAATACATAGTTAATTATAACGTTAGCTACAGTCTCTTCATTCCGCCATTTAATTGTTGTAGCTATTACCTTACGCTTTTATTTGTATTGAAACCCTATGCAATGAAGGGAGGGGCGAATGAGGGAATGCACTGTCGGTCCCTAACACTGTCGTGGTCCACACAAAGAGGCCCATATGGTTTCTTAGAAAATGAGGATAAGAAGACTTTATTTCGGGGTGATGAACTATTCAGTGAAATTGTGAGTGCTGCATATTGTTAACCAATGTCCAATTTGAGCCTCTGATGTGGTCTCACTCCGTCATATCGTGCCACGCGCATTATGACCGCTGCTTCTCTCACGCGTTGTGAGCGCGCTGCTGACGTCACAGTGGGAGTGTTCCCTCAGGGAGAAATTAACGGACATCAGCACATTCTGTCTCAGCGCTCATGTAAGTTGTAACCGCAAAACGTGTATGTTTTTGCCTTCCATAAATTTCCAGAGTAAATTCGAAGCCGCCGCCGATATGTTGTAGTTCGGTTTGTGAGGCTGGTTACAGTCGGTCAGTTTGTTAGCTGAGCTGTTAGCGAGCTAGTCGGTTTTAGCCTCTGTTGCTGATGACGTTAGCAGCCTAGCCGCGCGATGCTCGCTCAGAGCAGAGCACGCCGCGAGATCAGGTGCAGCAGGTCAGACATCAACATCTCACTGTTTTATGAAATAACATAAATACTAATAGGTTATATAGTAAACAATACAAATTGTATTGTAGCATTACATATACATACAAAAAATAACTCTTAATGGAGGATTTGGAAATTTATTTTCAGTTTATTTGTAAAAATATAACGTTAGAAGACTGAAAAGAAAAATATGCATCTTGTAGATAAATAATAAAGAAGTTAACAAACGTTAATTGTATTTGTTTTCGGTAGATGAATGTATCGTTCACGTGGATCAACATGATTTGAAAGTTTTGTCCAAAAAATCTTTATGTTACAGTCACGAACTAAAGTCAGAATATCTTCATCACCATCGTAAAGAAAGTACAAGCATTACCAATGAGTTGACATGATGTATGTAAATCTTAAAGGGGATATTTGAAAGGAATCTTCCACTTAATATTATTATTTTTCTTCATTATTTTATATTTATATTAAACTAAAATGTAAAAGCTAAAAATGTATTGCCAATTGTTATATTGCAAATAATATTTAATATTGTGGAGGCAGTGGGTCTTCCAGGTAGGGAGTGCTTTTTGTTAAAATATGCTGTAGATAATTTTTAAGTGATAATTTGTAAATAATATCGCTAACAGACGAACCCACCCATTCGCATGTATGATATAAGGTCCCATCGCGTGGTGCCACCCAAACAAGCTCATTCGCGTGATCCGATGCTGATGATACTGTCGGCTGTCTGTCTGAATGACTTTGACAGGCGTTTACATGGAGTATATAATAACTTGCAGCCGGTTTAAAGTGTAGGTCGTTCTTCCTTCCGCTCAGAGCAGTTTGGGCGTAATGTTTCCGATTTTTTAATCAGTCACTGCTGGTGATTGTGTGCAGCGCGCGCGATATCGACCATCTAATAGTATTAGCCTGGGTTGGTAGCGTAAACTGTCCATTTACCAGCTAGCCGGGCAGCTAAGTCGGCTAGCAACAGCATCGAACGGACAGTTCAGGAAAATGATCGGATTAATTCAGTCCTCAGCCACATCCGTTTGTCTCACTAAGTGAAATGGGTTTGTATTCAGTGTTTTAACCCTCTGTGTTACATGTCATGGTGAAATCTGATAGTGACAGCTCGAGTTTATAATGGCACGACGAAGAGCGTTAGCTTCATTCACTTAGCCAGTATTATGTGTGTGTTGCTGTTTTTGACAGTCTTTTTGATCACTCCTTGTTTTTGTTTTATGAACATGTAATTTAGGCCTGTTAGACCATCGGATAGACCGCATGTAACCTAAACCACCCCATCCGGTTGGTTGTAAAACCGTAGTCAACAATCATCAATAATGTCTTGTTTTCTAAATGCTTTCTGCGTGAAATTCGTGGTTATTTCACAAGTTACGGATAAATGTAGTTAAATTCTATCTGCTTGTTGTCATTTTGAACACACTAGTTAGGTATGTGGACAAAAAATTAAAACTCAACAAATAGACAAATGGATAGCATATGTGGAAAGACCTGGATATCCCCTTTACAAAATAAAAAGAAAAAAGTAAATACGTCAAGTATGAAGGAAAGTTACAACATTTTATAGTTCAGTAATCAGCGCCTATTTTTGTCTCATTTCTAAGCTGAAAACAATAGAATTTAGTGTGACCGAAAACAAGTTGTTTTTTCACAAAAATGCTCATAACTTTCTCAATATTCAAGATATCTTAATGAAATTTTCTGTGGAGATGGGTTTCATATAGTTATTTGGATCTAACATGGGTTTCATATAGTTATTTGGATCTATACTTGATTTTAACACGCATAAAGACTGATTTGGCCTATCTTTTATAGTATTTTTCTGACGAACAGTTGTTGAAAATACAAATAATTGAATGGAAAACAACGATCCAAGGAAAATTATATATCCTTAATTTAAAAGATGGATTTTGGTTGATTCATGCTATTTCCAGTTGTGTAAGAATATAGAGTTAACAATACTAATGCTGGTGGAGGAAAGAAAGTGGAGAGACCACACAAAAGTTGAGTGTAGCCTACACGACGCGCTGCATTTTGACAGCTTTTCTACAGGCAACGTTCAGTGTCGGTAGTCATAAAAAAGTGGGAGAGTTTAAATGGCCACGAAATTTTGTACAGCACACCACAAACATATGTTCTTCATGTCCACCTTCCTCTGGAAAGTGTCCAAAGTGGGTAAAATGATTTCTTGACAGTTGAATTCTTCCGTATATTCTTGAAATCGCCTTTCCAGGAGGAAAATGCAGCCTGACTAGAAAAAAATGAAAACAAATGTGCAGTCGAAACCCCTAATGATGTGATTGGCTAAAAATAATCAAGGATTCCCACAGCGAGTCAAATGAAAACAGCGCATTTTTAGGAGACCCAGCTCAGAGTGATTAGAGAAAATCCGGCACAGAGATTTTAGAACACAATGGCGGCCGCTATTTGTTGAAATGTCCACATACCTACACTAGTGTTATACATGATATGAATGTAATGTTTCTGGACAAGTCAGTGTTACTTCACTAAATTGTATGCATTTTCACTCTTTTCAGCATGTGATAATCCTACATTTATGAGGGGCAAGTTGACTGAAGTCTCACGTGGACAGTGACACAAGAGGGACTGTCATTGTCTATGAGACAGTTCTGGATTTTGTCTTAGATTTATCCTCAGTATCAGATTTCGGTGTTGAGAAAGACTGAGCAGGATGACTGGAACTGAAGGTATGGAGTTGTTTATGTCATTCATCACACACGGTTTAATTCAGAAACATCTCATAACAAATATTTTGCAAATTAAGTTATACACCATCAGATAGATGCATTGGGATGCATTGAGATCCACTGTTGTTGGGTGTGCTGAGTGTCCTGAATGTCTTGACTGTTGTGGAGTGTATTATTGCTCAAAGGCACACATGCATGCAGACAGAGTGACAGTGACCTTGGGAAGCTATGAGAATGGCACCAGATAATGGATACAGAATAGGCTGACCCATTTCAGCCACTGAAAATACAGTGCTTTTGAATTGTGATTTGTTCAATCACATGCAATATCTAAAACATTTGTGTGTGTGTGTGATAAATTAGGGCACAGGGCGAAATGATAAGGATGTTTATTTAGCAGGACAAGAGTTCAGATATCCAGTAGCCGATAGCCAGTTTAGCTAATTTTAGCAATAGGCTTAAATGTCAGAAATGTAGAAATATTTTAAAAGTCTATCTACGCAGTATCACACTACTAAAAGTGCTGTGCTGCTGAGATATCATAGGCAAATGCTTCATGTATTAGTTAACAATGGTCAAAAAAATTGTGGTATGAGTGGGATAGTTTAAGTCTTAAAATATTATGTCAACAACATGTATTTTGTTGGTACAAGTAGCAAAAAGTATCATAGTGAAATTCTTACATTTGGGTTAATACTGGTTTACATGATATATATTTTTAGTAGTAAACGGTACTGGAATTCAAAGTAACTTTCCATCTCTAGTCATTAACGTACACATTGTTTGTATTGCATCATCTATTTGTATTGCAGGAAATAGATGCAGTGCTTTTCGTTTTGGTACAATAAACAGTCTGAAGTCGTTTTCTAACTTGTCTATGTTTAGCTCTACTTTTATACAATTTGGGATGTATTTTAAGAAACCTATAAATGCAATTAAAAAGTTATTGAATCTAGTCGCTTGTGCAGTTGAATTGAATTAGCAAAATTTGCTTTTGAATCAAATCTAATGATTTCTGAATCAAACTGATTCCTAAATTTTCCTCTAACTCACCTGCCTAGGAGAGCTTTGCACTATCAACAGCAAGGTCAGGGATTGGTTTTCTATGTAAAGACGCTTTGAATAAAAACATCTGCCAAATGCAATGTAAAAGTACTATTCTTTGTCAACATAATGAAAAAAAATCTGGAACTTTCTGGAATACTTGTCAACTCTAGAAAGTTTAAGAGCTTTTCACTTATTGTACTATGCAACTGTTGTCTTGTTGTAACCTCTTGTGCCATGATGTTAGAGAGTTACAGTTTTTCCCAATTGTTTACACACATTTCCTGCAAGTATGCCTCATACTCTCAGAACTTTACACACAAATCTTAAAACACACTCACAATCGTCAAAACACCCTCTAATTCTAGTGCTAAATGAAATTTTACATTCAAAACAATGTTATATATTCTCAAAATGTTATTTTGTTTTCAAATGACACACACAAACCATCATATGAATAGACATTTATAAGAACCAGTTGAACACTGATGTGCTCAATGGAAAACACTATGATCAATGGAAAACACTTCTTCTCCATTCATCATAATGATTTTGAGAATATTGTTTTTATACCCAGAAGACACAAATACACGGTAACAAATATATTTAATTTTTCCCACAAAAACAATGGGAGATAGATCGACACATTTCATACACCCAACCAACAAAAAAGTTTCACATACATCGGAATCTACATACAAAACAACAGAAAAAAAATGTTTATGCTGTTACAGTAATTAAAAAATAAATATATAAATATCTATGCTGCATCCTCTCTTGGTTTTGGTATTATATGCTGAAAGCTCTGATTGCTGAATTGTAAAACTGTGTGACGGGTGTTTGCCCATGTTACAAGTCAGTGTGAATATTTGAATGGCAGTGAGTTCCTTCGTGAAAACAAGAGATTTTCTGCATGAAAATTGTGCCAAATGCAGAGAATATGTGTGTAAGTGTTTTGAAAAAGTGTGTTTTAGAACTGCAATTTGAGTGTAAAGCAGGAATTGTGCTTGTAGTTCAGCAGAATTGGTTCAGGGAGTTGGTGAATGAGTTACATGTTGTGCTCATTGTGTCTCAAGTACCAGAATTGTGTGTATCTTTATTTGACGTACCGTAAACTCTAGTGTGAAGGTGCATGACTCACCGTGCATCGCAATGCTTAATGGATAGTTATTTCCCTCATTAAATCCGTTAAGTTCACATTTTTGTATCTTTATTATTTGATTTAAAAAAAAAGCGTAGGATCCTTACTAAAAGTGTACGTGTGCCGAAAGCAGAATGGTGGATTAGCAAAATATTCAGATTTATATAAAAACATTTGTACGCAGAACCTGTGCAGAATTCACATATATATATATATATATATATATATATATATTGTAACGGCAGAATTGTATGCAAACAATTGAGAAAACTGTAAATATCAACTCAAAAATACTAGAACAGACTGGTGACAGGAATGTTGCTCATACAAGTTATTGAAGGTACCATCATTTTTTGAGCTGATTGAACTGTTGTGAGTGCACCCCAGCGTTCTGGGTGTGTGTAGGGCCTGTTAAACTGCTGTTGTGTTGGATATGATTGTGTTATAGAATAGCTGTGCCAGGCATGTGCGTCACTCTGTGCCACTCGTTGTTTAATTATGCATGTAGGACACAGACTCACACATCAACACTCCTCCGGCTAAAGCTTCACAGACATGACTGTTCATTCACAGTATCTGTGTGTCACCTTGCTGTCATGCCACTCCCACATCTGCGGGATACTGTGTTTCTTAACTAATTAAGGTCAAGTTTGTTTACTGCTAAACTAGGTGTGGATTTGTTTCCTGCTTTACTATGTCTGAGCTTGGGCTTTAGTTTAGTCTAGACCAAGACGTTGACATGTTTCTCGATTTTTGTTTGTGGATGGTCTGATCTTGGTGTGATTGGGATTCATTCTCAAGATGATTTTTGGCAGTGTCGCCTGTTTGCAAAGGGTAAGGAAAGATTTTTTCTTACCTTTTTTATATTTGTTTTTCTTACCCTTTGTGTTTTTGTTGTTTGTATTTTTCCCAGAACACTAAAGATGGTGAGGTTGTGAAGTACTGTATCCATATACATATATATACATAGATCAACCCTCTACACACACCTTGGCAATAGAATCGCCATTGGCTAGTAAATGTTTTAGTTTACTCGCATGTGATTCCACCAAATCAGCTTATCTTTGTATTGTATTGAGAATAGTATTATCTGAAGATAATTTTCACTCGCTGAAAAACGACAGAGCTTGAGAGACTTCGCTCTGTCAATACTATTTAATTCAGCTCAATTGATGTGCACCGTACCTTTATTTGCCACGTACCGTAAACTCTACGTGTGAAGGTGCATGACTCACCGTGCATTCGCAATGCTTAAGAGACACCCCTCGCTGCAGCCTGTAGCACGATGACATAGCTGGATGGTCCAATACGTAGTGGACACTGTAACGTAATACTGCTTTTAACAATTTAGATTGTTTAAAAGCAGCTTTACATGATTATACGCATATAATTTAATGTAACAGATTATTGGGCTTCATAGCGGTTCGTGAATAATGTTATTTTCCAGCAAAAGTTAGTTTTGATTGATTCACTTCTGTCGAAATGATATTTTGTTATTAAATTATGGGACGACACCGTTCTCTCTAAACAGACATTTACAAGCGAATCCTGTGATAAACGCTGATGGCACATGCACATTATGAATAATAGTTATTGTAAGAGTAGAGAGTTGGTGAACAAACACACATTGATCTTCCAAGAATACATTTTAAATATAAATGATCACGAGTAGGCTATGGAAGCTCTTTTCAGAGCTTTCAGAATAAAACATTTTAAAAAAAATAACTGCGACTTTTTCCTTACAATGGCGAGTAGGCTATATATCCAGAATTCCGTAAAAAAAAAGTCTAATGCGAGTTTATATCTCCCATTACGAGTTATAAAGTCAAATTCTAAGGGAAAACAATCTGGCTACTAGAGCCCGAACCGATAAAGGATTTTGAAGGCTGATACCGATACAAATATTTTTGGGTTTTAAAATCCGATATATCGGCCGATATTATTTTTATTTATTTTATTTTTTTCAGAAACGCGAAACAAAACATTAACATATTTCCCTAACATTAGTTATTTGTAATTATTTATGAGTTTTAACTAAAATAATATGATAATGCATTTTAAAAGAAATGTTCTATTTATTGTCACAACAGAACAGACTGATAATAGTGGCTTTGTGGTTAGCTAGTCTATGATGAGCCATAATTTAGCAATAGATAACATCATAATGCAAATTGTAAAACATAAATTTTCAGGCCAAGGAGAGATGATACGACTCATTGCTATAACAATTGTATAACAAACATTGTCACGCGCTATTAAAGAAATACTTCAGTCACATTGTCAAAAGTTAAAAGGACAGTCAGTCAACTACACTGTAACAACAAGTAATTATTACTAGCTAATTCCACTTCACTCTCGGCTTATTTAACAGCAGCAAAACTGGACATGATAGTCACAAATGTTGTCATGCTTATTTGAGTTAAGAGAACTGATTGGGATGTTCTTTTAATTGTTATTCAAGCAATGTATGTCTCGTGACCAACTCGACGAGTGTTGCCAACAGGGACGGTGTAGAGTGCTTTCTGGTGAACAAACTATACAACTCCAACACTCATGACCTGGTTCAAGCGTGTTTTCATCCATTTTATTTTATTTTTGAAATATTCATTTATCGGCCAATATAACTGCCGATACCGATATTTGGAAAATGCCTAATATTCGGCAGATTATATCGGTCTGGCTCTACTGGCTACTTATTTTTTAACCTCAGAATAGTTCAATATCTCACAATTCTGACTTTATAACACGCAATTATATCTTCCCAATTTGCGTATAAAAAAAGTCCGAATTTCAAGTAGCCTCGCAATTGCTAGTTTATATCTCATAATTCTGACTTAATAACATGCAATTGCAACTTTATATCACGCAAATCTGACTTGATAACACACATTTGCGACTTTATATCACGAAAGTCTGACTTTAACCTGCAATTGCGACTTTATATAAATTCTGAGATAAAAAGTCTGACTTAGTAGCGACAGCAAATTAAGAGGAACCTTATAGCTTTTATTTCGTTTTTTTCCCTACACCTGACAAGATTTGTTTTCCTGATGCTGTTATTATTTTAGCATTTTCCTTTGAATGTTTACTGGTATTTTAAGATGTTTACAGTTGTACCTTTAAAATTACGGAGACAATTGGACTAGCCTACTTTGACATTTTTTGCTTCCACTCAAATAAAATTGCTTTATTTTAAAATGTTCTATATACACGCATTTAAAAAAAAAATACTTGCGGTGCACATGCGATTAATCTATCAAATGTAGGTTTAAAATCATGTGATTTAAAATGTAAAATAACTTTGAGATCGGCACTGCGCATGCGTATATGACGTCACCGAAACACACATCCATCCACTACGTATTGGACCATCCAGCTACGTCATCGTGCTACAGACTGGAGCGAGGACCTCTTGATGCTTAATGGGATAGTTATTTCCCTCATTAAAGCCGTTAAGTACACATTTTTGTATCTTTATTTATTTGATTAAAAAAAAAAGCGTAGGATCCCTACTAAAAGTGTACGTGCGCCGAAAGCCAAAAATGGCGTATGCCCAAAAATATTCCGATTTATTAAAACATTCATACGCCAGAACCTGCACAGAATTCACATATATAAATTTTGTAACGAAGTTAATGACTTTTTTTTTTCTTAATGACTAACTTTTTTTTAAATCCCTATGGGAAAAATACTACTGGAGTCAAGATTGCAAAATGGGGTGGGCTCTTACACTCTTTAGGAATTTTTTAGTAATCCAAATAAGAATTAAAACCATGGTTGGTGAAAATGTGCAGTCGTGAGGACTGTACTCTATGAAGAGTTTAAATTATTATGGTGTGCTGTGGTAATACAGTAAGATGGTTCACGAGTGTTAAAGTAAGCTGAATAAAGAGGATTAACTGGCTGTTATTCTCTCCATCTGAGGCCCATCTTAAGCCTGAGCTCCACCGTCAGACTCAACACATCTTGATTCAACACCTGAAGCTCTGGCTCTGTTTTATAAAGGCTTATTTTGACTTCTCCTGCACTTTATTATACTGAATTTCCTGTGTTTTTGTTGTTGTTGTTTTTGTACTTGAGTTCAATAAATTTTGGTTGAAGAAATGACAATCATGTTAGAAAATCATGATCTCAATTCCCATGTAATTTACATTTTAGCAAGAATAATGCAGCCCTACTTCCTACACTGTAAAAATGAATATGCTTTATCTCATCAATAAAATTGTGGCAACAGATTAAAAACAATATAATAATTAATCCAATTATTCCTAAAAAGTTAACAATTTAAAATGAGTAAAATATACACCAAAAAAATTAAACAAAAATATCCGAAAAACAGACAGACGTCAAAGATTAATTAAGAATTCTTTATTTTAAATTGCCAACATTGAAGACACCTGATGTTAACAAGCAGAATCACTGAAGGAGAAAACAGTCATTTTAAAACAAACCTGAAACAAACACTGATCACCATAATGGTGACTAAAATGTACACTTTTTTGGTATGTTTTACTCATTTTAAATGGTTAACTTTTAAGGAATTAATTTGATTAATTATTACTCAATTCTATTGTTAAATTGAATTAATAATATTGCTTGTGTAATCTGTTGCCTCAATTTTTTTTTGGATTAGATAAAGCACTTTCATTTTTACAGTGATGCAACATTCACCATGTTATTTCCACAGGTAATGCACCATGACATCTAATGATGTAATCAAAAAGAATGTAAATGTAACCGGAAATGACTCAACTCAGCTGCCAAAATCTTGCATCGTAATCCAAACATGAGCACACCCTTTTTTCATTGTGTGTATCTGTACCATTGAAGTGAATGAATATCATTTATGTGTGTGTGTCATAATGGGTTGAGTCTCATTTCACAACCATTTTTTTCCACAGCCAACCCTAAACTGTGAGCCAGTGGCGGTCAGGCTGGACTAATGGTAAGAGATACTATTTATCTTTCTCTAAACCTCTGTTAATCTATATCATAATATCAATATAATCTATATAAATGTCTTTAATACTTATTATATTGTTGTCCTGAAGAGTGTTTTGTCATTCTAAATTGTTTCAGAGCATTATCAAAACATTAGCTGGACTGAGTTTTTTGATGGGTTGTGCTTGATGGATAAATGATTGGTTCAGAGGCGCCTGGGGTTGTAGTATTGCCTCTGGTCGGCTCCACTGAGGGTTTGTCACCTAAGTTCACTTTTGTGTTTAACAATGCCAAACCCATCACTCATCATCTCTACTCACCTTAGCTTTGTGTTAGGGCAGCACGATTAATCGAAATGAAACCAAAATTGCTACATGGCTTAGTGCATGGCTTATCAAATCTCAAAATTTAATTAATAAATAAATATGTGCTGCGTGTTTAAGAGTGAAGCACTGCACTGTGTTCTTACATGTGAGCAGCTCATTATCCTGTTATTATCCTGGTGTTTGCAGCATCCCAGAACGGCTTGGGACTCAAAAGAGCTTGTCAACAAAAGAAAAGTTTCAAGGACTCCCTGTGGTTTTAAGACAAATATTAATACTTACGTTTTCGACTCCTATGCGTCTTCTTCAGAGTCGACTCTGAAGAATGCATGGGTGTCGGAAGACTCGGAACGTTAGTCATTCTCTACTAATAAAAATAATTAAAACGTTCTGTGTTCCGGTCCTGCTCCTTGGTCCTAGCTAGACATTTGAGTCCTTTTTTTATTATAATAGTAATATTTCTTCTTTTTTTTCTGTCACTTGTTTTATATATATATATATATATATATATATATATATATATATATACACATTATATATATAATATACATAAAAAATATATATATATATATATTTTTTTTATGTATATTTTACAGTCATTGATATCACAAAATTTGTCAACAATTGCAACCCTATAAACAAGTACAGCAAACCTGGATTTATTTATTTTTTTTCATAAACACAATCCCAATTTTTATCCGAAAAATCTGAATTGGAGACCTTAAATCGTGCCGCCCTACTTTGCATTTATGCTTCTGACCGTATCCCAGGGGTTTTGATTATGATTGTTGATTATGATGATATTTCTGCAATGATTTTCACTATGGGGTCTGAAAATATATAAAATGCTGTGAATGTGTTGCTCTAGAAATGTTCTGTTGAGCCAGAGACCCTTTAAGCATTTCAGAAATTAGCACCCTCATGTTTTCTTCTAGTTCTTTCATACCTCATTCGCTTGGCAAAACCCATGGCTATAGACTGCAAGTAGTCTGTCAATAGTGATATTGCTAATGTAGTTTTATTTGGTTGGCTCAGAAGCATCAGAGGCGTGGCTTGTTTAATCCATGACCTCTGCCATCACTCTCATTAATATATTGGCGAACATGATTATGAATGGAAATGAAATCTATCTTCGGCAGACATTAGTTTAAAAAACATAATTTTGCTTCTGAGCCAACCAATGCACTGCTTTTGTGATTTGAGCTCATGTAGTTGTTGCTTGTGTTCCATCGCTTACAGCTGCATGACATAATCCATTTTATTTTCCTTCTGTGGTAGACAAGCATGACTTTGCGCCAAACCACAGATGCATGTATGCTCTCAGAGTCCACCTGACTGCTGCCACTCTCTGCTTCCTGGCTTTTGAGACAGCCTATCAGAGGGCTGGTGGAGGCGGGGCTTAGCTAGACCCCACCCCTTTGCTGACCCTCTGAGTGAGACTGGCACCTCCTGATGGACCAGGGTGGTAGCGAGCAGCCTGGGGCCGAGGAGCCAGACTCTGGGGGTCGAGCAGAGCGGGAGGTGAGCAGGAGGGCGTCCGAGCCTGATCACGGCCTGTCCAAAATTACGCACAATGCCTTGGAGAACATGGGTGCGCTGGGCCACGGTCTGAAGCAGTTCTTCCAACCTCAGCGCAGACGCTCGTCCGTCTCGCCACACGACTATGCCTCTTCCTCCATAGGCCCTATCCCTGAGCCCCCAGAAGCGGGGCCAGAGTTGGGGGAAGCGCCTGCCGTCTCTAACTCTGACCCCCACGCTTCCGCCCCCCTGCAGCTCTGAGCCGCGTGCTGCAGCAGATTCCGAGGCCCCCCCATAATGAAGAGAGGGACCAGTCTGCAGAGTCGCCGTAGCAAGGCAGGGGGGAGGGAGCCCCCCAGAAAGGCAGCCCCCAGATCCACAGGCGCAGTACCCAAGAGACCTTGCTGCAGGCAGGACGGCGCGCTCCTCCTCCACCACGGATACACCCAGCAGCCCAGCTTTGGCAGACATGTTGGTGACCTCGGGGTACCACTCCACTGGAAGAGTCTGATCGGGTAAGTGGCACCTGAACATCACACTTTTGCCAAAGTGATTTCTTCCATGATCACGCTGTGGTCATTATTGGTAGCAATCATCTCGCAAGGAGATCAATCTTTTCATTGACAAGTTTTGGACAAATATTTGGTGTACGCCTGGACACTATAAAAAAGATGTATGTTATGTTTAAACATATTTACATTTTCTTTAAAATTACCTTGTCAGTAACCCTTTTTTAATTATTATGGTTATATTCAATTGCTGTATTTTACAAATTTATGCCTTTTAAACTTTTAAACAAAATTCGTTTTTTCTGTGACAATTGGTATAGATTTATGCTTGTCAACTTAAGCCGGAACACACCAAGCCGACGGTCGGCCGTCTGGCAGTATTTTGTGCATCGGCCAACTAAGTTTCCTCGGTGTGATGCGCACGGTTCCGTCCCGTTGGCTGAAAAAGTCCTTGTTGGCTTTGATTTCGCCCCATTCGACATGTTAAATCAGCGTCGGGCCGTTGGGGAAAGAGAGAACTCTGATTGGCTGTTCAGCTCAGGAATAAAAGCAAAACAGCAAGCAAAGAAGTCTAAACAGTAAATATAGAAGCCTGTTCTTATGTTACGTCATCTTACCTGAGTGTTCCTTGGCGAATATTTCAATATTAACACTGAGCGGAGTTGAATAAAGAAAGTGTTTAGCAGGATTGATATTCAAAACGGTAAGCACGCTGCTTTGTTTACGTTATGTGTATCTGCAGCCGGCAGCGTTGGTTTTCCTTTTCGAATGACGATTATAGACTAATATATCTGCAGAAATAACAATTGGCTCATTAAACGCAGGAGCAGAACACACATTATAGCTGACAGTCGGCTGTAGTTCTCAGATGTGTTCAAGTGCAGCTTTTTACCTCTACGATGAGCGAACGACACAGCGACAACACAGTCGGCTTTCATCAGCGCTGAGTTCGTTGGCTGTCGGCTTGGTGTGTTCAGGGCTTTAGGAAGATTTTCACATAGTTTTGGAGCAAATACTCTAGGCTGTGTGATAAAATTTTTAAAAGTCTTGTGAAGAAATAATCAGTATGGGTTTTATGACCTTATTTCAGTGACATTTGTTTTTTGTTTTTTTTTCACAAACCAGCATAAACGTCATTATCTCAAAACTTCTGAAATTTTACATACATGCTGCTGACATTATTATAGCAGAGTTTGTGCTGAATACAGTGTAATAACACTTTAGCCTTGAAAGTGTCACAAGTAACAGAAAAAAGCACATGTCAGAACACCTCCAGGACCCAGAAAAAAGCTCAGATCCCTATGTGTTAAAGGGTGCTCATTATGCGCCTTTTTACAAGATCTAATATCAGCGAGGTGTCCCCAGAATATTTCTGTGAAGTTTAAGCTCAATTACCCCACTGATCACGTATTATTCCATGCTATAAGTGCCCCATTTTGGGTGGCGAATCTGTTGCTAGTTGTGGGCGAGGTCTGTTCTGTTGTGATGTCACAATGGAGTGCATTCCTGAATGGCTCATTTTGAGACACTGTTTCTGATTTATGGGGAAAATAACAAAAATCTTTTTTGGTTTTGTAGTATGTTTAGCTATAAATGCCTTAATTTCCCATCAAAAGTATTTTTGGAGTGTCTTGTATAATTATAAGTAATTACTGACAGAATTTTCATTTTTGGGTGAACTATCCCTTTAACAGGCCATTAACAATAAAAAAAATCCTTGCTGTTGAGTTCTACAAAATATCCCAGCATGCCTTGCACATAATAGTGGTCATTGTGAGGACATGATCAGTGTTCAATAGCAGGTGATATAGTAGGTTGTTTGAAAGCAATCGAAAGTCAGATTTGAGTTTAACAGCAATCAGTGCAGATGGCAATCTGAAAGATTCTGTCTGAAAGTAACCTCCAGGATGGATGGACAGGGTGACAGCATTCACAGGTCAGGAAGCTTGTGTAGCAGGTCACTATGTTCTCTAAGCCTTGCTATATTTAGCCAAGTCTTTGGATGCACTTCAGTTCATGGTGCTTTTGCAGGCAGCAGCATTGAGTATAATGTTAAAATCAATGCATCTGTGCCTTTTTTCCAACCAGGATGTGGGATCAGGGTAAATCTTTGCTTTCTCGTGTCCTCAAGGATAGACTCAAGGTTAAGTTTGCTCATGCATGACAGGTGCAGCAACTTTATTTAGAATTGGAGTTCGCATAGTTGCAAAACCAGTTACTCTTCTGCTCAGCATTTCTCCATTACTGGATGCATTATGCTTCTGTTTACTCAAAATAGCCATTAGGGTTCATTTACCAGGAGAAGTGTTCACCAAGCCTACTGTATCTGGAGGGTAATTAACTCTCATAGACATTCCATACTCATAGTACTATGCTTTTAAGCATGCCGTTTTAAACAGCTAAGCATTTTCACCAAATACAGAGTCTGGGTGACTGCCAACGTGTTTCAACTCACCTGTTGTTGGAGAACTTAATGGGCGCTATCCTGAATGTTCCTCTCTCAGGGGAGTGTCCAAACATAAGCTCTGTCATTTATTCCAGATGACTATTTGAGCCTGGCTAGCTCAGTAGATGGCATTTATGTGAATTTGCTAGGGATGGTGTGCTTTTTCGTTTTCAAATTGAAAAATTTACATGCAAATGCATCTGCTATCTCATATCTGTGGATACAGTTTAGTTTTTACTGCTTAGTTTGTTGTCAGTGAAACTTGAGGCCAATGTATTTTGTCACAGAGAAGTAAGAGGCTTTAACTCCTTCCGTTATTTTAACAGAACGGTCACTCCCAGATAAAGGGGAGAAAATCCTTTCTTGACCAGTTAGGTGTGAAAAAGGCATCATAAGTCAGCTGAAGTGTGTCTAACAGGCATCATCTGGATCTTATTCGAATGGGCTGTCGTCCACGTGATCAGATCACCTAGATTTAATGTGCATGCGTGGCCACATAGCTGAGAAATCTACCCATGTGTTTATATAGGTTGCAATAGGGAAACTTATCATTGGCAGTAAACAACCTGACCTTACTGGCAATATATTTATATTATTTTTTCATGATTAAACAATGCTGGTGGGGCTCTTAGCTAGTTTATAATGACCGATGGATGCTTAGCTGTTTATCTACGATCAGTGAAGGCCATATCACTGATAATCAGGTTTCGACTCAGCTGTCAATGGGTGAAGGGACAGAGTTCATTTTATTGCAAGGTTGTACTAAAGATTTCACACTACTAAAGCTTACTTGACTTGTACTATTAATAAAATAAAAAAGGATTAAGGATGGTAAAAAAAACAAAAACATTTTTTTTTTTAAAATGTTGGTTTCCTTGTACATTTTCCTTAATTAATGATGTGGTGCAGTGTGCCATTCTTTATCAGTGAATGCCCTGCATTATCTCAGAACTTTGAGGGCTATGTCATAGTACAGAGGTCCAAAACGTCAACGTCATTTGACTGGAGAACCGATGTAGTCACTTGCATAGTTCGTGGCATGTCTTTCAAGATGGACTGCACTGAAAGTAAACCATCAATAATGGTAACTTAATCTAATCTTTCTATTTTTTTAGGGAAATAGTGCAAAATGTATTGTTTTTCTCAAGTTAATAGCTTATTTGTCAATACTCTCTCTGGGGCTGGGTTATCGTCACAGTTCAATACATTGCAGTGCATAACGATAGCATACTTAGTTTAAATGAAGCTTTAGTTTCATTACTTTTGTGCATATATGACCTTCGTCATCATTAGTTGAACTGTAGAAAATTATTTGGGTTGCACAAATGTTAAAATTCTGACATAATTATTTTCCTGTTAGGCCTGATTTTAAAATTAAATTTTGTCTGAATTACACATTTTTTTTTTTTTTTCAAATTTGTTAAAGGTTACAATAAACAGTGTTATTAAAGGTGCCATATGTAATAATTGAGGTAAAAATATCAAAAAAATGAGCTACAGTGCTGCCGAGATATAAACCTAAATTAGCATGCTAAATTACTAGCCCCGGCTCGGCAGGTGTCGTAATACCAGTTTCGGCCATGGGAGGCGGTATGCGGGCGGGCAACATAACCACCAGCCAAACTGCAATAGACGAGTAACTTGTGCGGCTTGTGTGTGTACTTGAACCTGATGTCAGTCGTGTGGAAATACAGCCCACTACTACATTTCAGTTCAGGGAAGAGTTCAAAAAATGATTGGTCGACATTATGCATGAGGAATACATTTTGGTAAGTTGTAGCATACTGTATCTTTCAACAGTGTTCCTGTTCTTTTTCCATTAGCTAGTAGAGATGATCAGTTCATGTGCACTAGGGATCTGTGGTGTAACATGTACAAGCGCCAAAACGTTATTTATTGTTTGAATTGCGTGATAAAATTGACAGAATCTGAGAGCTTAACTGGCAACCTGATTGCTAAGTGTCAATTGTGTGTGTCTCACGGTGAATTCCTGAGAGTTGGCAGCTCTGAATGGCGCTAGCTTGATCAACATCAGCGAATGCTGTCTGTCAAATTAATTCAAACTAACAATAAAAGTGTAATATGAACAAAACGAATACCGTAAACTTATAATAATAGCCCAGGCTTTTATTTTCCTATATCGTCGAAATGCACAAGCTTGTTTTTGAGACGGGCGTCTGTGAGACGAATAATATGCGCGAGAAAGACAGAGCAGAACAGCACTCGCTTGTGTTGTTTGACGACGTGAGAGTGCGCACGGCCGCGGCACAACTCACTTTCTGGAGGTATACTGCCCCCATCTGGTATGGAATATGGAATATGTTTTGATTTTTAGTTCCAGATTGCACCTTTAAATTGTTAGTGCTTTTAAATATTACATATCTAATACTCACTAATACTTCAGTTAATCTAAATAAATAGTTTTAGAGATTTTATAATTAGAGAAAAATAGGGGAAATCTGTAAAATGAATTACTAATATGACTCTAATATCAGTGTTTCCTCTAGGATTTTTTTCCAACCGTGGTGGCAGGCCCATTTCCCCAGGGGAGTGGGTGTGGCCCATTAGTGATATTCCCACTGGCCACGCCCCTTTACCCCAAGTGTTTAAACCTCCCCTGAAGTATTATCAGAGCCCGTCTATGGAGAGCCTGGCCACTCCCTATTAAGTCCTATATTACCGAATTTTGGTTGTAGCTCCACCAGAATTCCACTGGGGCGTTTTCCCAAGTGCAAAATTAATGGGAGTCTACGGAGCTAGATGGTTAAATTTGCTTCTTTCACCCGATTGCCGTTGAGAAATCTCAGATATTAGTTTAGGTTTTGCAAGTTCAACATGGGTTATAGGTCGAAAGTTGAATGAATGACTACTTATGTCCTTTTGATTTCTTACTGGTTGAGTTACACACTAGCATTCTCCTAATGAACGCTGATTGGTCAGGAAGGACTTTAAGTGTGGTGGCTCGCCACGACAGAATGAATGTAGCGGAAACACTGCTAATATATTGTGCATTCATTGAAAAGTTGTTACTAAATCTATAAATTAAAAACATTTATACAAGGATCTAAATCATCAATGCAGTAACATAAGAATTTGACTCTAAATACATGATTTTATCTGCACGGCACTAAATCTCACTCTTTCCTTTGCAGCAGGATCGTTTGGAGGTTTTGGGCCCCGCCATGTCTCCCAATGCTCTGTCAACCAGTTCAGACGGTGGTCAGTACGGTGTGGATTCAATGGATGGCACCCGGACCCTCAGCGCACTAAGCAGGCCATTGCTCAGCTACAGCAAAAGATCCTCAAACTCACAGAGCAGATCAAAATCGAACAAACGTCAAGAGACGACAATGTAGCCGAGTACCTGAAGCTGGCCAACAATGCAGACAAACAGCAGAGTGCTCGCATCAAGCAAGTGTTTGAGAAGAAGAACCAGAAGTCTGCACAGACCATCCAGCAGCTACAGAGGAAGCTGGAGCATTACCACCGCAAGCTCCGAGAGGTGGAGCACAATGGAATACCACGCCAGCCCAAAGATGTCCTGCGAGACATGCAACAGGGTCTGAAGGACGTGGGTGCCAAGGTAAAGGCCACCCCATTTCTGTACAGTTTGGATCATTGAAGGATGTGTTTAGAAGTACTTGGAGTAGATGTGTGCTGATCTGAAATGTTTTCATTTATTTTAGGGGATCAAACAGGACTTTTTAAGTTTTTCGTATGACACAGGCAGTGTAGACCAGTCTTGTACTCTGTCAGCAAGCCAGGTTTGGATTTTTTTCGTGATTGAAAGAGCTTAAATGAAACATTGGTTTAACATAACCATTTTAAATTATGGAATCAAAAGAATGATCATGTTTAGTCACTAGCTCTCTTCTCAAACCTAGTGAGCTGTCTTGCTGCCTACACCCTACATATGCAGCTGCCTTCTAAAGGCTGGAATAAACCACTACTTTTGCCCAGATTGTATCCCCTATTTGCAGTCTGGAAAAGTCAACGCTAGTTGCTGAAATTCAGAGCTAGTCTGTAAATTTTGGGCAGTCAGAGTGCTACAGATTTAGCAGAAATTGCGTAGACAATTTTTTTTTTTTTTAGCTTCAGACTGATTCAGACTTCTTTTGCTATGTGCCAATTACTTGCGTCTCCTACCAACAAGGCACGTTTCTGTACAAGTTTGTTGTGTTGTATGTGATCATTGGTCGTTTATTGTATGGTGCCCAGTTTTTCTCTGTAAAGATTTACAAAGTTGGCAATAGCTTGTTTTCACGTGACGTCACGACACTGCGTTGCCATGGCGCGAAGATCAGATGGAGGGCAGGAAGTGAATTTCTATATTAGGAAGCACTATAACACACTCAAATGCCTATGTTTTGCGTCGTTTATGGTTGCTCAAATCGATCAAACCACAAAGATTTTTTTATTGTGTGCCAAAAGTTGTTGTTCATAAGGGGGAAAATACAAGAAATTGACAGAAAAACACCGGTAAAAAATGCCTTGTAAACCTAATTTGCGTCTGCGGAGGAGCCGAATGGGAAAATGCCCGTGTGTATGTACAGTGTGCAGTGATCACTTTGTCAAATGTGAGTTAATACATTATTTATGTGGCTTATAATTACATTATTCAGGTGTTTAAATACACTTTATGTGGCTGTTTGTGTAACGTGGCAGTTTCTGAACTTTGTAAAGTCAAAGCATGTCTGTAAAGCCCTGTTCGCACGGGATTAGTATTATCTGGTGACCTGTAGTAATTTGTAATAATTGCGGAGTTTGTCTGTTATCTTAATCCTGTGCGAATCGGCCATGTCTGTAATTTGTAAAGTAATAATTCCCCCGCAAATTACCTACTATATTTCGCCGAACACGAGGTCCTGTGATAATATTAGTCCCGTGCGAATCGACATCTCTGTGATTTGGCCGGATCATATATCATTTTTTCAAGGTTTTTGTTTCATCTGCGCCTTTTTATCCATCTTTCGCGGATAATAGAGGCTGAGTTGGAGTGTTTTAATAGTATTTTGGGTGCGGGGTCATATCGCTAGTACAACTAACTCATACAGTTTGCAGAAAGAGAAAGCTGAAAACCATAAGAGCAAAAACAAAAAGAACGATTAGATCACAGGCTTCGCTTATCCGTGTGAATGCGCTCACACGAAACTCAGATGCAGCTTTAGTTGCTGATATCTACAGCCTCGATGGCAGGCAAATCTCTCAATTCAGTTGAAAATTGGTCCTCTTCATAACGTAAGGATCACGTCCAACATATGTTTAGATTTTCTGTTTATATATTTCTCTTGTAATAGCGTCTAAAGTAGTACAGTACGGATTTTCCTCCATCTCGTCCATTGCGCTCTTCACTCCTTGCCCTCCATCTGCAGTCCGCGCGTAAATACAATCACGTGACCACAAACCACCTATTGTATGTCTAGTGTTTTAGATTTGAAAGCTTGTGTAGTGTATTCCAGTATAGAACCTCAAGTGACTGATTTTGACCACCTTACTTGGATAGCAACTAGGTTGTTATAACCCTGAAATGAACTATTTCTGCCACAATACCATTGTTACAGTTAGCATTTCCACATTAAATCTATGGTGAATGTTGGTGATTTGTGAACTGGAACGCCTTCTATAACTTGTTTATTCATGGCACAATGCTTCTACTTGTTCCCACATCAGTGCTGTTTGATCCGATATGGTTTACAGGGTTCGACATTAAGGCTTGTCCGCTGGACAAGTGGATTTTTTGTAGGACAAGTAGAAGAGAAATTAGTTGTCCTGACCGGACAAGTTCAAATTTCAAACAAATTAAAATGCCATGTTACTTCACGTTATGTGCCACTCGTTACGTCTATTTTACAGATTTAATTTTACCGATTTGAAACGAACACATTTTTGGCGCTGCCTGTGAATGTCCTGAATGTGACTCACAGAAAGACGCGCGCCAGTATAATGCGCATGCACAGACCGCGCGCCAGAAGTTCTCTTTCGCGCTTGAACGAACATCAACAACACACACAATTAAGCCAAAATGTCATTTGTCGAGTATCTTCATAACATAAGAGCAGTCTTATGATGGACATAAAGAGTTGTGACTCGTGAGAGAATGAGGCGCATGTGATATCCGCATCTCTGTCCACAGCAGCGGCTCTTAAAGGGCCAGCTACCAATAAAGAGTTCTGTCAGTAAAGTTAATTAAAGAACAAAGGCAACAGAGAAAATTACTCACTGCTCTTGACTAAAGAACTTATGTAGCTTTAATAAGGAGTATTATATATATAATTTATAATTTATGCAGTGCAGACTGTTTGATAACTCTATTCAATTTCTGTGTATGTCCTACCTGTTAGACAGTTAATTTTTATCCAGACATCAATGGCTTATTGATCATTATAGGTGTTATCAATCATTTAGTTGTTATTGCTAATTTCAGATTTATCACTAATCATTTGGTTTAGAACCAAACAAGTTGACTCATGAAACCATTTGTTTATTATATCGCAATCGCATATCACAACCGCAATATTGACCTCAATAATCGCAATATGATATTTTCCCCAAATCGTGACAGCCCTAGATAAAATTATAAATCTTTACCCGGACAAGTGACTTTTGTGCATGGACAAGTGAAACATAAATTTACTTGTCCGAAGGACAAGTGCCTCAAAAAGTTAATGTCAAGCCCTGGTTTATAACAGAGAATTCTGCGCTGCATTTGAATGCTTAGTTCTCATTATAGACCTTATGTAGCCCCACCCTTTTCAGCGCTGCGCTCGTTGTCTTTTGACTTCTGGTCTGTATTTTTACATAGGTATGAATGAACTGCTTGCAAAAAATTTCCCGGTCGACATTTGTTAAGACATCTGCTTTTCAATGCTTATGATAAACATTACAATGCTCATGATAACTTTTGTTAACTCTACAATAAGTAAATCCACTTCACCAGCTAATTACTCCTCAACAGCGACGCACAGAAATATACAGAGCGACCGCAAAAACGGAAGTTCAAAGACAATATTCTAAAGATGACGGCACCCACGATTCTCTGGTGAATAAGGTCTATATCTCACAGTGATGGTAATTCTGCAGCAAATTCAATTGCTTTGTCTCTGAATCTTCCATTGCTGTGCAGTAATGGTTTCGCGTGATCAGAAGATCGGCCTGCGAGTAACTTTTCTGAGTTTACATTGCATTGTCTGTTATTGGTCTGAGCTTATAAACAGCCTGTGCGACACAGCTCAAAAGGCAATACAAAACTGCACGTATTGTTTTGCTTTCATTCCATTTTTAGTCTAATCGAGTTTTTCATACACATGGCAGCTCTTATCAGTTGGGCAATGTGGTGGTGGTTCTAGTCTGACCTCTAACAAAATGCACCCCAGGAAAAAGATTGTATGACAATGACTTGCGATAACTGAATGATTTTAATACTTCAAAAAGTAATGGAAAGTAACTGCAGATAGCTGAGAGATTCTGGGATTGCATTCTATGAAAAGGATTCAATATTACTTTTTGTAATGTTTCTGCCTACCTTTCTGAATCGGCCTGACGTTTTGGAAGCATGCCTATGGAGCTGGGTAGGCGGCTCACTGAGTTTTTGGAATAGAGCTTTACTGTTTCCCTATTAGTTATTCTTTACTTTACAGGCACATTGGACCAGTTTACAATCCTAAATTCTCAGACTTTTCGCCTTTTTGCCACTTCAAGTGACCGTGATTAAACCTATCCAGATAGGAAGTTCAAATGTCACTGATAAATGCATTTGACTAAATCATGTTTTTTTTGCTCAGGTAACTGGTGGCCTCTCCAGTATCTCCCAGGCCACTCACTCCGCCGCAGGAGCAGGTCGTGTCCAAACCTCGTGAGTTTGCCTCTCTTATCCGCAACAAATTTGGAAGCGCCGACAACATCTCTGGCCTAAAAGATTCCCTGGATGAACAACAAGGGGATGAGCCTGTAACAAGTACTGGGATGGTAGGCACTAGGACCCCAGGACCTGGGCAGCTGCAGTCCAGCCCAAAATATGGAAGTGAGGAAGACTGCTCCAGCGCTACGTCAGGGTCCGCAGGAGCAAATAGCACCACAGGCGCTCCTGGAGGGCCTCCGAGCTCAAAGGGTAATACACTGGATCATGGCCAGAGCTCTGGCTTTGATGCTCTGCTGCATGAGATCCAGGAACTGAAGGACAACCAGAATCGACTAGAAGAATCATTTGAAGACCTGAAGACTCACTATCACAGAGACTACACAGATATCATGCAGGCTCTGCAAGAGGAGAGATTCAGGTACATGTTACTATAGAAACTGACTCTACTGGCACTAATAAGTGGTCTATGTAGGTTTCAGAGGTTTGTATGGATTTGAAAAGGTTTCACCGTCAAAACAGTATGCTTGTTTAGAAAGTATTGGAAAGGATGATTATGGTATTGTCTGGCCTATTAAGCCCCTTTCTTGAATTTATATTGTTTTGTATTTGTATGTGCATGTGTAGGTGTGAGCGTTTAGAGGAGCAGTTGAATGATTTAACAGAACTGCATCAAAATGAGATTCTCAACTTGAAGCAAGAGCTGGCCAGCATGGAGGAGAAAATCGCTTACCAGTCTTATGAAAGAGCCAGAGACATACAGGTACTTATGTCCAACATCATATATACTTATATTGTTTGCTTTTATTTCTAGGTCACTTCAATTTCATTTCGTATAAAATGATTTAATGCACCCTCACCACCCAGACCTATGTAGGTCATCATTCCACACAGTTGATTGGTGACAAACATGATGCAGGGCAACAGCTCGCTGCGTGATGTAGCCTATAGAATGCAGTAAGAAGGCCAATGAAATTCAAGATCAGGGCAAAAGTGCCTCTGTATGACTTTTTTTTAATCATATTTATATTAAATGATATCGTTAATCAATATCACACCAGTGCAGAAGTTAATATTCTATTTTAGACACCGATATTGTCTGTTTTGTTATTGTCTCAGTTTTGCCAACAAAAATATTACCTGTAAATAAAATATTAAAATAAGCCGCAACAGAACGGTTTTGTGTTTCCGAGCAAGTGAAAATATTTATAATTTTGAAAATATGTAATTGAAAGTGTTTTCATATTTTTGGCAATAGTTTGCCCAAAAATTTTTATTCTGTTTATTTACATTTACTCATATTTTTTCAAACCTGTATGACTTTCTCTCTTTGCGTAACATAAAGAAGATCTTTTGAAGAATGTCGGTAACCAAACTCTTTTGGTCTGTAAATGTATCTAAATACCAATTCAGATCACTGATCACATCATGGCCAAACATTTATGTGCAATTTATGTGTAATAAATTATGTTGAATCAAATAAACATATTTCTTTCTAAAGCAATTTTTGTCATGTCTACATTTCTCATTTGACACAATAATGAATTTAAATGATCTTTTGGGGTTAATTTGTCAGCTAAATCTGATGTGATTTATTTGCAAATATATAAATGAATCAATTATTAATTGGCACATCATGTAATTATTTAGATTAAAAAATTGCAATCGCTTGACAACCCAATTATTTATAACAATATAGTATTAGGCTTGTCAATCTAATTAATTGGTAATTCGCACATCAAATTTGCATGAGAAATTCTTATTTATTGAACTGCTGTATAAAATCAATATCACATTTGCACTCATTTGATATTGCTTAACTATATCATATGATATAAATATGAGATGACAAAAATTATACAGAGGGGTTTTTGCTGTGATATCTTGAATTTTTGGGGCCCTCTTACTGCATTCTATAGGCTCACGCAGCGAGCTGTCGCCCTGCATCATGTTCGTCACCTATCAACTGTATGGAATGTAAGATGACCTACATAGGTCTGGGGTGAGGTGGGGGTTTAAAATGGGTTAAATCATCTTAACACATTATTTTATAGTATTTTTTAGTAATTAAAGTAAAATTATAAGTAATTAAATTAACATGTTCAATCAACTATAATATATAATATTTCCTCATTTAACTTTATTTTTTCAGGGTTTTTTTAACGTTAGTACTTCAACTTGAACTTGGCAAAGACATAATTTCTTATTTTCATTTATTTAAGAAGATTTTTATCTAATACTTAAATTTTATTTTATTTCAGCTTTATTTCAGTTAATAAAAACTATTCAAATAGTAAATAGCTTTAGTTTTATCAACAGTTAATATCAACAGCATCCAACATGCACATGAAACATTGGATGGTAAACATTGAAATAGATCAAATGTTGTAAATATTGCTAGGAGATTTATTTGATAATATTTTGCAAAATAATATTATAATATTATTAGCGAAAAGGCTACATGCGTCATATTTGAGTTACATGTGCGTCTCAAACTCCATCTATGAATGTGCTTGGGTTGCTTATAATATTCATGTGGAAATGCAATGTGTGCCATTTCATCAGATTTGTAAGGTAAATAATTTATAAACCTACGAAAACTGTTCATTGCAATTTCAAAATAGGGGTTTGCGTGTTTTGATGTTTGATGTCCACATATTCTTGTTCAAGAAACTACAGTGGATGTAGCATTTCTATTATAAAGAAGAGGCCTAATATTAAAGATCAAGTAAACATTTGAATTAAATATCGTTTGGTCAAAATTAAACAAGGATTTGATCTGCTGTAAAGTGTAACAACTCCAGCCCATTGGTGCAGGAATTAGTTCTAATACATAATCTACATAAAATTATTGTTTATATATTATGTTGTTCTATGAAACCATATGATTATGACCATATGATTAACCATATTATCTATTAACCATATGATAAGTCATTTTAAATGCTCCGAACCTTTGCTTAGGGCAATTTTACTCGATTACTCGATTAATTGCCAAACAAAAAAACAACCGATTACTCAAATGAAAATAAAAATTAATCAAAGATATTTTAAAAATCAGTCCCATAGGGCCTGTTTACACCTGGTCACTTCATGCGTTTTTACCATAGACTGTAAAAAATATGGACAAAGTGTCTGTGACGTCACCCATAGACTCTCTGAAGAACACGTTTGAGGCTGTTTATGGGGGGTATGGGCAGCGCCATACTGGAAAATACAAAAGTTTCAGAAAGGATATAGAGGTGATATGATGTGTCGTGTCGATCATCGCCAAGACGTCAAATTCACTCGGCGCAGCTAGCAAGTTAACCGCCCTTATTTACATACATTTTATATCTAAATACATGATCTAAACTAACGAGTTAGAAAAAAATTCACCCCCCTCACAGTTGTCAGGCACGCGGAACATATTGAAGATTACAATAAAAGTCCATGAGACCAAACTGTAAACATAGGAATTTATGCTGTGAAAACGGAGATTTTAACATGACGTCTATGGATATTTGCTCCCTTTTGGGACCGGCCTCTAGCGGATTTGAGATGTATTGCAGTTTAGCGCACTTCCGGGTAGGCTTCATCTTTCAGATTAGAATGTTGCCGCTTGGTTTTTACTGATCGGATAACATAAAGGCATCTCCGCAAAACCAATATAAATCCGAACTTCAATTGCCGCAGTACATATTCCCACATATCTGTTGCTTAAGTTTCACGGCAACTTAAGCAACAGATATGAGCTGCATTTTATTTATCATCTGCTAATTTCAAGATCAAAGACAGCAATAGGATTTAGGCTCAATCCCAATCCCCCCTTGGCCCTACCCCTTGTTATCGAGTGTACCTTGTTTTCGAGTTGAAATTTACCCCTACGTAATGAAACCACCCTTCATGAACCCGATACGTCATCAGTCGTCGCGAAGGCTCTGCCGTTACAGAGTTTATACAGGATTTCTCCATGACAATAACTGATAATTAGCTTTGAATAAACATGATGATTATAACATTCCTTCCTCGAAATGTATGTCTTTTCTGATCGGAAAGGTAATTTATTATACCATTTCTTATTTTAAATGACTATAGTGTTATTATAAGAGTAAATGGTAACACTTTATTTGAAGGGGTGTGCATAAGACTGACATTACACTGTCATAAACATGACATAACACCTGTCATGAACATGAAGGAGTCTTTATGAATGTTTATGACTTGTCATTAAGAGTCATTCTGTAAATTATGACACTTTAAATGCAAAGTTGACATTGTTTAAAATGTCTTTGTTATGACAACTTAACATTAACAAAGACAAAAATGTCTTTGTTATGATATATTGACATTAACCAAGACAAAAATGTCTTGTTTATGACAACTTGACATAACCAAGAAATCATAACCTGTTAACCTGTAATGTGTTAACATTACGTTACCCTACTCATATGTTATGGTTGGTTTTAACTTTGGTTGTCATGACACCATTATAACTGTGACATGAATATTTGACTTGTCCTCAAGTAAAGTGGAACACATTGTACTAGTTATAAAGATGCCATTAAGGGTCATTAGACTGTCAAATGCTTTAACAACAGTGTCATTAATATTTCCCTTTACCTCAAGTAAAGTGGAACACGTTGGACTAGTTATGATTTCTTGGTTAATGTCAAGTTGTCATAACAAAGACATTTCTGTCTTTGTTAATGTCAAGTTGTCATAATCAAGACATTTTTGTCTTGGTTAATGTCACATTGTCATGACAAAGACATTTTTGTCTTTGTTAATGTCAAGTTGTCATAACAAAGACATTTTAAACAATGTCAACTTTGCATTAAAAGTGTCATAATTTACCGAATGACACTTAATGACAACAGTCATAAACATTCATAAAGACTCCTTCATGTTCATGACAGGTGTTATGTCATGTTTATGACATTGTCATGACAGCCTTATGCACACCCCTTCAAATAAAGTGTTACCGAGTAAATAAAGTGCATTGTGGAATCATCTGGCGCTAAATTTAAATGTTTAACTGTTTGCGATCCATCTTGTCGGTGATTTCCGATGCATTTCGTGAACTTTCTCATAGCCCTCCGTTTGGAGTGTGCTTCTGAAAAAATCTCAGTTTCGAGGGCTATGTAGCCCTACCCCTTCGCCCTACCCCTCGATCTCAACAAGAATCGAGCACCCTACCCCTAGACGTGAAGCGCAAAACGGAGGGGTAGGGCTAAGGGGTAGGGCCAAGGGGTGAAATGGGATTGAGCCTTAGTCTCACTTCTTGAAGATGAGTGTGTGTTTACCGTCTGTGACTTACTTTCAGTTTAATTTGCATCAGTTTGTGCGTTGCCTTGCTAAAGAGATACTCAGCTACTCGTCTGTGGTGATCCTTGTTGGAGCAGCGCTGTCATATTTAGCTATAGCATGTTATATAGCCTACAACACTCGCACGTTTTTGTTTTTTTGCCTTTTTGGAGTAATAAAATTTACATATGTGGTTTCAACAACCAGACGCATTTACACAGTTTCATTTGGAATGTGTTTCACACCACCTCCGGTCAGATTTAAATTCATCTCGAACGCATTTCAGAAGGCATACACACCTGGTCTTTTCACATTCGAACAGCTTTCCGATCATACAAAACGCAGGTGTAAAAAGGCCCTCTGGCATGCAAACTTTTAAGTGAAACGAGAGAATGCTAATGCTGAGTTTTCTGATGGGAAAGAACATTAGCTGGGATCGTTAAGTTATTTTGTATTGATTAGATGGACAACGTTTAGTCTTCTAATTCAGTTTTCATAATGAAAGCCATATGCGACTCACTCTCTTTAATATTATGTAACTAAAATGCACATGTTCTTCTCTGTTACCCGTCACTATCATTAACGAGTGTTGCATTAACTGGAATGGAGGTTGTTTATCAGCTGCACTGGCATCATGTTATCTTTCTCTTAAGCTGGCTTTCAGCTATCTCCAGCATTCATGTATGATTTTTATGTTTTTTTAGGACTAATCAATGTAAATAATTATTTAATTGTAAAATATTTGTTTAGGATATGATTCATAACTGCCCATTTTACAGAAATTGTTTTAAAGATATTTTAGTATTCTCATCTCATGTTGATGGTTTTGATTAGAATACATCAAATCTAGTCAGGCGGTCGCATATAGTTTAGACGCAAAAGTCAAAATACTCAAAAAGCATCCATACTTCTCATTTTGGAAATGGATGACTTCTGGTGTGTCGTTTGTCGGATGGCGGCTTTGCTCATAACATCTTTCTCGCTCAATGTTCCTGTAGGAGGCGTTGGAGGCCTGTCAGACGCGCATCTCTAAGATGGAGCTTCAACAGCAGCAGCAACAAGTGGTTCAGTTGGAAGGTTTGGAAAACGCCACCGCACGCACTTACTCGGCAAACTCATCAACGTGCTGCTGGCCGTCATGGCGGTACTCTTAGTGTTCGTTTCGACGGTCGCAAATTGTGTAGTACCACTGATGAAAACACGTAGCCGTACACTTTCCACATTGCTCCTTGTCATAATCTTGGCTTTCTTGTGGCGAAATTGGGAAGCCATGTCGCCAGTACCTGGACCGATTTCTGCTGCACCCAGATGACCTGCAGGGGCGCTGCTGTTTTTGTCATTTCATAAAGGGACTGGAGGGTGGGAATTCAAAGATTTCGATTCAAAGATGGAGACTAACACTGCCTCAGTTGCACTTAGTACAGAGGGATGAAGGGATGCAGCACAAGAGGCGGTGGACGGACAAATCCTACAACCTCTTTTTTTTTTTTTTTTTAACAAAGGAGTGAATTTGTTTACATTTTTAATGATCTCTTTCTGTCTACATAAAGTTTTATTGCTGAATTTCCTATTATTTGTTGTTGGAAATGATGCAAGTCGTGTTCATTGTTCTCGTAATCTTAGGATATACATTTATGCAATTTCCTGAGTGTTGAGTTGTGTTGACTTGACTGGAGTGGTTTTAACATGCACTGGATGGAGATCTCTCTCATCTTTTTAACACCTTAGTAACTGATTGTGTCCCTCCTTACTTTAAAGCCGTGTTATTCATTTCTTTTAGTCTGTTCTGCTGTCGTCTTGCTCTTTCTCTTACGTGCATCTCTTCACTCACTCAAACCCGTTTGCTGCTGTTTGGAACTTCACTGCAGTTGTTGCTGAATGAAGGAAAAGATGGATTCTGGTGGAGAGGAGACATCTGAAGTTTGACCGAATGAGGTGAGCCGAGTCGCCCCCTCTTCATTTTCGGCTCAATGCCCTCCTAGAGGCACACAGTCCCCTGGTATATGAACAGAACGAACATACTTGAAGAGCTAGAAATGCTCAAAGACTCTCAGTGCTTCCGTACTGTTTCTTATAGTGACGATGAAATAGTCCTTTTTAGTTTTTTTTATTTTTTAAAATGAAATTAATAAACACGCTGTTTTAAAATTGCAATGTCGCGTAATCGAATATTTGTGCTTCTATACAGCTGTAATGCACCCAGAGTACAGAAATGTACTTTCACTTTTCAGATTTTATCATTGGTTATGATTTTTGCATAAGCAAACCATTTCATTTTAGCTAAAATGTGTTGATTATATATGTGCATTTTCTGTCTAGGAAAATGCACATATAGAAAGGTGCAGACAGAAAGGTATAGACGTTCGGTTTCCTGTTAGAGCCCGAACCGATAAAGGATTTTGAAGGCCGATACCGATACAAATATTTTTGGGTTTTAAAATCCAATATTCCGATATATCGGCCGATATTTATTTATTATTATTTTTTCAGAAACGCGCAACAAAACATTAACAGATTTCCCTAACATTTGTTATTTGTAATTATTTATGAGTTTTAACTAAAATAATATGATAATGCATTTTAAAAGAAATTTTCTTTTTATTGTAACAACAGAACAGACTGATGATAGTGGCATTAGCTAGCTTTGTGGTTAGCTAGTCTATGATGAGCCATAATTTAGCAATGGATAACTTCAGACTGCAAAGTGTAAAACATACATTTTCAATATAACAGGCCAAGGAGAGATGATACGACTCATTGCTATAACTATCACGCGCTATTAAAGAAATACTTCAGTCACATTGTCAAAAGTTAAAAGGGCAGTCAGTCAACTACACTGTAACAACGTAACGCAACTATTACTAGCTAATTCTCGTCTTATTTAACAGCAGCAAAACTGGACAAGATAGTCACAAATGTTGGTCATGCTTATTTGAGTTAAGAGAACTGATGCGGATGTTCTTTTAATTGTTATTCAAGCAATGTATGTCTCGTGACCAACTCAACGAGTGTTGCCAACAGGGACGGTGTAGAGTGCCCTCTGGTGGACAAACTATACAACTCCAACACTCATGACATGGTTCAAGCGTGTTTTCATCCGTTTTTATTTTAATTTTGAAATATTCATTTATCGGCCATTATAACTGCCGATACCGATATTTTGGAAAGTGCCTAATATCGGCCGATAATATTGGTCTGCCGATATATCGGTCTGGCTCTACCTGTAAGTATGCAGAATTTTTGTTAAAATTATTCATAATAACACTTCTGTTATTGTGCAGTAAGCAGTGTCATCTTTTTTAAACATTTTATCTTGGGGTTTAGACATAATATTTGTAAATGTTACTTTATAATCTGGATTTAAGTAGCTTATTCTTAAAGGATATATATATATATATATATATATATATATATATATATATATATATATTTATATATATATATATAAGTTATATATATCCCAGAATTAATCATACCCCTGGTAAATATGATCAAAAATGGCTGTAAAAAATAAATCTACATCGTTTATACTTTTGATCTTTCATTCATAAAATTGGCAAAATCCTAACCTTTCGTTTAAGTGAAAGAATTGAAAGTGGGGGGAAATCACATTCTAAAATAAATGTTTTTTTCTCCAAAACACGTTGGCCATTATTCAGTACAATTATTCGTACCCCTAGAATTTTTTAATATATTTTTATTTGCATATTAATGTGTACTTGGGGCAACATGTGATAAAAGAGCTATTATTGTTAGATATTATCATGGAAATAAATAAACAACATTTTCATAATAATATCTTATATATCATAGGAATATTGATCAATCATTTCTTTCCCTATTTACTTGCTGTGTCTCCCAGAATGCCTGATAAACATACAAACTACAGTGGACATGTATGAAATCAATGCCCTGTTTTGTAACAAAGTTCTGATTAGAAACCCCATAACATTTTCCTGAGAAGTTGATTTAGTTGTTTGATTTAAATGATAATTACAAAATATTATCATAGCCTATGTAATGAATAAGTCATTTTTAAAGACCATGTGGCATTTCTGTCATGGTGAAACTTCCAAACATTTGGTATCTCTGAAATGCTCTGAATGTGCTCTTTTGGCTCGTTTCCACAGAGCGGTACGGTACAGTTTGGTGCGGTACGCAATTATTTGCGTTTTCACTGTCAAAAGTTGGGAATGGTACCAAAAAGCCAGAACCAATCACCGTACCACTGTACTAGGTCCCCTAACGGAAGGGTACCCAAAAAGTGGTATGGTACGGTTTGGACTTTTTGGTACCATTCCCAACTTTTGACAATGGAGACGCAAATAATTGCATACCGTACCGAACTGTACCGTACCGTACCATACTAAAAGGTGGAGCTAGACTCACTGCAGAATGGTGATTGGTTGACAGAGTATGGTCACTTGCGCTGCTACAAGGGCATCAAGTTCTCTCAGAGGAGTTAGTACTTGAGCCAGCATCTTTGTTAGCTGGGGGGATGGGTCATAAAACATTATCACAGAAGGGTCCATCTGATCCCAATATTGACCAAAAAATTATATCTCGATTTTGTCGATAAAGTTCATTAAATAATATTTTCTGACACCACAGGTTCAAACCAGTTGTGGAGAGCTGACTCACATCATATTCTGTGTGGTGGCAGTTAACAGCAGCAACCTGTTGTTCTTTACATAGCTAGCATCAAGTATTATGAAATGTTCTGCATTTCAAGAAATAATAATCAAGATTTAGAAATCTAAAAAGCTGATTATCTAGGAGTAATTTGATACAATTTTGCCTTGAACAACTAGCACAAAACACTTGGGGCAAGGTCCTTGAAGGCAGCATATTCATACACAGACAAACAGAGAGAAAGTTTCTAAAAATTACTAATTATTCATTTTTTTATGTATTTTATTCATTAAACTCCAGTCAGATGAGAATATAAGAATAACATTACTTAATTATTGTTTCCATTGTTGATTTAAAAAATATATAAATGTGCATGTGGAAAGTGCTGAAGTGCTAAACTTAAGTAGTTCAAAGACTAGAGAGGTCATCTCCACTCGCTATACTGGTGCAGTCATTTTCCACAGTGACTCTTGAGATGACTGTATCCCTCTCCCACACTTTCCTAATGGTCTCTGGAGTCAAGGAAGCCAGGGGCTCAATCACAGACACTTCAGTATGTTGTACTGCAGTCCCAAGATGCTCAGGGAGTTAGAACTCGAGCCAGTATCTAAAGCCCACCTATAGGCTTTGCTAGCTGTGGTGGTCGGTGAGGCAATATTTTCGAAGAGTGGTCCTCCTGACCCCTCATTTTGGGTCCAGGAAGGTGAAGAAAGGAGAAAAGGTTACCTACACCAAGCAAGTGGGCATGATGGAGGGCGTTGTCAATGCTATGATGAAGGTTGATGGGTGAAGGGGGATGAAGGTCAAACTCAATAAGTGAGAGAATGCACTCATGTTCTTGCCATTCCACAGCTCTAGTCGACAGAGGAGAGGCATGGTGGTCGTAACTGTTGTTATACAGGACACCTCCGCCAATAACTCCCACATTGTCATGCACCGTCAAGATTGAAGTCGCTGGGTTTACATGGTTTCGGATCACCGACTGGCTGACATTTGCACGGGACTGCCTGTGACCTTTCCAGTTATTTGGCAACAGTTCAGCCCAGTTCTTATCCCGGCTCCACCAATGGCCCATTTGTAACCTGTCCAACAGCCTGTTCCTGTGTTTCCACTTCCCTCCTCTCTTAGCTGTCTGCTTACTTCCTTGTGGTCTCCAGAACACCCTCAGATCCCAGTAGTAGAAGAGAGAAACTCCAGGCCAGCTCAAAAAGTCTTGCTGAGAGTTGCCCGAACCACCAGCCCCACCCAAATCTCCGCCAGTCACCAAGTAACCCATAAAGCCAGAGGAAACTATAGATTTGCAGAGTGCAGGAAAACATCCCAAGGAGGGAGCACAGCAAAAGTACGCGCCTGACACTGTTTTCTAAGCTTTTCGGAGCACTCCACCTTGGTAGAGCGGACCTGTGGGAGATGCAGAGATGCTTTAGACACTGGAACGAGATTCCTAAACAGAGCAGTAATCCCCAGCAAATAGTAAATGTCTGTAACATTAATGGCAGTGCTGGCAACAACATTTTGGATTGAAGGTCAGCCGTTCAGGAGGGAGATACAGTGCAGTGCTGCCAGTCCCCCAGTCACTGAAAGCCGTTGAGGTGATGTTTCGTCCCTCAGAGCAAAAAGTGCCAAGGTGACATGGGCCCAGAGCAGTAAGGGAATTGGTAAGTTATACAAAGCAGTGAGGGCAGGGCGAGGCAGAATGTTTCTGGTACCGTACGGGTCAATTATGAGCTGTACAAATCGAAGCAGACCTGTTAGCAGAAGCAGAATGTTTGCAAGAGTGAATGTCTTATTAGTCCCACCGATCACTCCAAAAATTGCAGCAACCACTACCAACAGAAACAGTGCCGCTGAGCCAAACACATGGACCTCCCAAGCAAAGGTTAGTGTCCGTTTCAAATCCTCCCACTGTAGCCGCGTCACATCGCCACCGGTGGAGACCACGCATGGGCCTAGTATGCATGTACCAATGACACTAGATAGATCGACTCTCTGTCTTAATGGTCCAAAATACGTCCAAACCATTCTGGATTTTCGTAATCTATAATGAAAGTGGAGAACATTTTAGTTAGAACACTCAACAAGTTGTTTTTCTAAAAGAGTGTAAAAGTTGTCTACACTGTAAAAAATAACTGTGATTTTAACGGTAAAATACTGTAAAAATGCTACAGTGCAAAACTGTTAATTGGTTTACAGAAAGTTTCTGTACTATATACGGTAAATAACTGTGATATAATTTACAGTAAAATACCGTTAAATTTACAGTTTTTGAAAGTGAAAAAGAACAAATCATTGTATAATTTACAGTGAAAAACCGTAAATTGACATTCCCACAATTCCCTGTGTGACACTTCACATTTTATGTATTTTTGTTGAAATAACTATGGTTCCTCATAGTTTTATTGTATCACAAAGGTTTAAAACAGATATCAATAAGTTGGTAAATCAACATTTTATCAGAAAATAAAATACGGTTTATTACTGTAAATTTTAAGTTAAGTCTGTAAAACCATTAACGTTCCTACCGTATTTTAACGGTAAAGTTCTGGCAACCACAGCTGCCGTTTTTTACCGTAAAATTTACGGTTTATTTTTTACAGTGTTTTAGTGAAAATGGCAATAGTTATGACTACCTTTGTTTTTTGAGTTTGTGGCGCTGTTTTTTGCCTGCAAAACAGATGTGGTTGTGGACGATGACCAACAGGTAAATCAGAGGTAGTCTCTTCATGACTCTCCATACCTAAATCCATACAAATAATCACTGTTTCTGTTCTTGATTTGCTTACATTGCTCTTTTTTATTTATTCAGAACTGTCAGTGGTTTTTCAAAAACAAAGAACAGAAGAAAACACTCACCAGTCTTTAATGGAGGTGTGGCTGCAGGCAGATGGCTGGTGACATGACGTTCCCTCTCCCACCATGAGATTCTCAAAGGACCCTTGGATTGAGCCAGACTGCGTCATAAGCGTCCCATTGTGTCCTGATGTTTCAGGCTTTGTGATGGAACTTAAAATCTGTCTGAAAACATTATACTTTGTATCTTGAGAAGTCTTTCCAGTTTTCTTCGCTGTTCACCTCTGCATTTGTATTAAATGTCTCTAAATCCATATTGACTGGAAAGTTTTCAGTAGAGTTTTTCTCTGTAATTGGTTTGATGGTTGTCAACAAAGGGTGGTCTTTGTTCATTCTGTCATTCTGTTCATAATGTCTTTGTTTATTTATGTGGGTGTGTGTAGTCAACTGAACAACCACTGTGGACGTGGCTTCCTCGGGTGCACTGCTGTTGTTTGCTAAAATGACATCTTCGTCTTCACCATCATCATCATCAATATACTGGGTTAGTTTTTGTGGAATTGGAGGGAATGTAGTGCACCTATCTCTTCTACCTCAAAATCTTGTTTCTCGACTCTGTCTGACACGAACATGTCCATCAGTGGACCACTAGAGGGCATCATAACCTCAAGGCTCTGCTGAAGACCACTTCCTTCCCCAGAGCCATCATTTACGCTAAAGTTGGGCCAAAGAGGTAAAAGCAAGTCTTTGGACAATGTATTGTCAACTTTTCCTCATTCCAGCTTGAGTGATGTGTTGCAGGAGTTTTTGGAGAGCCATCAATTGCCTGAATACTCAGGTTGTAATGGTTTAAGGGTTGTGTTGAGTCAGAGCCAAAGGAAGTGACAGGTTTCTGGAGAAGAGGCAGTCCAAAAATCAGAGTGAGGAGCCAAGCCATTTCCAAAGGCTGTCGAGCAAAAACGGTGCCAGGAGCTAAATGGTGACACAACAGGATACAATAATTAAAAATATTTTTAGAAGCTATATGATTTTCAACGTGAAAGTGTATAACTTTTCCCTGAATCAAACCTAGATAAATGTACAAAATATTGATATAGGATGTAATTAGGGGATACAGTCTGAAAAAATGTTGAAAGTTTGGTCCTAAATTAGGTCACAACCAGAGACTATGCAGTCAGTTACATTCATATTTGGCTATCACTTTTTAATTCTTTCTTTTTATTTTATTTTTACTAAACAGGTGCTTCTTACAGCTTCTGCATCGTGCCATTTGTCAATTTATGTTCAATTTTACAATGTATGTAAATAACTTTATTTTACAATATCTTTTGGTTTGTTTACAACATTTGCAAAAACAACTTTATAGCATTCTTGAGTGAACAGCATTCTTTAGTGAACATATGACCTGCTTAGAGTTGATGAACCAATAATTTAAAAGGTTTACTAAAATTAAATAGCTTTAGGTGTGAAGGCTGTTACTGAAATTGACATACCTTTAAATATATTGGCATCCTATATATCGTTAATATTTTTAAATATAAACTATAACTGCAATGATGACTCAAGTGTGCAATATACAACATTATATATACAAAATAGAAAAGGTAACATCACCAAAAACTAGATTCAACTATTCATATTTATTTATTCCTACTGTTTTGAGACAGTAAATATTTGTTTAAATGTTTGTGTAAATGTCTACCTTTCCAGCTTACTGTTGGTGGACTACCTTTTATGCAAAATTGACTACAACGATTTGTTCGAATTAAAACAGAAACTCCAAATACATCTCAGCAACACTTACCTGAAGTTCCCGAGGTCAGCCGTAAAGTGAATATCACGGTTCTTAGTGTTTCCCAGATCACTTTGAGGTATTACTGGTGCTGTCGTCATTGAATGTTGTCTTAAAACTGCTGCATCTGTGTGCTGATGCTTATGGTGCTGATGCCTGACGTTTCACTGTAATCTTACTGCCATCTGGTTGATGTCCTGCTGAACAGGGTTCTGATCCCCAATCCTAACAGCAAAAGCTACAAACCTGAGGAGCTTTGAAATGTCAGTGTAACATTTAAATGAAATTATATCAATTTAAGACCATCTGTAGTCTTTAAAAATACAGGTAAAAAATCTCTTTCAATTTTGTGTCTCTGTTCCTTTCTGGTATCACAGATGTGTAAAGGTAATCGCTTCAATATAAGGGATTTCAGTAAGACAATTAGTTCACTAAACCAGTCTGTTCCTACATGACAAAGCATATTGAAGGCAAACACACACACACACACAATAAATAAAAAATACCATCATATAGCTGGCATAATATATTTACCATGAAATATTATTCTGTCACATCAAATTTTATTATTTTTATTTTTTATTCAAATCCCTTTGCTAGTTCGACCATGTTAGGCTAATACCATCACTTACTTGGTTTTTGATGCTAACCTGCCACGTGAGGCTTAACGTGTTAGCAGAAAAAACATGGTGGCTTTAACCAGATCTTCTTTGAATGCCAAACACACTCACACACAAAACTACACAGAGAAGAGGTATTTTACCTTCTTAAAACTTTCAACGTAAAAATAGTTTTTAATTAATGTAGGCTACATTATTTTAGATAATACTGTATGGCAAAAATGACACTGAAGTACAACCAATAATGCAATTATTCTTTAGTAGGTGTTTAAAGAGGTTCTACACAAGTTGTATGCAAATAGAAACACACACACACATATATATATATATATATATATATATATATATATATATATATATATATATATTATATATTTAATGCATTCATATATATCCTTGTTAGTATAAGTTATTGGCTTGAGGGCTTTCATATACATACACACACACACGCACACACACATATATGTATATATATATATATATATATATATATATATATATATATATATATATATATATATATATATATATATATATATATATATATATATATATATATATATATAATTATATAGAGAGGCCTATATGAAAGCAGGGTATTTTACAAAATATCTATAATGTTCTATTATGTAAAAATGTCACAATATTCCAAGCAGTTTTTTCTCCCGTTTTATCCATTTTCTATACATACAGTTTGCTGGCATGTGTTTGTTAACTTTAATACTTGATATAATAGTTTAGTGTGCAGCTCTTTGCAAAAACGAGGATATAGAATTAGATATTTGATTTCACATACTGATTTTCTGATATTTATAAATGTGCTCTGCTAAGAAGTAATATGTAAATTATTAGATGGCTTGTGAAGAGTTCTACATTTATCCAAATTATTGGACAAGGTCACTGTGGGGTTAAGAGAGAGACCGTGGGAATTAACTCTTTCTGAACTCAAAACAGTCATATGACATACGACTCGCAGCATATCTCATCCGGTCCACCTTAAGAGCTCAGTCAGGCAGGCTTTTGCAGGGCAACCAGGGGAGGCCCTCACAGACACATGCTTAGCACTTTAAGGCGGACTGGAGCGAATAAAGCTTCGCTTAAAGGCACAAGCACGCTGAAATGACAGAGCCTGTAACCTACTGTATGATTTTTTTACGACCTCATCTCGCTCTGTACGTAGCATACATTATGACACGCAATGCATGTATAATAGGCTACATAAAATATATTTTTTCAATTGATTTTGAAAGTCAATTGAAAAAAAAAAGATTTTGCCAGTCTTTTCTAAATAACTTATTTCTTTTAAAATGATTCTTATTAATAAAGGCAAAGTATTTTACAATGCAATCATAAACAGTTGTTCCATAGAAAGTATGGAAAACAAACATTTCGGGGCGTCTAATTTACAGCCTTTATAATTTGTTTAATCAAATTAGTGTATTTATGCCAAAATCTTAGCAATGGCAGCGTAGTAGGTCTATATTTTATGTTACAGTGAAGCGTAAAGTGCCATACAGAGCGAATGCGCGCACCCGTGCAGGTTGCTGACGAGCTGAAACTAGTGTTGCCATGTCCGCAACATTAAAAGGGATTGTGGACTGTTTTTTAAAAAAAAAACAATAATATTAGATAATATTAGAATCATCATATTATTATTATTCATTATAATTATCAGTCGCTACCAGGTTCAGTTCATATTAATACTACTCCTACTACAACTAATAACATGTTTTATATATAGTCATCATTGTTAGAAAAGGTGTGTTAAAATGCATTTATCAATTATGCATTTATTTTTTTGCTAAATATTGTATTTTTAAGTTGTCTACATAATTATTATTTATGATTTTTTTATTATAAAATTGTTTATTCTGTTTTGCTATATGTTACAAATTGAATCGTTTCTCAGTTGATTTTTGAGCAGAATGATTTTCTTCCAGCTCCATGACTTTCTTCTTTTTTTTCTTCAACACTACAAACATGTTTTTTTTTTTTTTTTATTACTCATAAAGAAATTTCATATAAATTAAATTGTCGCGATCCGGCATGATCTGGCAACACTGTGCTCCGCGTTCATGGCATTGTGAATGTGCGTGCGGCAGCAGTGGAGCCGGAAGGGGGAGCTGCGATTCCGTCCCCGCCTTTACGCTACAGGACAGCCCGGGGTCTCGCGCTGTCACAGCAGGCCTACTTCCGCCAGCACTATCGCAAACATCATTATTAAAAAAATAACATTTACAGCCTTCCAAGCCGTCCAAGCAACGCGTTTGTGTATTTTTCAATACGGTAGGACATATTTGCACTCGGCCGCAGCGGGGTTTTTACCGTTTCATTTATGTGTGTAGCAGAATAAGCACACGTCACGACATAAATCGCACTTAAATAAAGACAAATGTGTTTGAGTGCAAAAATAACGAGATATAACAAAGCAAACGGACCTCACATGTGCACGGTCAGATTTAGTTGAGCTTTAGTGGGGTTTTTGTTTTTTGAACGGCGTGTTTTTGGCGGAAATTGCTTTGGCTTTTATTTAAGGTAGCATGGGAGGATTAGCACGCGAGCTCACGCTAGCCATTCAACTGCGCGCGCGTTGCCGCATTTACTATGGGAATAACAGCTAATATCACTTAGCAGCATTTCATATATATATTTTGATGCCATAATCCAAGTTCTTTCACATTTTTTGTAGTTTCGAAGTTTCATTTGACAAAGGGAAGCTCAGTTAGCATTGATGCTAGCATATTTTCTAGGCAAAAGCACTGACTGAGTGGTCCAGAAAGCGAATGACCATAAACAGAGCTAGTTTACAGTCACGTACAATCTTAATTATTGCTCATGTCTCCGGATTCAAAAATAAAATTTGATTGTTCAGAATTAAGTTTGTGAGTTGAGAACAACCTCAATGCAACTAATTTATTTTGCTCGAGGGGTCCAAAGTCCAGCAAGGTTAAAGGCTATTTCCATCTGAATGCTTTATACACAGAGCTCACTACTAAATTGCATAAAACAAATTTTATTCATGAAACTTCAGTTTATACAGTTCTATCTAAACTGCACAAGGATGCATGCAGGTTTCTTGTTTATGGTTGGATTGGGTGCTGGTGGGTTATTCAGAATTAAATTAGATCTACATCATGTATACTTCGTATGCCAATGTAGAAGTAGCAGTGATACAAAATGTCTTATTACTATTTTCAAGGTTCGCTTAAAATGCTTAATATTGTTTACCTGTATTGACTTTTTATTTTTTTAACTTATAAGCTTTTTTTCTTGTTTATGTGTATGGTTGCTTTTGATCTGTGACTAAATGAGAATTCATTAAAACATAAATGCCAAAAATCATTAATAAATAGGGCTGTGTTATCCCAAAGAATTATAATGCTTTTTATTTAAGTGCTTCAAAGATCATGTGAAACATATATATATATATATATATATATATATATATATATATATATATATATATATATATATATATATATAATTTTTTTACATTTAATTTTTTTTTTTGTAAAATTTTGACTGGTTATGCTTATTCAGTTTAAACCCCTTTCATTGTGTTCCAGGCTCCTGTGCAGGGTGGATTGACCTGTCATGAATGAGCCCATTGAAGGCGGTGCGATCTCGTTCGACGAGTATGTGCGGCCAAAAGCGCGCACTCTACCTACCAGCACCGCATGAAAGAGTTTCTGGAGTCGCTGGCCTCCAAAGGCCCAGAGGTGCTGCAGGAGTTCAGTCAGCAGACCACCGGCACCCCACCACTATGGTGTACCAGCAGGGTGCCAACTGCATCTACACTGACAGCACAGAGGTGGCAGGGTCATTGTTGACGAGCCATGTCCGTATGAATTTAATCCCTTTTCCTTGTTCTTTTAGTTGGAATGTAAGAAGTTAAAAACTGGTAGTCACAATTTCTTGTTTATCTTTGCTCAGGTGCAGTGGCATCTACACAGACTCTCCCCAGCTGGCTGCAGCTGTGCATCAAGCATCTGAACAGCAGATCCAAGTACAGGTATAACTGTCTTTTCTGCATCTCATCTACACGGCAATTAAACAAGCTATTACCAGGCAAACTGGTTGTTGTTTGACAAAAATCTGCATGAAACTCAAGTTGTGATAGTCTTTTCTTCCCTATTGTGACTAAAGGAGTTGACCGAAATTAAGTCACAATCTCGAACTTTGAATTAAAAAATGTAATCGTAGATGCTGCCATGCCCCCATGTCACGTCTGGTCAGTGTGCCAAGTCCTACGAGTCAACCTCCTCTAACTTAGCTAAAGCCAGTCAATTCAGGAGGAGACCCATTGACATAATTTGAACCCCCACTCTTTCATTGAAGTCTGCCGGTGTGAACGTTTTTTGGATTTCCAGTGAGTTATGTCTGACAATTCTTGCTTCAGATAAAGCCACATTTTGCAAGCTCTGCTATATGCGTGTACCATATTCTTCCCACTGGCAGCACGACTAACATGGGAGAGCATCTCCACAGGCACCACTAAAACATAGATTTATCTGTTAAACCAACAACTTTTTGTTTTGATGTGAATTTGAATGTCATCTTGAATTGCTTGATCAGGATAACTCAATGGAAGAAAGAGCTTAAAGGCGGAAAGGCTGTATTGTGCACATTTAATGTCAAGCACACCGGCAACACGATCCTCCCGTACATGAGAGATTACTTATTCTTCAGCGTCACAAAATAAATGAATAAATGGAGTATAACAAAAAGGTAGCACATGCTTAGCATCTACTGTGGTTCTCATCTCACAACTCGACAATGTCATGCATAGCGGACAGCATTAATGGCACACCGTACAATAATGTGATGCATGTAAATGTATCAGGGTGGCCGCGGGTCATTAAAAAGTATTAAAAGTCTTAAATCAATTTTCCTAAAAATAAGGCCTTAAAAATGTATTAAAGTGTCTTAAATTCAGATTGGATAGGTCTTAAATATGTTTGTCATGTCACTGCTAAGATGCATGCCATCGTTCTGCCAGTCAGGTCGATATTTCTACAGGTAACGTATGACATATCAGTATCAACTGACCAATCGGCTAACCTAACCTTAACCAATCGAGCTGCTTCGTGGGCTCGCATTAAAACGCAGTTTTAAAAGCAAAACATATTTATCCAACCCCTGTTTAAAACACGTGTTGTAACGTCTGTCAGAGTTTGAAGTCTGCCCAAATGAAGAATAGGAAAGACAGTGCAAACGAACTGGGTCAACTAGTTATCTTTCTTTCAGTAAAGATACATGTCGAAAGAGCGGGCACTGAGTTTATTTTTAAGTGTTGTAGTAATATTTTATACGGAAATCCATTATTTATAATTCTTATAATGAGAATAAAGTTAGGGTTAATAAAAATCAAGGAAAACAAATATAGTGATCTGAAATATAGCAAACTAATTTTATAGCAAAGCTATAGCAAACTAATAAATAGTCTTTTTATCTATTTATTGGTTTAATTAATAAACGAATTGTATGAAACAATTATCAGTACACTATAAATAAACTGGTTCTATGCCTTTATTAATAAAACTAAATCTAAGCCTTTATTAATATACTTTATTATTTAAAACATACAAGGCTTAAGACATTTATAAAAATGCCTTCTATATTTCTTTTCACTCCATTGTACTCCACAGACGACCGCACGTTCGCAATTGACAATTGGTTATTGTCATTTTACTTGCTTTTACTTGGAAATATTACTGTATATTTTCACTTTTAATTTATATTTCCGTCGTAAGTTTGGTCTTAAACTTAATTTAGAAGGGGTATTAAAAAGTCTTACATTTAAATGTTTTATGCCTTTAGCCACCCTGATACATAGTCACGGTCGTTTACAAATCTTCTGTGAACAAGACTGTTATAAGAGATACTTATTGTCTGTATACAAAAGAGAAAACTAGATGGCAGGTAATTTTGCTTAAGTTTCCAATTGAAATGAAGAAATAAGTTATTGTTCCATTATGTTGTTAAATGTTTTAAATTTGAGAAATGTAGTGTGGTACATTGCGATCAAAGGTCAGATATTATATTGCATAAAGGTCTAGTGCTGAAAATGACCTGTGCTTTGAAAAAAATATGATATTTTCGTTTCTATTGTAATATACTAAAATACAATTACTAATACACAAAGAATAAAAATAAAGAGGATTGATTAATACACTGTTACAGACTACTGTATTCTTTGTATTTGAGTTGTAGGTTTGTCGTCTGATTCGGAATCAGACTCAAACATGTATGGCAAACATAGGGAGTTTTCTAAACAATTCCACATGTGTAATGGCAGGAACGTTGAGAATAATTTTATTATGCAGAACTGTTACCCAATCAAAGTGGTAAGGTGTTTACTTCCCAGTCTCTTGAATGTGGCACGCCCATCAAAGTGTTTCGAAAGAGAGGGTTAAAAACAGGATAGAAAATAGACAATATACTAAATTATGTTTTTTGATGTAAAAATCTTGCTGGCGTTATAAGTGGACCTTAAAAAATACACGTTATGACTCCTTTTTTTATTATTAGGGAAATAGTTACTTTTATTCATCAAGTATGCATTACTTTTGAACTTTATATTCCTAAAAAGAAAATCCAGAAAAACTTGTTTTCCTCAATAATATGTATGTACAAATTAAGCACAACAACAGTTTGTAACATTAAGAAATGTTTTTTGAACACTAAATCAGTTTTTTTGTTCATTAAAATATATATTTTTTCTTTTACAAAAAAAAAAAAAAAAAACACCAATGTGAAAATTCTTCTGAAAAACAATGACATACACTGAAAAAGATCTTACTCCAGGCCAGCGGGCCACACTTCTTGTTGTTCTCAGCTGTAAATGCCTCTCCATCTCCTCACTGGCAGGTGCAGATCCAGGGTGAGCAGGGTCAGGTGCTTCAGGTGGCGTCTCCACCCATCAGCAGCTACAAGGAATTACCACAACACAGCTGGTACAACAGGGAGAACTTACAGAGGAACAACACCAACAGGTAATGCACACCAAAACATGATCACCTGCTACAGTTTATGCATTTTAGATTCTATATTGTAACGTGGGTGTGTTTCTCAGATCCAGGCCCAGCTGGTGGCAGCGGTTGCTGGAGGCCAGCAGATTCAAATTCAGACTGTGGAGGCTCTGTCCCCGCCTCACCAGCAGGGCTCCCCCCAGGGAGGTGGATAGACGACCTGGAGCCTCACCTGCTGTCCTCCAGCCTGCGAAGAAACGCAAGGTGGACGTTCCGACAGTCGTGTCCTACTCGCTTCCCTCAAGGGCAGCAGCTGGCTACTGTACTGGCCATCCCACAGGGCCAACAGCAGGGCTACTTGTCACTTCGACCAGATCTGCTGACCGTTGACAGCACTCATCTTTACAGTACCACCGGTACCATCACAGGCCCAGCCGGCGAGACCTGGACCATACCCGTGTACTCGAGCCCACAGCAGCAAGGCGTGGCCCACATTGCCATACCTCAGGAGGCCTACAGCACCGTGCAGGTACAGGCCTCGCATACTGATAAAGACAAAGACAAGATGATAATTGGTGCATCTCAGGCTGGCGGAGCAGTGGCCGTTCCGGTGTCTGGCTTGGGATTGACCACTCAGGAGGAAGTTGTACATTCGCTGTTCCCAGCACAGTTTATGTAATGGGAACATTCACATCCCTGTAGCAGTGCAGACTGTAGGGGGCACTTACTACTGGGACAAACGCAGGCTCTTCACATATGGGATACCGCAGCAACAGCATCAGCACATTCAGGATGGGGAGGCTCAGGAACAACAGCTCCACCTACAGGTAAACGCATTCCAGGAGGAATCCTGCATGCTTAAGTATTCATAGCTCCGTGGTCGTCTCAAATAATTCTGCAGATTTTGGTGATGTACATTTAACCGTACTGAAAAATGGGGATAACTTCTTTGGAAAAGTAATGTCAATGATGATGTGTGTTTATCAGGCACAGACAGAGTCGGAGCCACAAGTGGAACCTCCTGCTAAGCTGATCCTCCCCAACACGCTGAAGCCTGAGGAAGGACTGGAGGTGTGGAGGCTTTGGGTTCAGCGCAAAAATGCTGAACTAGACAAGAATGAACAAAATAAGCTGGCACCTATTGGACGTGAGTTTGTTTCTGTCTTGAGCAAATCGTGGCTTAATCTGGGTGATCATTTGTATTAGGGCTGCACAATTATTCGCAATGAAACCGCACACGATCTGGCAAAGGCTGAGATTTATTTTATGCACAGCATGGCTGATCAGTAGTAAAAGCTGCTCCATCTGAGCGCCAGATGAAAAATTACTACACAGGAAATAGGGATGGAAGAAAATCGATATTGCAATATATTGTTGTGCTCTCTGTTGCAATAAATAATCGATACACTAACGCCTAATATCGATATTTATTACAACATGAAATGATTAATTTACCCTTTGTCAGTGTCACTGTCACTACCCAATATCTACCATTCTGTTTGCGGAGAGCGCTGTTCGAGTAAATAGGGGTAAAGTGGCAAACAGACCAGGGGAAGCAAATCTGGGCGACACAAACCCACCAACCCGTCATTTCAGCTACAATGATGAAATCAAAACAATGAAAGCATGGCGAAGCGGCTCTCCACGGCTCTGCTTTCGTCGGCTAAAAGTTAAGAAACTTAACGCTATAAGCCGTCAGTGCCGAGCAGTTCGCACGTGACTTATGTGAGTGTTTCCCACACACAGACTAATTCGCCGCCACAAACTGCGTTTCGGTTTTTAACACTATTAAAAACACGCAGAGTATTCGTTCAGTTGTATTCCCCTGCTCTCCCTCCATCTCTCTCTCTCACTCACGCGTCTCTCTCTCTCTCTCACACACACACACACACACACACAACGTGCACAGCCGCGTCTGTCTATGAGGTGCCGAACTGGACAAAAGCGAAGCGAACTCCGTGAGCAACAGAGTGTGACTTTATTTAAACTTATATAATTTATATTACTGGACAGTTTAAAGCTCATAACCATATTTTGTTGTTACTTGGGAGTGCAGTGTTACAGTAAGTTGCATCATGCAGTATTTGTTCTGGGCTACTGAGTAACTTAAATGTCTATATTACCTCAATAAATTTATGGTCATTCCTAATTTATTTGTATTTTTAATACATTTGAATCATTAACTTTTAAAAGCACACTCTTTTTACGACTAAAATAACAGCCAAGGGTTAAAAAAAAAACTAATTCCCAAAAAATAAAACAGATTTTATAGGGCCCTTATATATCTATATTTATAGATATATAAGTCACATATATCGTGATACATCATTGATGAAATTTCTCCCAATATATTGAATATTGTAGATATCGCAGAATCGTGATATCATGTATCGTGGACCACATATCGCCACAGAATTGAATCGTTGAGGTACCTGTATCGTCCCACCCTGTAACAGGAAATTTCCAGGAAATCCCTATATGGCATCATTGCCGGTAACTGAATAAGCAGAAGATAAAAAAGTTTTGATTGATTAAACATGACTAATGAATATTTCTGTGTAAGAAGCCACACAGAAGGATGCTCAGCTGTCGTTATAACGTGAGTTTGGAGTAAAAGCATGTTATTAAATGTTATCTTTTGTTGGTTCATAAATGCTTCTCATGTTTGGAAAGATGTTTGATGCATGTTGCTTTTTAAAATGCACGTTATAAATGACTCAAACCCACAGTGCTTTCAGATGCAACAGTGTTTACAGAGCTATACATCAATGACAAGCTGCGCATAAAAATAATCACAGCCTTTCGATTTCAAAATCTCGATAAGCCAAATTGGTTTTAGTGTGATTAAGATGGAAATTGCGATTAATCATGCAGCCCAAACTTGCATATATGTTATATTAATCGTCTAGTATTTTAAATATTTTACATACAATATATAACAATACAATATAAAGGGTATGATTTTACCCCTAAATTCAGAATGCAGACTCAAAATGATAACTGCAAATCAGCGTTTCGACGAGTCCTTTCGTTTCTGTGAATTGCAGCTATACCGTTTGCTTTTCTTTTTGTAGCCTTTGGCAGTCTGTAAAAATATACCTCAGATTTCTTGTCAAATCTCATTTGTACTGTCAATCACAAAGCTATTTCCTGTTTTAAGATGTCTTTCAGTCTGTTTGCCACTGGGCATAACTGTAGTCACTTCGGCCGAACAGTGACATAATGTGCATATACCCTCTATTAATAGTTCTTTCTTATTGATTTGTTTTAGTTTTCATGGTCACTTAGAGTGTTTATTAATATCTGTTTAAAATGTATAAAATTTTTTATAGTCACTATTTAATTTCTAAAATATCTTAAAGTATTGAAAAAGTAAACTTTAAACTAAAAAAATGTTGTTTGCTGTTTTCATGTATAAACATGAATAGTGTAAGTCATGAATTAATCCAGCCAAGAACTGTAACTGGAAAACATGAAGGGAAATTAATTACTTTTCTTCTGCAATAAATTGACCCAAGTTGATAGTAAAGACATTCATGTTACAAAAGATATCAAATAAATGCTGTTTTTCTTTTGTTCTTTCTAGTCATCAAAGTTTCCTGAAAAAAATGTGACAAAAATATTAAGCATCACAACTGTTTTCAACATTCATAAAAAAAAATCAAACATGGTTTGAATGCTAAATGAATAATTTTTATTTTAATATATTTCCAAATCTAATTTTAAATTGTAATTATTCACAAGATAAGAAACTTTTCAACAACATAAAAATAAATCTTAACTAACCCCAAACTTTTGATTGGTTAAAACATATAAAATATTTTTTTGTTGCAAAATTGCTTTCTTTTTCAAGTCTTAAATTTCATTCCCTTAAACTTGTCCATAGCCAAAACAGAACAATTTTTGTCAAGCCTCTAGTGATGTTTATTAATATCTGTCTCTGCAGGTCGACAGCCACTGCGCTTCCAGGATGATCTTGTCTCGAGTTCAGTGGGCGAGTTGAACTTGGCTCTGTCTCTGATGACCCAAGAGTCTCGTGGGCTGGAGGGGGAGCCGTTTGAGCCCGATTCACTATACTATGTATTTTTATGTATACAGAAAGTATGTCGTATTTCTCCTTATGTAATGCTTTTTTGTTTCTACTGATTCTGTTGGGTCTTAAGTGTTAATAATCTCATTACCTTTTCTTGTTTACGCTCAGTACATGTTTGAGAATGGTAGGGTAGACGACATCTTCTCTGATCAGTACTACAGCCGGTTTTGTCAGTGTTTACACAAAATTCTTAAGGAGTGGCGGCCCAGTGTTCACCCTCTTGGTAAGAAGATTCTGAAATCATCTGCTTTGCAGTCTTGTGGAGTGTATGTTAATTTTCATTGTATTTGCCAGGCTACATTATCCCAAAGTCATGTGACAGAGGAGATGCTATGGGAGTGTAAGCAGTTGGGAGCTCATTCTCCAGCCACTCTCCTTACTACACTGATGTACTTCAACACCAAGTGTGTCTCCTTCCATACTCAATTCTTTAAGCATGGTGGCAGTGCAGTGTTCAGGGCTAAATGTTGTCTCTGCATAGGTACTTCCACTTGACCACAGTTGAGCAGCATCTGAAAGTGGCCTTCTCCAAAGTGCTCAGAACACACCAAGAAGAACCCCACCAACCCTAAAGACAAGAGCACCAGCATCCGCTACCTGAAGGAGTCGGCCCCCATCATGTTGGACAGAAAGGTTAGCCATTAAATAAGGCTGATGTTGTCACATGTTACAAAATAAATATACATTTTAAACTGAAAGATGCATTCCATAACCTTTTTGGGTTAAAAATGATCCAAAACAAATTTTAGCAAGTACATCACCAGGCAGTGTTCAAAACTATCTGCTTGCCTTAGATCGAATTCAAAAGCGGTAAGCTTGTAGTAATGTTTTTAATTCTAGTGGTACTGGTGGATTTCCACGGGAGATTCCGATCAGTGTCTTTGCGTCATTACGTCACATCTGTAAACACACATCTGTACACAAAGGTGTCTCGGCTAGTCGGCTATATTGCGTGAGGATGTTGGAGGTGGAGATTTATAGGTTTTTCTCACTGCACTTGATATAATTAAACTTAACAATTTGATGGCGGATCCAGAAAGGTTCAAACGACAATCACCAGTGACAACAGATTAACACGCTGTAAAATACAAGACTTTGTTCGGACTTCAGAGTGACTACAAAAAACAAAAAAAAGACTGCAACTGGACCCATGCGAAAACAAGGATAATATTGGAAGGACATTACATGTAGTCACGCAATGCTGATGTTGTTAACATTAACAATTTGAGAACTAAGTATATTTTGACATGATATCAGCGACAAATCAAGATGTTGGGTCTGAGAACTCACCATCAATCCTAGGGGCGGGATAAATTGTTGTCTTTCAAATTCCCTCTGCATGCATTAGGATAGCGCTACAACCAATCAGGGGTGCGTTTCCCGAAAGCATTGTTAGCCAACTGTGGTCGCAAGTTCCGTCGTTATCAGCATAGTTCAGCGACTCTGTGTTTCCCGAAACCATCGTTCCAACGAACATCGCAAACAGCATCGCAAAAGTTGTGTGGTTTGAACGACAGCTCTCGACCTGTGGTTAGATGCATCGTTTCTATATTGCAACACATTTGGACGTAATGAATCTTATCTTGAGCAAAATAAGCAAGCTGACATTCAGTACAACCGGTGCCTTTTATTTAGAATACATACAAATGGAATTTACATCTTTTAGTTTGTCAAAAGATTTAAAGTAACGTGTTTGAAGAGTGCGCATGTGCGAACGTGCTCTACTATGTAAGAACGAGGCAAATATTGAGTCTGGTAATAAAGCTAAATAACTGAGAACAATTAGAAATAGTCCTCAGATGACAAATCTGTAATTTATATAAAACAAATCTAGCGTTAATTGGATCTCAAACAGTTTCATTACAAGTAGTTATTACTCCACCACGTGCGAAACCAACGTGGTTGAACAATACTTTGCGACAATGGGTTTTGGAAAATAGTCGTGACTAGCTACTTGATATTACCAACGATGCATTCGATACTATGGTAGTGAAGCAGCGAACTACGTCATTGCTGAGGAAGCGCACCCAGAGCATTTTCCCACCAGCGGAGCTTGTTGATGGATCAAACTTTTGGCGTATCTGGTTGGCAAAACTATGAACACATCTTCCTTTAGAATGACTTGAGTGCCATTCTTTTCTCAAAGAAAAGCTTAACTCCAAGTCCTCCACAGTCGCGGCCAATGCCAATTCGAAAAGACCAGTGTTTCACCAGCAGCAGCCATTCTTTATTTTCAAGTAGCAGTAAATCGTTGCAACGGTCATCATTATGTTAAGCCCATCCGCCGATTCTATGCACAATGTGATTGGCCTGACTAGAGCTAGGTTTTTCCAGCTCGAAAGCCAACAGAGAGTTGCTAGACCACCCTGGCTGCAAAATAAAATTTGCTGCTGCTAGGGTGCATCTGTTAGATTTCTAGACTACCGTGCCGAGGCAAAACCCACGTAAAATGGATAATTCTGTGAATAACTGCAATTGCAGATTTTGAATGAGAGATGGCGACAAAGAGGGAAAAGTAAAAAAAAACTCAAACATTTCTTATTAGTTAATAGTAGTGTTAAACAGTTGTGCTGCTTAATGTTTGTGGAAACTAGGGCTGTGCCGATAGATAGTATAGTGTATCTACAATAGTCAGAGATATCTCTGATGCCTAGGGCTGTCAACTTTAGTCGTTTAGTCGACTAATCAGGTAAATGCTGTCTTGGTCGACTGACATTCTTGATTGGTCGACCAGTCGCATTTTTTTTTTTTTTTTTTGCCAATAGAAATACATTTTCAATGATTTACTCCTTGATATTTATTCCTTTATAAAGCAGTTATTTATTACTGTATTCTAAATATAATTAGCCTATGTTTTATCCCCATCTTTAAATGCTTTAATTTAGGCTATTTCTTGTAACTGCGCCACAGTTTAGCGCACACACATAACACACTCGGGAACCGCACCTACTGGCTGCGCTGCTGCTCGCGCTCAGTAAGGGATGTACCGGTAGGTAGTTTTGCTGTATTAATTCAGTTCACGCTACTTTAGTCGACAGAATGTCCAAGAAATCTAAATCTTTTGTCTGGCTACATTTTTGTGGAGGTAGGCGACGGTGGCGACCGCGTTGCTCCATTATGAGCGCGCACATCGCGTGCCTATTTGAAATCGAACTTGAGCGCGCAAAAGACGTGAGCAGCTCTTTTAACGGCTTTATCATACTGACTCAATAGATTGTTTTCTTAATAGGTTTTTATTTGTACACTTGACTCATTTGAAAGTAGCCTAAATAATGTAACAAAACTAAATTAAACTTATATGCTATCTTACAACACAGCCTAGATTTCAGATTGTTTTTTAGGCTATTTTGTCTGTTGTTTTAAAACGCCTAACAGATCGGCTGGACAAAAGTTAACCCATAGCTTTGTAAGTAAAGAAGAATACAGCCTGTAACGAGAGCTTTTGTTAGGATTTTTCATTATGTGGCAGATAGCAGTTATATTATTTTGTAGCGTGTGGTGTGATCAGGTGCGCGATTGTGACTGTCACTATAGACCAAGGACAGAGCTCCTCACTTTCAGTTAAAAAAATCACTTTAATTTTCAAAGAATTGTATTATTGTTATAGTTTTATTTATTTTCGATGTGTTTCGTTGTTGTTTTATAAATGCTCTGATGACAATTGTTTAAAAAATGTTCAATACAAAACATCTGTTGTTTTTTTTTTTTTTTTAGTCGACTGATCGTTGCGCTGGACAGGACCTTGGTCAACTAAGGATTTCTTTGGTTGATTACAGCCTACTGATGCCTTTGAGATAAAGCGTATAATATAATTCGAAAATATTGGTTCAGAAATTACTTTTGTTTGCGTATGTATAATTTTACTGTGAACAACTGGAAAAAGTTATGTAAAGTTATTTAGTCAAATGCATTAGTCAAAAGCTGTGGGAAGTCATAAACCTCTTTTTGTTTCTTTCTAGTGACAGATGACATGTACGCAGAACAGGCTGAGGACCCAGAAAACCCACTGCGTTGTCCTATCAAGCTCTATGACTTTCACCTCTTCAAATGGTGAAGCCATTGATTCGATCAAATATGTTTATTATAATATAACTTTCCTTTTCTGCCTCTCCCTAATTTTTTTGTTGTCTGTCATCAGCCCTCAGACCGCCAAGGGCCGCAATGACACGTATTACCTGACACCAGAGCCGGTTGTGGCACCAAACAGCCCTATTTGGTACTCCACTCAGCCAATCACGAACGAGCAACTGGAGCACATGCTAACACGCATCATGATGGTGCGTGAAATCCAGGAGATAATTTCCATTGCGCAGGCCAATGTACACTGAGAAGAGGGCCAACAGAAGAAATGAAGATGGAATGAGAGAAAGCGGCTTTCTCCAGCTCTCCATCTGCCATCATCCTCTCCTTTCTCAAAAGAGACTGAATCAAGTTGCCTCTGCAGCCTCTCCTTATATTCATTCATGATTAAAAGGAAAAGGAGGTCCAAGAGGGGTTTCGATGAACTGGACATACGTACGGGCCTTTTTTTTTGTTTTAGATACAGGAACCTATTTCTGTTTGTTCGCCTAATGACCATTGAAACGTATTTCCCTTGATGTGTGCATTTTTCTCTTTCTGCACATGTATGTTACGCTCCATACCTCTTCCCTCTGTCCTCTCTGTTTATTTTTTGAACTCTAAGGATCTGGTGGTTTTTTGAGAGCACAGGCTAGACTGAAGTCATTTTTGGCAGTGGACTGGAATATACTATGTGATTGTCAGGTGAGTTCACATTTGAAAACACGGGCTCATCAATCTGTAACGCCTAACACAACCCCCGCTCACCCTCAGGAGCTTGCAGTAGCAGAGTTCACGTACCCTGAGGAAGTGCATTATACATGAAGACTTTTTGGTTCTGTTTTTATTTTTTTTATATATATATACATGCATCTATGGTAACCTGATATGTATTGATATTATAGTGGTGCTGGAGAATTTGAAGCCTGTCTTTTCAAACATGCTTTTTTGTACAGTGGATTACCTGTATGTGTCGCTTTTGACCCATTCATTATACAGAAGCAGGACATATTTCGACACTTAGTTCACAAAACTATTTTTAAACAGCGGTTTTTAACCAGCGGGCTTTAGTTAACTTACAAAATAATCATTTATAAAAGAGCCAAAATGGAATTCTAAAACTAAAGATATTTCTTATTTTAATTCACCCTCTCAACAGTTTGTTTTTCTTTGAATTCTTAAACCTTGGATATAGGATGAAGGAATTTTAGAGAAATTTGTATATAAAACATTTCTTGAATAAGAAGTCGAGCACTTTTTTTTGAAAAATAAAAAACTCTTATCCTTAATCTTGTGAAAAATTATCACGGAAAAGTCCTGTGGACTTCAAATATTGTGGTGGAGAATGGGAGTCAAAATGGTTGAGAACCAATGTTTTAAAGCCTATGAATATCAATAGACTGGACATTAGGGGTGTAACAAAATATCGTGCCACAATATATCGCAATACAAAAATGCAACAATATGTATTGTGGATAGTGACAAATATATATCGTGGATGGTCCGCCCAAACTAACAATTACTTTTTTTTACTTGAGTTTTAGTGTCAGTACTACATTAAACTACTATACAATGTTGAATATAGTGTATAATAATCCAATGACGGAATATTTCTGTGTCCTGATAATGCCAATGTCTGATGTTACTAGTAAAAAGTGGCCAACATTATTTTAAATATATCTAGAGAAAGAGTGCAAGCATATTCATCTAAAATAGTTCTGTATTTTCAGCTTCAGAATCATGAATATTGTTATTCTGGTGCATTGTCCTTGGGTTACAAGCACCGAGTCCAAACCAATTCATTTAAACCACAATGTAATATCAAATTTAGCATTTTAATCAACAGTACAATTTTTTGTTAACCTTTTACAATGTCTTGGGAGTATCGCAATATTATCGTATCGTGAGTTCAGTATCGTGATATGTATCGAATCGTGATATCAGGGGTATCGTTACACCCCTACTGGACATTATGAAAATTGTAGTCAAAATTAACTTAAGATTAAATTTAACAGTGTTAAATTAGAAGGTAATACAAATCTAAGTTTACATTATCGACTAATACAGAGTAATTAATCTAATATTGGCAGATGGTACGCTTACATAGACCTTTAGTTTGTGCAGTCATTATTTACTGAAAGTCTAACAGGTTGGGCAAAGATTTTTTTCCATAAAACATTTCCAATGATCTTTTATTATAAAGTCTGAATATGAAACCAAAACCTTCAGAACGTACAACAACAAAAAATCAAGTTTGTACATGACCTTTTCTACAAAGGAAAGTCCAATGCAACTTTTCAAAAGTAGTTAATCGCTGTGTGATTCACTTCATTCTTTTCCTGGTAGTGGGATCTGCAGTCTCTTCAAGGAATTGGTGAAGTATTTAGGAAGAGGGCAGGACACTGTAATGTCGCCGTGACCTTTGACCCGTGGCAGAACAATCCTTTGGGAGTGCAGGTGTAGTGGGAGATATCGTGTTTTGCTCTGAACCAGGCCCAGCCGTCGCAGTATGCCCTCTGGCAGCTTCTGTAATCCGAATATGAGCCCCACATGTGGTCAGTCTTCAAATTTAACAATGAGTCATGTCTCAAGAAAACACTACACCACCTCTTGATTATTTATTATTAAAGGTCCCCTGACATGTATTTATTTTATTATTTTAGAATGTTTCCTGGGTAGCCTTTACAATGTTAGTATGGTTTTTAGATTAAAAATGGTCGTAATTTAGAAATAAAAGGCATTTTTCCTAGCCTGATTTGAACGCTCTGTTTAAAGGGGCGTGTCTGCTGTGGGATTCAGTGGTAACCGCCCACTGCTGTGATTGGCTGACATGCTTGCGTATTAAATTTATAATTTAATATATATATATATACACACAGTTTTTTAAAATGTAATAACATTCCTCAAGTTTTCACTGTTTTTTTTTATTAAATAAATGCAGCCTTGGTGAGCATAACAGACATCTTTCAAAAACATTAAGAAATCTAATCCGACCACAAACTTTAGAATGGTAGAGCAGATTTGATTATCATTCAAGGAACCAGCGCTACAACACTTGCTCTAACATTGTTATATGTATCATACCTGGGGTGCTAGTTTGTCCCAGTGAGCATATTTATGGTCTCCAAGAATGGGGCAGGTCAAAGCAAGAGCCATGTGCACTCGAAGTTGGTTCTTTACACCTAAAACAAACAATATAAGAGGTTCTAGTCATCATATGCTTACATTTCTTCATTTAAATAAGTAAAATAAAAATAATTCGGAAGTATAAGGCACAATTAGGAATAACGTTCCGAGTCAGATATGCTTTACACACGTCATGCTCAGTCAATACCTGTGACGGGCTGCAGTTCCACCAAGCTGCAGCCACCTGGTGCTGTCCAGAACCCGATACCGTGTGACTGCACTTCTGCCTGACGATGAGCTCTCACCCTGGTCAGTCCATTCTCCTCCTCGTTCACTTTAAACAATGGGCTCAGACCCATCTGTAAAAGAATAAACATTATACGTAACATTAATTAAGATCCTATTCAAGTTGACAAGTCAACTCTTTCTAAACGCAGCATCCGATACTGATTTAAATGTGGAGAATTTATGCAAGTCCGCTTAGAAACAACAAACTCCACATCTGCCTCCATCCAACCATCATCCAATGGATAGAACCAAGCCCCACCCTACATTTGAATATTTTTTCACTTCTCTGTCACAATACAGATTTTTTTAAAATCTTATATTACTTCTCAACTGTAATAATCTGTTTTTTAACAGTCTTTAAAAACAGGTTAGAATAGGAAATTGTTTTTATTAACACAATGTTATATTACCTTAAAATGCGGCTGTGGTCCCACAACCTCCTTCTCTATAATGGGAATGTCGATCACTCCTTCGGATGGAACAGGCACACCTACAGTGACTGCCCTGAACGAAATAATATGTTTAAGTTTGTGTAAGTTATGCTGGAACATGGGAATCAATTGAAAATAGGGAAAAAATGTTACCTCACTATCAAATTATCCTTTCAGAAAACAATTATTCTAAATTGCATTCAACTAAGACAAGCAACAACAAAAAAAGGTTTTGAAGTTTAACTTACAAGAATGTCCTTTCCACTTTGTGTGATCTGATGAGCGTTTGTACATGTTCTGCTGCTTCCTCTGTTTTAGCCAGGATCAAAACTCCAGTATATTCCTTTTCCAGACTGTGGCAAAAGTGCAATGGTGATCCTGCCTGCATGCCATCCGTTATCTTGGCCAGCAAAGGCAGACACTCTGAAATGCTGTTTCTGATTCCATTTACATCTATAAGAATTGAGTAGGCAAATTAAGGGTTCTATGTCTTCAACACTGCATTAGCTGATATGAATGGGTTTTTTTTTTCATACTTGCATTTTTATATAGAACTAAATTGTGCATACAATTAAAATATTAATTGGATATTATCTAATGCCATAAAATCCCATCAATATACAAAATAACATTACAAAATAAAAATGTTTTCAATAAATAATAATGAAACATAATATAGTACATTAATTTACAAAAGTCAAATACTCACTATGCAAAGGCACACCATATGGTTTATTTATGGCGATTATGTGTTGGTCTTCATAAAGCATGCTCCTGTAAAGAGCTTTAGCGAGGACACTAGGGTGAATAGACTGCAGTTGTTGAGAGAACTGTTTGAGTTCATTCACTCTGTTCTGTAGAGGTGACACCGGAACCTTTGGAGTGGAACGAAAAAAGACGGAACATAAATGGTTGCACACAAACTCACTTTAGTCTAAACAGAAAATACATGCATTAACAACGAAGCAGATGACAACCTCATTTTTGTCATCTATCCGTTTTTCTTTTTCACTCCGGAGTCTGCTCGCGATATCCGCTGCTTTCGGTCCCGTTTTCCGGTTAGAAGCGAAGGTCTCGGTCTTTGAAGCTGTGGCGTACGCTCTCATGAGCATCGTAAATGTCACCTCACGTGCGTGTCGCATTTTCACAGATCAGCAGCTCAAAAGTAACTCTCTTTCTAAAAACCTGCACCCCGAGATCTTACATAATTCATTGCTGTATACATCCGATAAAAATTCGAGTATGACAGCTAAAGACGCGTAATCAAGTGGAAAATAAACACATACGCAAGAACACATGAGCAAGAAGACGCAATGCACAACAGTTCAAAATAAAAGTCGCTATAGGCAGAGATGTTTCAAATGTTTTGAATCACATCTGCTCAGTAATTCGTTTTAACTCTAATTATACTGGTTGATACATTAAAATAAGGTCCTCAAGTCAAAGGAGTCGTTCTGGATAAGATTTTGATTCATTAAAAAAAGGTCGGTGGTATTTTCAATTTATGAATTTTGCCTCAGATCAATTTGTAATCGCATTAAATAAGTATTCAAACCCTCTGCAAACGACAAATTATGCTTCTGAGCCATTTGTCCAATTTCGATTTACCCCAAGGAAAAAAAGCATTTACTTGTAGCTACATTAGCACAGTATAAAATAAAACTTATTGGGCAAAATAAATTATATTACTTAAAAATACCAAACTAACAAAGCTATTGACTTGTAGGCTATATTTTACTCACAAAATGTTTTGATTCACAAAAATTGGATCATAGGATCATCATTTATTTCAAGAATCAGACTACACTGATTTTCTAATTCACCAAAAATAACCACTCATAAGAGTAATAAAAACAAGGAACTGTTACTGAATGTGTTTTCAGCACTATTTGTCAGTAAATACTTGCAAAATGTATCATAATATAAACAGTAGCCTATTGGCTATTGTTTAGTTTGTCATTATGCGATGAAAAAGATGAAAAACAGGATGAATTCCTTCTAAATATTATTTATTATATTATTATATATATTATTTAGCAGCACATACGAACCAGTCTGTAGTTAATTTTGAAATAAAAAGTGTGTGGTGTGTGAAGAAGAGAATCTATGTGTGCAGAGCATCTTTGGAGGGAGGGCTGCATTGAATAATGAATAATGGCTGGGTTTGTGCTCACAGCTGAGTGAATTAAACATGAAGCCAACACGAGCAAACTCACAGGTATGTTCTCTCTTTCTGTCTTCATACACATTAACATTATCAGATTTAAACCTTTTTGTCCGTTAGATGCCCAGACAGAAGAAACCAGCCCGAAAAACTTTTTAAACACATAATACTGTTCCTTTTCCTTCAATCAAATCTCATAAACCTCATGTAAAATCACAAAGATTGGTAGAGGTGGTTTACTATCTGAAATGGCTTTCGAGTAGCTGGTTAGGTTGTCTAAATGAACAGCCTGTCCTGCTGGTTGGGGGTCAGCAGCCGCCTGCACGGTATCTCATGTCAGCCCTGTGGAATCTTGAGCTCCCACAGGCCGCTGGTTTATATGCTCCTATCAGGTCCTCGATGTGTGTGAGTGATAAAGTGCCATTTCTTTTCACAAATGGAACGTTGCATAACTGTTTGTCTGAAGAGCCGAGACAGATAGATAATGTCCAGACTCTCACTTACAATACAGTGTTTTATTTGAGCCCAGAGCAAACCTACAGCATTATAATGCAGCTCATTACAGATAACAGATGTTGTCATCCACTTTATACCCCATTAGGGCCACCGGTGATGGGTGAATAATACTAGATGGGTGGTGTGCTGGAACCCATCCCCTGACAGGTGTAATATTAGGCTACACATCGTCCTCAGTTCCGCAGATCGAGTTTCAAACAGGATTCCCCAGGTAAGATGCTTAAGGGGCGTTGATGTCATTGTACGGAAGTGACTTGGACCACACTGCTGGGCACAGATAGCAGTGCCACTGAAGACAATAGGAGGACAACGTGGGAGTTTCAACAGGAATTCGGACTGAGCCGGGAGCATCACTGGGACTTGGGATGTCGCATCAGACTGGTATCCATGGTAAGCACAAGCAAATCTTTATTTAATGCCCCGCAGCTCATATGGATTTACAATATTTTGAGTAAAACCACTTTATATTTTTACATTTTAGTGATTGGGTGAAGCATTAATCTGTCATTTTTAGTTAGAAGTGCAATATGAACAATGTAGATACACAAAGATGTTTGGAATTACACCTGTAAAAGCTCCAGATTAAACATTAGTCTAGTGCATCAAAACCTTGCGTTTACCTTTCTCAGATTTCCTTGGAGTCTATGTGCAAATGTATACATTTGAAGGTAAAGGGAATTGGATTACCTATTAAAAAAGAAAACTTTAAATTGCCTAACTCTTAGTTTCAGCAAACAGACGTTTGGTTACAGTCATGTAATTATATTGGAGTGATCATATTAGACTGTTTTATGTGAATGATGATGGGAGGTAATTCTAAGCTTACGGGCGGAAGCGCCGCTCCCTCATCCATCTCACCTGCACCTACATCATTTATGAGTCCTGATGCCCCGTTGCCATGGTGAGGCCAAGAATGAGGCACAGGCCACACAGTGTGGAAGCAGTGTAACATTTCCTTTGTTTCAGTCAATTTTCTTTTTTTAAACTAAGTCCTTTCAGTCGTGTAAGAATTTATGAAATATGATTGTCATTTTTATTAGAGCCAGACCGATATATCGGGCAGTACCGATATTATCGGCCGATATTACGGCATTTTCCAAACTATCGGTATCGGCAGTTAAAATGGCCGATAAATGAATATTTCAAAAATAAAATAAAAACGGACGAACACGCGTCAACCATGTCATGAGTGTTGGAGTTGTATAGTTTGTCCACGGTACATACATTGCTTGAATAACAATTAAAAGAACATCCCCATCAGTTCTCTTAACTCAAATAAGCATTACAAAATTTGTGACCATCATGTCCAGTTTTGCTGCTGTTAAATAAGCCGAGAGTGAAGCGAAATTAGCTAATAGTTACGTTACGCTGTTACAGTGTAGTTGACTGACTGTCCTTTTAACTTTCGACAATGTGACTGAAGTATTTCTTTAATAGTGCGTGACAGTTATAGCAATGAGACGTATCATTCTCTCCTTGGCCTGTTATATTGAAAATGCTACATTATGGCTCATCATAGCTAGCTAACCACAAAGCTAGCTAATGCCACGATCATCAGTCTGTTTTGTTGTGACAATAAAAGAAACAAGCTTCTTTTTAAAATGCATTATCATATTATTTTAGTTAAATCTCATAAATAACTACAAATAACTAATGTTAGGGAAATCTGTTAATGTTTTGTTGCGCTTTTCTGATAAAAAATAATAGATAAAAAAATATCGGCCGATATATCGGATTTTAAAACCAAAAAATATTTGTATTCGGTATCGGCCTTCAAAATCCTTTATCGGTTGGGCTCTAATTTTTATTGTCAGTATTATAATATATGACATTAATTCTCAGTTTTAACCACTTTGTATTTTCCCTGCTGTATTGTCATACTTCTCTGCTGAAACCAGCATCTCCAGACTTGAAGAGTTCCTCGTGAAGGCGAGAAGAGGAGCTGTCAGAGTGATGAAGATTGTGATAAGGAGCGGTGAGTAGGAGCATTTGTTTGTGAGAACTTCTATTTAAATACAATGAGGATGGTTTTGGTTTGAGCTTTTATTTTTAAATTATGAATGTCATTGCATTAGATAAAATATCAAAACCATCTACAAGCAACAAATTATGCTAGACTTTTGATTTACATTTTTCCATCTTTTTTGCAAGGTAATTTTAGTGGATGAATGAAGTTAATACCCTTGTGAAAAATTAAATGTTGAAATTACTCTTTGAAGTTAATATATTTTATATATATATGTAATATATATATATATATATATGTTCTACATTGCAACTTAATGAGACAATAGAAGTTATTAGGAAGTTACAATAACCCCCGGTTATACAGATTAGGCTTCCCAGACTAAAATATATGTTTGAAATATGTAATGTTTAATATATGTAAAAATATATGTTTAATATATGTAAAAATCTCACTTAAGTGTAATTCTTTTTCACAACTCATGATTACACAAACATGTGTTCATCATTTAGATTGTTTTATCATTTAAAACGAAACAATTTACATTTGTGAGATGTTTTGTTTAAAAGCGTGTGCTTTCATATCTTTCTTTTATAATAAATGGCACTAGGTTCGATGGTTTTCATCTACTGCAAAAAACACATATATATACACTACTGGTCAAAAGTTTAAGATTGGTAAGATTTTTTATGTTTTTAAAAGAAGTCTCTGCTCACTAAGGCTGCAATTTTTCGATAAAAAATACACAAAAACACAGTAATATTGTGAAATATTATGACAATTTAAAATGACTTATTTTATGTTAATATATATTAAAATGTAATTTATTCCTCTGAGAAAAAGCTGAATTTCAGCATCATTACTCCAGTCTTCAGTGTCACATGATCCTTCACAAATCACTCTAATATGATGATTTTATGCTCCAAAAACATGTATGATTATTATCCATGTTGAAAACAGTTTTTTACATTTTTATTTCAGGATTCTTTGATGAATAGAAAATTCAAAAGAACAGCTTTTATCTGAAATGGAAAGCTTTTGTTACATTAAACACTACCCTTTAAAAAGTTTGGGGTCAGTAAGAATTTGTATTTTATTTTTGGGGGAAATAAATAAGAAATCAATACTTCTATTCATCAAGGATGAGTTACATTGATCAAAAGTTACAGTAAAGACATTTATAATGTTAGAAAAGATTCTAATTAAATAAATGCTGTTCTTTGAACTTTCTATTCATCAAAGAATCCTGAAATAAAAATGTAAAAACTGTTTTCAACATGGATAATAATCATACATGTTTTTGGAGCGTAAAATCATCATATTAGAGTGATTTGTGAAGGATCATGTGACACTGAAGACTGGAGTAATGATGCTGAAAATTCAGCTTTTTTCAGAGGAATAAATTACATTTTAATATATATTAACATAAAAAATTCATTTTAAATTGTCATAATATTTCACAATATTACTGTGTTTTTTGAGTATTTTTTATCAAAAATTTGCAGCCTTGGTGAGCAGAAGAGACTTCTTTTAAAAACATAAAAAATCTTATCTGAACCCTAAACTTTTGACCAGTAGTGTATATATAGGCTATATATATGTGTGGGTGTGTTTGTGTGTGTATACATACACACACATTTTTAAAAGTAACAACTTATAGCTTAACAAATATATTTTAGTCACTTGCTGACCCAAAATAATGTCAAGTAAAAGGTAAAGATAAATTGGACTGTGGAATGTTATACATGCAGTGTGTGATAACAGTTGCACCATGCTGTTTTTGGACCCAGACTGATAGTCAGTGCATTTATCTGGGGCTACTGCAAGTAGTCAAGGTGTGTATGTGTGTGTATCTGCCTGTGTGTGTTTCAGAGCAGCTGGTGTTGGGAGGGTACAGAGAGGTTTCTCAGAGCTGGGATCAGGACTATGACGCATGTGTCCTGCCCATGCTGGACAGCCTGGAACCCTGCTATATCCTTTTCCGCCTCGACTCACTGAACCAGCTGGGATATGAGTGGCTGTTTATCTCCTGTCGCCAGACCAGTCACCAGTAAGTAGAAAACACATGATAAAGTGAAATGTGTGCACAAGCTCTCACCATCTCACTCTATAAATAATGTTCCCTTAAGCCCATCGGGTTTAAAATACTGTGAATTACCCTTCTGAGTGACAACCTTCATTCTACACCACACAGGTGAGGTTAAAGATGGTGTATGCTGCTACCAGAGCCACACTGAAGAAAGAGTTCGGGGGAAGTCACATAAATGATGAACTGTTCGGAACAGTCCAGGTGTGTAGACGGGTTTGTTCTGTATAATTTTATCTGTATATTATCTATAAACTAGTTATCAACAAGGATGCTTCTACTACAACAGCTGAGGGAGTGACGGTTTATTGACTGAATCCTTCTCATTTTTTAATTCCATTTCTAATCAATCTCGCTGTGTATTTCCCTTTTTGGAAAGTCATGGAAATGCTATCACGGTTTGCTATCAAATTTCCTTTTGGCAATGCAAAAATCATATCTACAATTAGAGCCAGACCGATATATCGGCAGACCGATATTATCGGCCGATATTAGGCATTTTCCAAACTATCGGTATTGGCAGTTATAATGGCCGATAAATGAATCTTTCAAAAATAAAATAAAAACGGCAAAACACGCTTGAACCATGTCAGTGTTGGAGTTGTATAGTTTGTCCACCAGAGGGCACTCTACACCGTCCCTGTTGGCAACACTCGTTGAGTTGGTCATGAGACATACATTGCTTGAATAACAATTAAAAGAACATCCCCATCAGTTCTCTTAACTCAAATAAGCATGACAACATTTGTGACTATCATGTCCAGTTTTGCTGCTGTTAAATAAGCCGAGAGTGAAGCGAAATTAGCTAATAGTTACGTTACGTTGTTACAGTGTAGTTGACTGACTGTCCTTTTAACTTTTGACAATGTGACTGAAGTATTTCTTTAATAGCCCGTGACAGTTATAGCAATGAGACGTATCATCTCTCCTTGGCCTGTTATATGAAAATGTACAATGTACAATTTGCAGTATGACGTAATCCATTGCTAAATTATGGCTCATCATAGACTAGCTAACCACAAAGCTAGCTAATGCCACTATCATCAGTCTGTTCTGTTGTGACAATAAAAGAAACAAGTTTCTTTTTAAAATGCATTATCATATTATTTTAGTTAAAACTCATAAATAACTACAAATAACTAATGTTAGGGAAATCTGTTAATGTTTTGTTGCGTGTTTCTGAAAAAAATAATAAATAAATATCGGCCGATATATTGGAATATCGGATTTTAAAACCCAAAAATATTTGTATCGGTATCGGCCTTCAAAATCCTTTATCGGTCAGGCTCTATCTACAATTGACAAATCATAATCAAGATCGAGTTCATCATTATGTGATGCCTGAATGTCACGACTGACAAATCAGAATAGAACTTGCAGAGAGTTTTGAAAAACAAATGATTTAATATGATCTAATAATGTGTTTTCCTGACATATTACCTTTGTCCATTTGTGTTCTGCTTTAGATACTTAAAAATAAGATTTTTTTTTTTTGATATGGTTCCATGAAGAACCTTTAACATCCCACAAATGGTTCTTTACAGAGGAAAACGTTTCTTAGTTTAGAATCTTAAAATGTTCTTCACATTAAGAAAAAACCTCTTGGAGACTTTATTTAAGAGTTTCGATTGTATTAGTGATCAAACTGTGATTTTTCAACAGTAAACTGACTCACCTGAGCAAAAGTGAGAGAATATGATGAACTGTTTACTGTTGTGAACTGCAGGAAGACATCTGCTTCCAAGGTTATCTACGACATCTGTCCTCCTCCTCCATCCCGGCCCCCCTCACCACTGCTGAGCAACAACTCCATCAGATTAAAATAACTGAGGTGAGGAAGGCCCGAAATGTGTAAATCGCAGCATACCAAAACTGAATATCAGTTTTTCTGTTTTTACTGTCTAATAAATGAATGTATTGCTTAACAATGCACCTAACAGGACAGAGTGGCACGGGTAAGTGTCATGTGATTCATTTTGTTTTCAAGTTTGTACTACTAAGTGGATTTACACTAAACTTTTATACTTTTCTACTTAGGACGAGCGAGTACGAGTAGCCACTGTTAGTGGACAAGCAAAGGTAGCCTCAGCTCTCTATTCACAACAAAATATTATTATAAATATTGGTGTTACAGAGTAAAAATATAACTATTTATTTTTTAATTAAATAAACATATATATATATATATATATATATATATATATATATAATGTTTGTGTGTGTGTCTTTCTGATACAGACAGAGATCAGCGTGGAGTGTAAAAATCCGACTTTACAGGGTTTGGCGTTCCCATTGCAAGAGGAGGCTAAACATGCTTTACAGCAACTTAAACACAAACGCATCAATTACATTCAACTAGTAAGTCCCACACACATACACTATACACACATGTATTTATTACACATGTATGTGTAGGTTTAAAAGCAAAATGTTCAAATGTTCTAAAGGATTATTAGGAACACCTGTTCAATTTCTCATTTATGCAATTATCTAATCAACCAATCACATGGCAGTTGCTTCAATGCATTTAGGGGTGTGGTCCTGGTCAATCTCCTGAACTCCAAACTGAATGTCAGAATGAGAAAGAAAAGTGATTAAGCAATTTTTAGCGTGGCATGGTTGTTGTTGCCAGACGGGCCGGTCTGAGTATTTCACAATCTGCTCAGTTACTGGGATTTTCACCCACAACCATTTCTAGGGTTTACAAAGAATGGTGTGAAAAGGGAAAAACATCCGGGAGTCTTGTGGGTGAAAATGCCTTGTTGATGCTAGAGGTCAGAGGAGAATGGCCCGACTGATTCAAGCTGATAGAAGAGCAACTTTGTCTGAAATAACCACTCGTTACAACCGAGGTATGCAGCAAAGCATTTGTGAAGCCACAACACGCACAACCTTGAGGTGGATGAGCTACAACAGCAGAAGACCCCACCGGGTACCACTCATCTCCACTACAAATAGGAAAAAGAGGCTACAATTTGCAAGAGCTCACCAAAATTGGACTGTTGAAGACTGGAAAAATGTTGCCTCATCTGATGAGTCTCAATTTCTGTTGAGACATTCAGATGGTAGAGTCAGAATTTGGCGTAAACAGAATGAGAACATGGATCCATCATGACTTGTTACCACTGTGCAGGCTGGTGGTGGTGGTGTAATGGTGTGGGGGATGTTTTCTTGGCACACTTTTGGCCCCTTAGTGCCTAAATACCATAGTATACATAGCATTGCTTCTGACCATGTCCATCCCTTTATGGCCACCATGGTGCATTATCCTTCCAGCAAGATAATGCACCGATGTCACAAAGCTTGAATCATTTCAAATTGGTTTCCTGGGCCAACATTTCTAAAGAATGCTTTCAGCACCTTTTTGAATCAACGCCACGTAGATTTAAGGCAGTTCTGAAGGCAAAAGGGGGTCAATCACAGTATTAGTATGGTGTTCCTAATAATCCTTTAGGTGAGTGTACTTCTAACAGTGGAGGTTACACTGAATAAGCACATATGGATAATGCAATGATTGCTTTTCATAATGCTGCATTGAATAGGCTATATTATTACAATCTAAAATAGCAGTTTTCTGTTTTAATATATTTTAAAATGTAATTTATTCCTGTGTTGTCAAATGCTGAATTTTCAGCAGCTATTTCTTCAGTCTTTCATTTTAATATGCTTTTATTTGAAGCTCAAGAAAGCATTTCTTATGATTATTAATGTTGAAAACAGTTTAATATTTTGGTAGAAACTGCAATACATTTTATTCATGATCCTTTAGTACAAAAAGAACAGAGAACATGTGTAACATTATAAACTGCAACATTTGATCAATCTAATGCATCCTTGCTAAGTAAAATTAATTTCTTTAATAAAATAAATAATAAAACATACTGATCCCAAACTTTTAAATAGTTGTGTTCATATTTACTTTACTACAAATAATATTAAGCCTGCACTTTATATAATCTTCATAAGCCCATCACAAAGCACTTTTTTTATTTTACCATCTTTAAGAGACTGGACATCGAACAAGAGACAATTGAGCTGGTCCACACTAGTCCAACAGAGACCAAAGAGCTGCCAAGCAGAATCCCCAGCGAATGCCCCATCGATACCACTTCTTCCTGTACAAACACACACCATCAAGGACAGGCACTGGAAGCTGTAGGTTAGTGTCAAGATATTAATTCAACTTTTTATTCTGAAAACTTCACAATAAGCTGATTGGCTTCTATGATTAGTAATGTTTCTACAAAGCTAATGTTATGTCTGTGCTTGAATATGTGGACCAGTTTTCATCTACTCCATGCCCGGGTATAGTTGTAGCATCAAAGAAAGGATGCTCTACTCCAGCTGTAAGAATCGACTGCTGGATGAGGTAGAGAGAGACTATCACATAGAGATCGCCAAAAAGGTACACTGACAACAACAACTGGTCTTAATACTGTACAGTGTCTTATATGTACAAGTTAGCTGAGTTATCTATCTATCCATCCATCCATCCATCGTATCTATCCATCCATCCACCTACTCATCCACACTACCGGTCAAAAGTTTAAGATCGGTAAGATTTTTATGTTTTTAAAAGAAGTCTCTTCTGCTCACCAAGGCTGCAATTTTTTGATAAAAAATACACAAAAAACACAGTAATATTGTGAAATATTATGACAATTTAAAATGACTTTTTTATGTTAATATATATTAAAATGTAATTTATTCCTCTGAAAAAAAGCTGAATTTTCAGCATCATTACTCCAGTCTTCAGTGTCACATGATCCTTCACAAATCACTCTAATATGATGATTTTATGCTCCAAAAACATGTATGATTATTATCCATGTTGAAAACAGGTTTTTACATTTTTATTTCAGGATTCTTTGATGAATAGAAAGTTCAAAGAACAGCTTTTATTTAATTAGAATCTTTTCTAACATTATAAATGTCTTTACTGTAACTTTTGATCAATGTAACTCATCCTTGATGAATAGAAGTTTTGATTTCTTATTTATTTCCCCAAAAAATAAAATACAAATTCTTACTGACCCCAAACTTTTTAAAGGGTAGTGTTTAATGTAACAAAAGCTTTCCATTTCAGATAAAAGCTGTTCTTTTGAACTTTCTATTCATCAAAGAATCCTGAAATAAAAATGTAAAAAACTGTTTAACATGGATAATAATCATACATGTTTTTGGAGAATAAAATCATCATATTAGAGTGATTTGTGAAGGATCATGTGACACTGAAGACTGGAGTAATGAGGCTGAAAATTCAGCTTTTTTTCAGAGGAATAAATTACATTTTAATATATATTAACATTAAAAAAAGTCATTTAAATTGTCATAATATTTCACAATATTACTGTGTTTTTTGTGTATTTTTTATAAAAAAAATTGCAGCCTTGGTGAGCAGAAGAGACTTCTTTTAAAAACATAAAAAACCTTACCGAATCTTGAACTTTTGACTGGTAGTGTATGTATCTATGTATCTATCTATTAAAACTATATAACTGAAGTCACAGTCCCTTGAACTTAACTTTTATTAAGAAATTGCAATTGCAAAAACTGGTTATTCATCCATATGCAATGATCCGTCTATAATCAACTAGGAATATAATGAGCTGAATTGACAGTTTAACAATATCCATTACCACGTTTCAGGATATTGGTTTCAAGTGAACATGGTATGACTTTCGAAGTGAGAACATGATGTGCCTGTGGTTAACAGATTACTTTGCACAGTTTGTGCTTGAGATTTCATTAACGAGAAACACTCCACTTTATCCTTTCATCAGTACATTTTTAAAAGCTTAGATAATGTTACTTTTAAATTCTCAAGAACAGTTAATGTGATCGCTTATGTTTATGTTGTTGGCTACGATATATTTTAAAAGTAAAAAATATATACTATTGTTCAAAATCATTCTATTTTGATTTGGTGCTCTAGAAACATTTGTTATTATTTCCAATGTTAAATACGGTTTTGCTGCTTAATATTTGAACCCATGATACTTCATTTTCAGGATTCTTTGATCAATAAAGTTCAAAAGAACAGCATTTATTTGTAATAGATATCTTTTGTAACATTATAAATATCTTTACTGTCACTTTTTTGCACTCAATTGAATGCATCCTTGCTGAATAGAAGCATTAATCAAATCAAATCTAATCAAATGCATATATTCATGCACATTTCAGTTAATATATTTATGTGTAGATGGAGATTGATAGTGGAGATGGGCTGACGGAGGATTTCCTGTATGAAGAGGTGTACCCGATGCAGCATGCTCTGAAACAAGCCTTCACCAAGCCAAGGGGCCCTACAGGGAAACGAGGGAACAAGCGTCTAATCAGAGGAGCCGGAGAGAATGGAGATGAGAGCTAGATTTTTACAGTCAACTAATGTAAAATGACACCAGATACACTTTTAATTTCACCCTCAATGACCTGTATAGCCTCTTTTTTCATTTCATTGTTATTATTATTTTTTATGTTAGATTTTAACAAGTCTTCTTTCACTCTGAAACTCATTCTCACGCGGTTTTCAAGGCCACATTAATGTGTTGTTTAGGTGATGATTTTTATGTTATAATTAAAATAAAATCTATTAATCTGTCTTATTAAATCTCAGTTTTTGTTTTACGTTGGAACAGCATTTTGTTTAGTTAACACTTTAGCAGGACTCTTAGCTTTTTTGGTAAAGCACATTTTGACTGTTGGATTATTTATTTATTTAAGTAAACTGACTTAAAGGAGTAGTTCACTTTTAAAAAAAACTTTTGCTGATAATTTACTCAACCCATGTCATCCAAGATGTCCATGTCATTCTTTCTTCAGTTAGTTTCTTCAAAAGAAAGTAAGGTTATTGATGAACATTCCAGGATTTTTCTACATATAATGGACTTCAGTGGGAACCAAACGGTTCAAGGTCCAAAAGACAGTTTCAGTGCAAACTAAACTGTTCAAAGGGCTTTAACGATTTCAGATGATGAATATGAGTCTTATCAAGCGAAACGATTGCATTCATTTAATTAAAAAAGAGTTTTATAAGCTCAAATGCTCACCTTCCTCTGTTCTGTGATGCACGTTTGTGACTCTCCTGTTCGACTGGTTCATCAAAATGAATGAATCTTTGACTTGGGAAAAGATTGTCACTGAGAGTTTGAACAGGAGAGTCATAAACTCGACGCCTCATAGAACAGAGCAAGGTGACCATTTGAGCTTATAAAACTTAAACTTTGTTGTTATTATTATTTTTATGAGCGATCGTTTTCGCTTTAAACCTTATTCAGTCGTCTGAAATCGTTTAAAGCCCTTTGAACAGTTTGCACTGAAACTGTCTTTTGGATCTTGAACCGTTTGGTTCCCATTAAGTCTGAAGTTGATTATATGAAGAAAAATCCTGGAATGTTTTCATCAAAAACCTTAATTTCCTTTAAACAGAAGAAAGAATGGCATGGACGTCTTGGATGACATGAGGTGTGTAAATTATCAGCAAAAGTTTACTTTTTTAAAGTGAACTACTCCTTTGTATGGTATACCTTTCATAACTGCAGTTTAAAACAATAAACCAATTTCACCTGATATAATGGAATAAATAAAATAATAAGTCCTAGCCCTAGATTAAAAAAAAGATACTTATTAGTTTAAATTTAGTGGAACCTTTGCATTTATTATTTAGTTTATATTAATATAATTTAATTTATTAAAAACATTTCCCAATGTTTTTGTTTTCTGGGTATGTCGATTAAAGGGTTAATGCCAGCGCTGATCCAGATCCAGTTACCAGGATGTTAGATGTTATTAACTAACAGGAATCTAATTTTCAGGAATTTGAATAACCTTGCAGTCACCTCACATCACAGCCCCAGAGATCTATAGCTCATAGATCTCTCAGTCCATGCTGTTGGCGCAGAGGTCAGTTTCAGCATTCCTGGAAAGTCTGTAGGCTACTGGGAAAGTCATCCGCAGCTGAAACCGGCCCGGGCGCTTCGTCAACGGCACGCTGCAGCCAATAGAAACGCAGCGCACGAGGCCGCGAGCGCTGAGATGCAGCGCAGTTCTTGGAATGAGATTCCTAGAACGCGCGTGAACGCCATAGACAGTAAAAGAAAGGTGAACACCCCTAAAACCACCAAAGGCGTTTATACTGCTCTTATTTCAGGAAAATAATAATCCACCAAGCCAAACGACCTTTCACTCTTATTTAGATGAACTATAAAGCTGTTTTGTTATTTTTCGTCAATTCCGCCCTCAATTCCATTTCCTGGAAAATAGTTGGCAGAGAAGGCTCGTTCGATTTAGACAACAATATTCTTTTTATAAAATGTTTTAACGAGATTCGCTCGGGTTTCGGCGCTTTGTCGGCGCATTGGCCTGGAACACTGTCAGTGTCAGCAGCTTTGGCACAGGACCACACTTAAGATTCTCGTAAATGTTACAGCCTGCAATCTTCAAACTGTCATCTTCAAGTCTGTTCATGACCGAAGCTGACAATTTTATGCAGAAAAAGGTAAGAAGTCTGTCAATTTGTCTTTTTGAAAATCTTTTTCAGTGGCCAGTTTGATGGGTTATTAGTTTTTTGATGAACCGATGAGCTACGCAAAAAGTTAATTAATTTGTTTCGATCTTGTTGAACACATCCTGTTAAAATTGTCGAAATTAAACAATTTGCTCTCATCTAAGTGCTTTTTAAAAATATTTTAAACAAATTAAATCACAATTTTAAATAGCCTACGTACTACACAGTAAACCCTTTGCGCATCCTTTTCAGTTGTTTTTTTATCACTTTGCCTGTGTTAATGCTAACTGCATAAAATTTGGCACAGGTGTGTATTTTTATAAAAATTTTACTATTTCACTGCCATTCTCTTAATTTTTTTTTGATAAATATAAATGTGTAATAAATGTATCTGACCTATGCAAGCACATTAAGCTTTTATTTTATTTCTAACACCAGCATTTTAGAATTTTAACATATTTGAAAGATTTAATAACATGCCTGTGATTTTACATTTTGTATGTCACATATCACTAGTAGTGTCTATAACTACTAGTGTCTAGTGACTAGTATCATAACTAGTGTCTATAAAAGAAAACAATTGAATATTTTGAGAAACAACCAGTTATATAAACTCTGTTTGTAAATTCTGCTCTCATTGAAAGCCACATTTACCTCTTTTTCTAAATGTCACCTAGTCGGTTTTCTCAGAAAAGAGATCTGTTTTAAATGCTGACTTATGTCATGAGGACATGCAGATTCTGACTCACTGAAGTTGTACTTGCTTTGTTTATTCATTCTTTGAGTTCAGTTGAAATTTTACATGACAAAAGACTGATATAGAAAGAGAAGCACAACAATTTCTAACCTTTGAACTTTTAGCTCTGCTATCTCACATCGTTTTGACATAGAAATCTGTTAGTTACATGTCAAGATGTGTTTTTTTTCTTCCGTATGAAGAAACCTTCAGGGATGGTTGTGAGGGGTACAAGAGCTCAACATGAGAGGGACGAATCAGAAGTTAAACAAATCCAGCAGTCCCAAACAGCTCTCTACCCATGGGCACCGGCTGAGGACCTGCGCTTCATCACTACCACCTTTCAGCACCTACACACTTCAGGTACGGCTATAGTCTTAAAAAAGAGACCAGCAGAGCAGACACTAGCTAATATTTTACAAAATATAAAATATATCAAAGTCAAGGCAAATATAAATAAAGAGAACAATCAATCAATTTGATTTATATTTGATATATATATATATATATATATATATATATATATATATATATATATATATATATATATATATATATATACTACCATGGTCAAAGGTTTAAGATCGGTAAGATTTTTTATGTTTTTAAAAGAAGTCTCTTCTGCTCACCAAGGTTGCCATTTTTTGGATAAAAAAACAGTAATATTGTGAAATATTATTACAATTTAAAACAGCAGTTTTCTATGTGAATATATAGTGAACTGTCATTTATTCCTGTGATCAAAGCTGAATTTACAGCATCATTACTCCATTCTTCAGTGTCACATGATCCTACAGAAATTATGATAATATGATGCTCCAGAAACATTTATGATTATTATCCATGTTTAAAACAGTTTTTTACATTTTTATTTCAGGATTCTTTGATGAATAGAAAGTTCAAAAGAACAGAATTGATCTGAAATGGAAAGCTTTTGTAACATTAATCACTACCATTCAAAAGTTTGGGGTCAGTGAGAATTTATTTTTTATTTTTGGGGGAAAGAAATGAGAAAATACTTGTATTCATCAAGGATCAGTTAAATTGCTCAAAATTTACAGTAAAGACATTAATAGTGTTAGGAAAGGTAATATTTTAAATAAATGCTGTTCTTTTGAACTTTCTTTTCATCATAGAATTTTGGGGAAAAAATGGTACACGACTGTTTTCAACATTGAAAATAATATTTTATGTTTTTTGAGCATAAAATCAGCATGTTAGAATGATTTCTGAAGGATCATGTGACACTGAAAACTGATGTGTAATCAGCAACAGTAATGATGTTGAAAATTCAGCTTTCAAATTACATTTTAAAATATATCAAAATAGAAAACAGTCATTTTAAATTGTCATAATATTTCACAATATCACTGTTTGTAATTTTTTTTTCATCAAATAAAGCAGCCTTGGTGAGGTTAATTTATAAACATAAACATCTTACTGATCTAAAACTTTTGAACAGTAATATATATATATATATATATATATATATATATATATATATATATATATATATATATATATATATATATATATATATATATATATATATATATATATAAAATCTTATTGCATCTGTCCAGTATTAGCAACTGTTTCTTCCTACACATCTCACACCATGTCCCCTTAGGGACTCCCTCCATCTTACTGACTCCAAACAGTAATGTGTGTCATATTAATAAATAGTTTCTTTATGTTTTAGGATGGTACTGGGGTGGTATGACAGCCAGTGAGGCAAGGGATGCCCTCATTGGAGCTCCAGAAGGTACTTTCCTTGTGCGTGACAGCAGCCATCCACTCTACCTCTCTACCCTCTCCGTGAAGACCCAGAGAGGCCCCACTAATGTCCGCGTGGAATACGACAGTGGCCGATTCCGTCTCGATTCCAGTTTTCCTGCACAATCTTGCCTGTTGTCCTTTTCTGCTCTTCCTAGTCTTGTGCAGCACTATGCATCCACGAGTCAAGAGAAGGATAGGATAGCAGAAGAACATTACATGATGTCAAAGGACAACGGCATTCTGCTGAAACTCAGGAAGCCTCTCCACAGGCCTCGGGATTTTCCAACATTACAGCACCTCACACGCCTCACTATAAACAGACACACTGATTGCCATACACAGCTGCCGCTGCCACGGCCGTTGTTGCTTTACTTGCAAGAATATCCCTTTCAGGTGTGAGGACACTTAGGGAGGACACCGGTGCATTTGTAGAGGTTCGTTTTTGCAAAGTCGTGGATGAATTAGCCATGAAGAGGCAAATCTTCCTGTTTTATTTCTGCTTTTGTTATTGTCATATGAAGAGAGTCACATTTGTGCAAATAAACAAGGACTGTGTACATTTTTATTTTGAAATATCTGTAAATATGTCCCTTTTTAGTAAACCAAAATGTTTCTATATCTTTCTGTGCTTCCATGTTTTCATGGAGCTCCATGCATACATATCACCACAACATTGATAAATATATGTTCTGAGTAATACTGTGTCCCTAAAAGTGTATTTTTCTTCAGAAAGCATTTGTGTATATATTTTAGGGCTATCAAACAATTAATCGCGATTAATCGAATCCAAAAGTTAGCGTTTACATAATATATGTGGGTGCACTGTGTATATATATATATATATATATATATATATATATATATATATATATATATATGCATATATATATATATATAAATACACACACATGCTTGTATATATTTTCATGTACATACTGTATATAGATTTTTATATAATTTATATTATATATAAATATTTTATATTAAAATAATATTATTTTTCTTAAATATACATGCAAGTGTGTTTATATATATATATATATATATATATATATACACAAAATAATTTTACACAGTGCACGCACATATATTATGCAAACACAAACTTTTATTTTGGATGCGATTAATCGTTTGACAGCCCTGATATATTTATTTAGAAACAAGCTGATAAAGGAACTATATTTCAGTTACATATTTGTCAGAAACCATCACAGATGTCCTGGCAATATTTGACATGCTGTCAGTCCTTAGACCTTTATTTGACACAGTATACATTTTATCAGACAACATCATTCCAGGAAAAACTAAGGGCTTTTTTTCCACAAACCAAACACACAAATTCAATTTAGGATATAACATAACAATAAGAAATGAAATAAATAAATAAATAAAGTCATTGAATGTGTGCAGGACAATAATGATAATAATAATTCATTACATTAGTGCTTTTTCTGGGACCTCAAAGTGCATTACATAATGGAAGGGGGGGGGATCTCCTCAACCACCACCAATGTGCAGCATCCACCTGGATGATGCAGACAGCAGCCATATTGTGCCAGAAGTCGCCCACCACACCAGCTTATTAGAGAGGAGACAGAGGATGCCAGGGTCACACCCCTACTCTTTTCGAAGGACATCCTGGGTTTTTTAATGACCACGGAGAGTCAGAGACCCGCTTTAATGTCTCATCCAACTTCAATGGGCTTCAATGGGCAACCAGTCTTGGGCCACAGGGTGATATGGCTGCTGGCTTGAATGAACTTTCAAACATCCCTCATTTTTCATACTAGTAAATTTACAAGCATGTCATATTTCGATCCATATGATAACATTTGATAGGCATATCATCTTATAATGTAACTTTATTCTTTTCAATAGTCTTGCCAACTTCAACAGAGGAAAATTATGGACATTCTTGGATTCTTTATAATAAAACAAGAAACACAGAATTTCTTTGCACCGCATGTTATGATGTGTGCTTGTCTGCAGCTATGCATTTGTTTAAAAAGTCTCTACTTGACTAAAGGAAATGCTAAAATAAGTTCAAGACATAGCCTAATCACTTTTCTTTTTTTGCTTACTGGCCGTCAGTTGGAAAAGTACATTTTAATGTTAAGCACAGTTTAGGCCAATTATATGACTAGAGAATTACAGTTGTCCTCGTACTCCAAAACAGGATCACAGTCATTTTTTATTATACATTTTTAATGATACAAATGTAAATACAATATAAATGTAAATACAAGCACCTCACTTTTTATCTCCTAATTATAACTTAGTAATTATGACATAATTATGGTACTTCGTAATTATGATGTAGTATGTCTTCATTTTGGACGTTTTATCCATAGACTTTATCCCATAGTTATGCCATTGTTTTTTTTTTCTCTATTTCCTTCCAGAGCGGATGTTGATCGCTGCGCTATGATGATGGATTCAGTTCAGTGAAGAATTCATCAGACTGATTCAAACTCGATTCAAACCGGTAATGCGTCTTTTTGAACTTATAAAACAAACTGCCTCATTTGTGCCGTATTATTTTCACATTAAAATACGTGTTATTTGAATTATCTGACAAAAGGCTGGAATGAAAGACCGTGAAAGACTCGAGACTTTTATGTTGAAAATAACAATGTGCGTCAGTTATTTCCGGTTGCGCATTTCACTTGAATCTGTATGACAATATGGCGGAAGGAGAGGAGCCGTAAGTGAAATTTTACACACAACTGCTCATAAATCCCTCGTAACAGTGCTTGTAGTTCAATCAACAGGACGCAAGAACGTTAACTTGCGGGTAGCAGAGCATGAATGAACCTTCTTTTATTCTCTCTTTTTAGGGAGAAGAAAAGAAGGAGAATAGAGGAGCTGAATGAGAAGTTAGTGAAATGAAAGATGAGAGATTTATAGATGTGGCAGCCAGCAGGTTTGCTTTTGGAGGTGTTAATTCTTAAAAAATAGCTTTATCTATAATCCAGATACTGTTCAGACATTATTTTGAAGAGCTCTCCGCATTTACTGTATATAAATATAATCTGTCTGAAACCTAGGTGAAAGCTTGCAAAACCTCCAAACACTGCTGTTTGCACACGTGCCATAATGTTCTTTCTCAATATATAATTTATAGGTCACCTTCTTTGTATTAATTATGAAATTTAAAGTCAGTGCCACCCAAACCAACTCAATTTTTGTACATATAATGTATTGTAGATTATGTTATGTGTGAATGGGTTTTACAATTATATAACAATCTTGGTGAGTGTGTGCTATGTAGTTAAATCTTTATATTTTTTCACAGAATGATTGTGGATGGAGGGAGTGGGGACAGCAGTGGCTGGCAGGGAAGATGGGACCATGTCAAAAAGTTCTTAGAGAGAGCTGGACCATTCACTCATCCGGATTTTGAACCCAGCACTGAGGTAAGATGTAAATCATAACATATACATTCCACTCCCCTTTTATAAATGTATATATCTATGTCCGCTTTTAGGGAGAGAAGCACAGCTGTGAATGCATATTATCAGAACAATCAATAATGTTTTTCTGTGCCTGGAGTACATAATGACTGCTGGTAACTTATGGTTGTCATCAGAAAAGAGATGTCACTTCAAGAGGGAATGGAATTTATTTTGATGGAAAGATTTATGAGAGCATATTTTTTTCATTTAAAAATGTTTATCCACTAAACAACTGAAAGAGTCATGTTGCCATTATTTATCAAACTGTGGTGAATTGAATCAAAAAGGTTTCGAACCAATGTGACTATAGTTTTTGAACCATTTAGCTTCATGAGTGTCTGAATTAAGATCAGTCAGTTTGTTGAATGTTCCGTCATCTTCTTCCAGTCTCTCCAGTTTCTGTTAGACACATGCAAAATTCTAGTTATTGGAGCTGGCGGACTTGGATGTGAGCTGCTCTAAAGATCTGGTACGGTCTTTGTTTTGCTGCATTTGTTCAGACAGATTCTTGTTTGTTCCTATTCTTGAATGACAGCTACAATACTACGGTTGCAAAGAGCACAATAATCTAATGGCTACTTGCTAATGGTTTTTTGTTTTGTTTTATACTCGTATACAATTTCATCACCCAGGCTTTGTCAGGTTTTCGAACACATTCATGTGGTGGACATGGACACCATTGATGTTTCCAACCTCAACAGACAGTTCCTCTTCAGGTTAATCTTAGTCAGCTGATAGATATCTTTTTGAAACATCTCTTATTCTTTTTCTGTAATGTAAACTGTTTTCTGTTGTATCTATAGACCAAAAGATGTGGGCCGACCAAAGGCAGAGGTTGCAGCAGACTTTGTAAATGACAGGATCCCTGGGTGCAATGTTGTCCCGTATCCTTGTCCTGATATAATTATTGTTTGATACATTACTAATCAAAAGTTTGGGGTCAGTAAGATTGTTATTATTATTATAATGATTTAGAAAATAATACTTTAATTCAGGAAGGATGCATTAAATTGATCGAAAAACACATTTATAATGTTACAAAAGATTTCTATTACAAATCAGTGCTGCTCTTTTGAACGTTCTATTTGTTCTAATAAGAATTTGTTTGACACTGATGACTGGAGTAATGATGCTGAAAATTCAGTTCTGCCATCACAGATACTTTAAATAAGTGTCAAGAAGAGTGGAATATGTGCAAGAATAATAAGTTGTATGAAATTCATCTGGAAATAACAAACAGACTTTCTACCAATTTTAAAACTAGATTTGATCAAGTGGTCTACACCAGATGCCGTATGGGTCATACAAGTTTGACCCATGCTTTTTTGCTTAAAGGTGAAGACCCAACTTTATGTATGTTTTGTAAAATTCCTTTATCTGTCAAACATTTTTTATTAGATTATCCTGGACTTAATGCAAGCAGAAGGCTCTTTTATGAAGTTACTTCTTTGAAGGACATATTTAATGAGATTATGCCGGAAAAGGTTCTGGATTTTTTATCATATGTTAATTTAAAAAAATCTATTGTATAATATGACTTCTTGTTTATATTTGTTTTGTCTTTGCTGTATTTATATGATATTTGTATTTTTGTAAATTAATTTTTGCCATGAAAATAGCTCTGACTGCTGGCAGGGCATGAAATAAAATAATCTGAATCTGAATCTGCCATCACAGGAATAAATTACATTTTAAAATAGAAAACAGTTATTTTAGACTGTAATAATATTTCAGTTTTGGATCAAATAAATGTAGCTCTTTTTTAAAAACATTTAAAAATCGTATTGAGCCCAAACTTGGCAGGGTATGTGTTTTATCGATGCAAGTCAAAATATTTCTATTTCCCTTAAACAGTAAGCCAGACATTTTAAGAAAATCCAGGACTTGGATGAGACATTTTACAAGCGTAATTACCACCTAACTGTTTTACATTCATCTTAAATTTTGTAACCTTTCTAGCACTATACAAAATGTGATGCTGTTGTTCTGCTGTGTGAGACTAATTATGTCCGTTTTTTTTTTTAAATATTGAAATTTGAGTAATGTTACTGTGTCTCTGTTACTGCTTAGAATTTCACATAGTAGTATGTGGCCTGGACTCTATTGTTGCCAGAAGGTGGATGAATGGCATGCTGGTATGTATTTATTTTCCGAAACATTCAACAGTCTGTTCACACAAATTTATAGACAGTCTTCTCTGTCATGTAAATAAATTGTTTATATACTGTGAGAAATGTGTTTGTTCATTTGGCTTTCTCTTTTTCAGTTATCCCTGCTGATTTATGAAGATGGTGTCCTGGATCCCAGCTCCATTATTCCTCTAATAGATGGTGGCACAGAGGGCTTCAAAGGCAATGCCCGAGTCATTCTTCCGGGCATGACGGCTTGCATTGATTGCACCCTGGAGCTTTACCCCCACAGGTGCATACTGGGATTTTAAGTTGAATCTTTTAAAAGCCTTTTTTTTTTTGTCATACTCATTCTTTTTTGTTTTGTCTTACACAGATAAACTTCCCAATGTGCACTATAGCCTCTATGCCACGGTTACCTGAACATTGTGTTGAGTATGTCCGCATGCTGCTTTGGCCCAAAAACAAGCCTTTTGGAGGTATATTTTTTTATGCGGTCTCTACATGGAACTTGGCGTACAACAGCAGACTGATATTTTGGTTATACTGCTGCTTGGCAGCCTGCTAATATTTCTGATTTTTAATGTATTTTCCTCAGATGGTGTGGCGCTAGATGGTGATGACCCAAAGCACATCCAGTGGGTCTACCAGAACTCTTTGGAGAGAGCAGCAGAGTTCAACATCACTGGGGTGACTTACAGACTCACTCAAGGTGAGTGACAGAAGCCTGCATTTCGTGAAATCCTCTTGTTTGTAGACGGAATCTTTCTCACAATTTTTGAGAATTATGTCTTAACATGCCTTTTAAAAATATTAAAGGAGTAGTTCACTTTTTAAAAAAAAACTTTTGCTGATAATTTACTCACCCCCATGTCATCCAAGATGTCCATGTCATTCTTTCTTCAGTCTAAAAGAAATTAAGGTTTTTGATGAAAACATTCCAGGATTTTTCTCCATTTAATGGACTTTAATGGGAACCAAATGGTTCAAGGTCCATATATGATTGTATATCAAATATATGATTGTATATCATCAGCATAAAAATTATAATTCATGTAATTTTTCTGAATTATTTTTCCCAATGGGAGCATGACTAATGAAATAAAAGTGGCCCCAGAACCGATCCTTGAGGAACACCATTCTATAAGTATGATATATTAACTAAAAAGGTCCTATCTATAATATACGTTTTAGAACGAATTTAAAACATTTATAATAAAACACAACAAATATAAATTTATAAAGATCTCTATTTCAAATCAATTCTTTTATTTTGAACACTGTATTGATTAAAATGAATCCTGAAAACAGTGTATCATGGTTCCAACAAAAAATATTAGGCAGCACAACTGTTTTCAACTTATTAAAATAAGAAATGTTTAAGCAGCAAATCAGTATATTAGAGTGATTTCTGAAGGATCATGTGACATTGAGGACTGGAGTAATGGCTGTTGAAAATTTTGCTTTGCCATCACAATTAAATAGAAAGCAGGAATTTTTCATTTTAATCACATTTTGCAATATAAATATAAATAAATTCAGCATTGGTCACCATAACTTGGTATCCAAAATCGAATACTTCCCTACTATTTAGAATGCGAAAACCAACAGTATGCTATTTAGTATGCCAACAGAGTAGTATGTCAGAATCATAGTATTCAAAAAATAGTCAGCGCCCGGATGACCTACTACTTCCAGTGAGATTCTGAAGTACACATTCGAACCGACTTTTTACTATCCCATGAGGCCACGGATTTATGAATGGCAGTGAAGTGATCAACTGACGCTGGTATAGGTCATGTGACAGAAAAATCATGGCGGATATAGTTTGTTTGAATTTAATTCAAACTACCCATATTCTTACTATATAGAACATACACTCACCGGCCACTTTATTAGGTACACCTGTCCAACTGCTCGTTAACACTTAATTTCTAAGCAGCCAATCACATGGCGGCAACTCAGTGCATTTAGGCATGTAGACATGGTCAAGACAATCTCCTGCAGTTCAAACCGAGCATCAGTATGGGGAAAAAAGGTGATTTGAGTGACTGAACGTGGCATGATTGTTGGTGCCAGAAGGGCTGGTCTGAGTATTTCAGAAACTGCTAATCTACTGGGATTTTCACGCACAACCATCTCTAGGGTTTACAGAGAATGGTCCGAAAAAGAAAAAACATCCAGTGAGCGGCAGTTCTGTGGGCGGAAATGCCTTGTTGATGCCAGAGGTCAGAGGAGAATGGCCAGACTGGTTCGAGCTGATAGAAGGGCAACAGTGACTCAAATAACCACCCGTTACAACCAAGGTGGGCAGAAGAGCATCTCTGAACGCACAGTACGTCGAACTTTGAGGCAGATGGGCTACAGCAGCAGAAGACCGGGTGCCACTCCTTTCAGCTAAGAACAGGAAACTGAGGCTACAATTTGCACAAGCTCATCGAAATTGGACAATAGAAGATTGGAAAAACGTTGCCTGGTCTGATGAGTCTAGATTTCTGCTGCGACATTCGGATGGTAGGGTCAGAATTTGGTGTCTACAACATGAAAGCATGGATCCATCCTGCCTTGTATCAACTGTTCAGGCTGGTGGTGGTGGTGTCATGGTGTGGGGAATATTTTCTTGGCACTCTTTGGGCCCCTTGGTACCAATTGAGCATCGTTGCAACGCCACAGCCTACCTGAGTATTGTTGCTGACCATGTCCATCCCTTTATGACCACAATGTACCCAACTTCTGATGGCTACTTTCAGCAGGATAATGCGCCATGTCATAAAGCTGGAATCATCTCAGACTGGTTTCTTGAACATGACAATGAGTTCGCTGTACTCAAATGGCCTCCACAGTCACCAGATCTCAATCCAATAGAGCATCTTTGGGATGTGGTGGAACGGGAGATTCGCATCATGGATGTGCAGCCGACAAATCTGCGGCAACTGTGTGATGCCATCATGTCAATATGGACCAAACTCCCTGAGGAATGCTTCCAGCACCTTGTTGAATCTATGCCACGAAGAATTGAGGCAGTTCTGAAGGCAAAAGGGGGTCCAACCTGTTACTAGCATGGGGTACCTAATAAAGTGGCCGGTGAGTGTATGTTTTTAATGGTCACGAAGTTCAAATTCAAATGCAGTACATATTCAGACGGTATGCGATTTTCAGACGCAGCGTGAGCGTAAGAGACTTTATGGACCACTTATTGGGAAACCAAACCATATTTAGGGACTAGAATATCAGATAAACTTCAATGTGCTTCATTTTGGGAGTCTTTTGACTTGGGACAACAAATCTGAACACCATAGCAATGTGTTTCAAAACCAAAACATCTTAGCTACAGCATACCAATGCACTGGCATCATGGTCTATGCTTTTGCATAGGCAAGCACCAATCAAATGTTGATGAACTACCTCACCTGTGTTTCAGGGGTTGTGAAGAGAATAATCCCTGCTGTGGCTTCTACAAATGCTGTTATTGCTGGTATGCTGACATTGCAAATGTTCTTTGGTCTTGGCATGCTTGATTTTTGATATTTTTCAGTAAGTTGAGTTGTGACTGAAGATACATTTCTTTTTCTTACTTATTCCAGCTGCTTGTGCTACAGAAGTTTTCAAAATTGCCACAAGGTAAGTTATAGTACTGTATTTTCAAGAAAGAGCATTGATTTCATTGTTCATTCACATGTTCTTTTACCTTTGCCGAACAGCGCTTATGTTCCCTTGAACAACTACCTGGTGTTCAATGATGTTGATGGGCTGTACACGTACACCTTTGAGGCTGAGAGAAAGGTTAGTGATATGAACATGATTTTAAGTACATCACTAGAAAAAGAGACATTAATACTAACACGGCTTAAATGTTGTCCATGTTGCATGTGTAGGAGAACTGTTCTGCCTGCAGTCAGGTGCCACAGGACCTGCAGTTCCCACCTTCAACTAAACTAAAGGAGGTTCTGGACTACTTGACTGAGAATGCCTCTCTGTGAGTCACAATGATCCTTAAAGGAGAACTCTGGTCAATTTTAACATTTTAAGCCATTTTTTTTGTACATTTGGAGTGCTGTCAGTACAGACAAAAACGACAAAAATTGGTGTTGCCTACACCATGTTATACTCTTTTTAAAATTCGCAGCCTGTTGACTTCAATGGGGCATATTCTAAACCTGCTTTTAGCCTCTTAACATCCTTGATTTGTCATTACAAGTGCACAGCCATGTGAGTGGTGTTATTAAGAGTGACCACGGTCAATCTGACTGCAGTAGATGTGAAAGATATTAATAAAATTGATGTTAATTCAGCCAGCTCACATACCTGTATTTACTTCCTGTTTTTGGTCAAAGTCCACAATAGTCAATTGTCGAGTTTGCGATCCCTTGGTAACTAAATAATGTTCAACATCTGATTCGGATGAACTATCCATTTGAGCTGATATTCTCAGAACACCACACAGCACCGTCATTGGCTGACAGTCCAAGTCTCCACTGTTACTTAGTTACCAATGATCACGCGCACGACCCCGACAATCGACTACTGTGGACTTCGACCAAAAACAGGAAGTAAATACAGGTATGTGAGCTGGCAGAATTAATCGATCCATCAGGGAAATGTCATGGTCGCTGAATTTCACTGCGCTTCATAAATTTTTTTTATTGTTTTGGGGGCACTGTTTGATACAAGGTCAATACAATCGAAAATGCAACCCCAATACAACCCTATTAACTATGAATTTTGCCTCAATGAACTAGAGCTGGGCAACGATTATACAAGCATGTGTGTGAATTTTTATATACAAAATAATTATACACAGTACACACACATTTAAACACAAACTTTTATTTTGGATGCGATTAATCACGAATAATTGTTGCCCAGCCCTACAATGAACTCCTAATTACATCTTATTAATAGTTAGTAAGGTAGTTGTTTAGGTACTAGGATTAAGGGATGTAGAATATGGCCATGCAGAAGTAGGCACTAATATATGCTTTATAAGTACTATAAACATATCCTAGGAATTTGCATAAGAAATAGCAACATGTTAATATTGAGAATTGGACCCCAATCTAAAGTGTTACGAAAAGAAACAAATCCGCAATTCTAGGTTTATTTTATTTTATTTAGAACAGACCAGGGGCATAGCCAGCATTGGGCCAGGGCGGCACTGGCCCGCCCACGTTACTCACTGGCCCGCCCAGGCAAATTTGATAAAAATATTTTTTTAGGTTATATTTATTATTCAAATGTATTTAAGAAAATATATGAATATGTACCGGATTTATTGTTGACTGCTGTGCGTGTTTAATTCGTTTCCCGAATAACACAAGTTATAGAAAGCCTCCCTCCGAGAACGTTATTGGTTGCTATGGTTGCTGGCGGTTCTGACAGGAAATCTCTCAGCGGTGCCGGCGCCACAATAATGGCTAAACAACTTTCTTTAATGTGCTATTTGGAAAAAAATCAAGAGTTGAGGAAGAAGACACGCCACTAGCCTACCTTCACCTACCGAGTACACACAGGCCAGTTATTCAGACTCATTAACCCACAAGGTTCAGTCAGGCGCTGGCGGCGGCCGCTTCTTGCTCTCTCTCTCCAGTCTGACGCGGGTTTACCCGCCGATCTAACTGCGATATTATTATTTTAGCTTACTTTATTTTCGGGTGAACTTTCTTTGCAGTTTGCACTGCTGACTAGTTTGTCCAGCCTTAAATTTATTGAGTTCTGTTGGTTGAACATGATGATTTGCCGAATATAAAGTTTTAACTGTTGTTGCAGTTTGTCTATTAATGTTTTTCTCTATTATTGATTATTATTGAAGTATTTTTTTTTCTATGAACAACTATAGGCCCACTCACATTTTCACTGGCCCACCCAAAATACAATTTCTGCCTACACCACTGGAACAGACTGTTCAAACAGTGCAAATTACAGTTTGTAATACCTAGCAACATTTAGTCCCCCTCTCAGTACAGTCTCCTATATTGTATTACACACGAAGTAGTTAACAGAATGCACTCTTGCGTAGGTCTTTTTTTTTTGCAGGGCTGAAAAAAACAAACAAAAGGTAATTGGTCACAATCAGCTACAATACTGAGAAGTATCTTGTGTTATAAAAGTATAAAAAATAAATAGAATAATGAAAACAATTCACTCCACTTAAACTGAATGTAAACATTCAAAGCTTAAGCACAGCCCTCCTATATTTGATTTTCCACAGTCTGTTCCATTTTGCATCTAGTGGTCTTTGTTTTCAGGAGATGAATACATGTAGCGTTACACCCCTACACACACACACGTGCAACAGCATTATGAGGACTCTCCATAGGCGTAATAGTTTTTATACTGTGCAAACTATATATTCTATCCCCTTACACTAACTCAATCCCTAAACCTACCCATCACAGGAGACATGCTGCATTTTTTATTTTTTAATAAAACATTGTTTTTTTTATGTTTTTTTTTAAGCCATTTGATTTGTGAGGACTTTTAAAATGTCCTCATAAACCACCAATAAGTTGTAATACCAGTGTAATACACGTCATTATACAAACTTGTGTCCTCATAAGTCACATAAACAAACCCCCCCCCCCCCCACACACACACACACACACATCATTTAATGATTTATCTGTCTTTTTTTTCTCCTAGCCAAATGAAGTCTCCTGCCATCACTACAACTGTGGATGGAAAAAACAAAACTCTGTATTTACAGGTTAATTGTTTTCATCAAATCATTTCTAACTGAGTTCTCAATTTAGTTTTATTAGATTTTCTTTACATGTATTTTATGCATTATATTTGAAGTAAATTTGAATCTGTTTGGTTTTATTTTCAGACTGTGGCATCTATTGAAGAGAGAACTCGACCAAATCTAAGCAAAACACTGAAAGGTGATTGAAAGTCGTCTCTGACTTGTAACTTCATTTAATAAAAATATTTCAAAATGATATTGTTGTTGTTTAACCTATTAAATGTCCCCTTGTGTTTGCAGAGCTTGGACTTGTGGACGGCCAAGAGCTGGCAGTGGCTGATGTCACCACTCCTCAGACAATGCTCTTCAAGCTTAACTTCATCTCATAGAACAAATGCTTCATTCTGATGGACAGTGGTTATTGCAGTCGTCATCAAAATGAAGCAGACTTGGAAATGTAGCCTATAAGCTTCATGCTTCAGTGCATTAACAGCATCACATGCTCTGTTGGAATAGCTGCGGTTTGTATTTAGGGTTTTTGGTCAAGTCTGTCCATCAAAGACACTTACAGAAGACATTTGTTTTATTGTCTTGCACTGCTATATCCGTAGGAGTCATTTTTGTGGATTTCTTTTTTTATGCAAACTGTTTATCTATTTATTTTGTTGTTGTGCATTCAAACCAGTTTCCCCATATGTTGTTCAATGTCTTGTCTTGTAGGAAAAAAAAATCGTAACCTTATTTTAATCAAGTAATGAAGTCCCAGTCTTGTAACTTTAAATTTGAAAAATCATTTTACCCAATTTGTTAGTGAATTTACTTGGTTAAATATTTAAAAAGGCTCAAAATTATGGAATCTCCAGAATAAAAATATTTTGTAAACAAATACAGAAAGTTGCATTTGTCAATGTCACCTAAGGAAAGAGTTGTTTTGTATACTGTACCATTTGTGTGATTATATGTGGCATTGTCATGGAAAACAGACAGATATACAGAAATACAATGCAGACTCAAATCCACAAGGTCAGACCTTAGTGTCTTTGTTTATTTAAAAATGTATTTGGACAAGTCACATGGCCACACACAACAATGGATAAACTACAAATGTTGCTTGGCAAGCTACAAACTGCATTATTTGTTTGATAAACTGCTTCAGTAGCTTCCCATTAAATCTTTAAAACTAATTTCATACAAGTCAATTATGATTACATTTTTAATTTCTGAAACGTTTTTATTTTCGCTAAAGTATAATCTGTAAAAAATGTCCTCATTACAAATTAAGGCAAGACACCTGTTTAAGTCTAAAAGAAGACGTGTTTAGTTTACAGTTATGCATTGACAAATGACAATAAAAGTAATTTTACGTTCAGTCATTAAATTGACTTTGTTTTCTTTTTTAAAAGAGGTTTCAAATAACAATTGATACTTTAATCATTTACTTCTTTATTTATTACAAAAAAAACGCGCAGGCATTGTAGTACTTACTATCAATCTAATAGTAACTTAATATGTTTTATAGTAATATATACAATATAGTATAAAGTTATAATATATAAAAGAATTCTACAATTAAAAATAAATAAATATATATTTTTATCTGTTTATTTGGCAAATGTTGCATTTTTTTAACGCTTTATTCAATAACAAAACATACAATAATTAAATACAAATCAATAATAACAATACAAAAAAATAATACTATATAAATAAGAAAATTAAATTAATACAACAAAATAATTGTACCTTTGACGTCGGTGACGTGGCCCTGACGACGTCACGTACAGGATAGGTTGATGCTACGTGGATGGGAAGTGCTTCTCGAGTTGCACGCCAGAGGAAACCTAAACAAAACAATGCGAAGTCCAACCTAGATGCCGAGTTGCTCGAAAGCAAAGAAAAATGTCGCCCAGTCCGTCGTTTATGTATGTGTTTTATCGACTTTCATTTTAGCATGGAATTATGTCGACTGTCAGCGAATTGTCGGTTGTTTTGCGAGCAGGAATTAGCTGCCAAGCTAACGTGGACAGCGGCCTAACATAAACAAACCAACCTGTTACGGCTGTTAGTGTGGAATAAACCTGCTCTTATTTGGGAGGCTTTTAATAATGTTGTGTTTTATATAGACGTCACACAACCAGGTGGAAGTAAAGCAAAATGAGTTGGTTCAACGCGTCTCATCTGTCGAGTTTTGCCAAACAAGCTCTGACAACTGCCCAGAAATCCATCGACAGAGTTCTGGACATTCAAGAAGAGGAGCAGTGGGGTGACACGACCAACCCGTCCTTTGCTGGTAAATTTAGTAATAGATGATTGACTGTCCAGGCAGGGTGTCATCATCTGTGACAACTGCACAGCATTAGAGATATAAGTTAATGATTTATGCTTCATATGTTTCTGCAGGCTACAGTACAGTCCCCAATCGGCCACACATTACACTACATACATTTTGCTTAATCCATATGCAGTCAGATAGCTTAGATAACTGTAAACGCACATGGAAACCTTCCACAGAATTGAAAAATTATAACCAAGTCATTCAGACAGAATCACAAACCAAGGCCAACATGAAACTTCTTCAAAGATGATCTTGGTTTCCAACTGCAAACCACCTGATATCACAAAAAGCCCTAAAGAATACATAAGAGTTTGCAGTTTTGATGTATTGTGTTTCCAAAGGTGGGATTGGTTTTCTTCCTTTAGCTCATGTTTAGAATGATAAAATAGAGATGTATGACTCAGTAGCTTTGAGCTTAATCTATTTTGGTTATGAAGCTTCTTTCTTTTAAAGGGATAGTCCACCCAAAAATGCAAATTCTGTCATTGTTTACTTAGACTCATGTTGTTCCAAACCCGCAAGACTCTTGTTCATCTTCAAAACACAAATTAATATATTTTCTCATAATTTATGTCTATTCATTGAAAGTCCATGCAAGCAAACAATGGTACAGATTAAAAGTACATGGTAAAAGTAATCAATGATTTGAGTGATTTAATTCAAGTCTCATGACATGATAAACAGGTTTAATTTAAGCTTTTATTCAGATATAAACATTTGTACTTGCTTGATGTTCAAAAATCCTGGTTTGTTCTTAAATGCCAAGGAAGTATGGATGAGCTTGAGATGACTTTTTGATCTGCGCAAGTTTTGGTTCCATGAACTTTAAGTGGATGGATAGACAAAAATGATGAGAGATTTTTAAAAATATCTTCATTTGTGTTCTGATGATCAACAGAAATCTTATGGGTTAGAACTTGGAACCACATGAGGGTGATCAAATATTGACAGAAATTTAATTTCTTAAAAGGTTTAAAAGAATGAATATTGAGTTATATTTTTAATTCAGATGCACTGAATACTATTGGATGAGATTGTAACTGTACTGAATTGAGCTGGATAATTGTAACATTTGTATTCCTATTAGCTGCTTGTTGCTGATATTGACGTATTCTTAACTGATGAACTTTGCCACATTAAAGCTCCAGTATGTAACTTTAGTTGGGCACAAGAGGCGCCGTTTCCAACAACAAAGGCGAATGTATATGACGCAGTAATGAGCTGAATGATGGGACTTGCTGTCAAGCTGATGGATCTAATAATGTTTAAGGATAAGTGAAAACACTCATGTTTTTTAACATTATAGTGTTATGAAGCAGGTCGCGAATTGCTAATAAGATACATATATCACACGCGAGTCCCGCGGATATAAAGGAATAAGGAAATTTCATCCTATTGAACTACACGCAAGTGCTGGATTACTCACACAGGTCAGTTTATTAGATGAATTAAACTTGTGAGGGAAATGCAGCGCTGTTCCACTTGGAATAATGCTACACTATCACACTAAACAGCATATAAATGTGTGTTAAAAGTCATAATGTTATTCTACGTGTTACTGTAGTTGGTTTGCTATACGAACTAGCAGCTAGATCAACATACGAATAACATACTGACCATATTCTAACATTTCATCATGTCAAGCTAACGTTATAACATTGATTTGTTTTATAATTTTGCTCACCTGTCCAATGAAGCTGTAATGTCGTGACTCGTGAGTTCTGTCAAGTCCAAATTAGTCACGGACGCTACGTAGCTCTCTCGAGTGGAAGTCAGTCTCGGACGCTAGCTATCGGCATCTCAAAAACATCATGCTGTTGCACCATGTTTACGTCATGGCTATGGCAATACGAGCGGAAACGAGGATAGCCGAGAATAGCCGAGGAAAGCGCGGATATTGCGTCATTTACAGGTGACATTTTTTTCCGGGACGGACACTTTTTAAAATTGGAATTTCTCTGAAATAAAAGAACTTTGGAGACTTTGGGAATATTGTAAGTACACAACTGTAGGAAATATATCACATCGTGCAAGTGATTTTTGGATATTTTATTACAAAATCCTTACATATTGGAGCTTTAACACTGTTATTTTCCTGTTTATTACTTTTAAGCTGCCTCGCCTTAGTCTGTATTGTATAAAGCGCTAGATGTGACGTGACTCTTAGGTGAACTGTTTCTTTAATATACCCTTGTCCAGTGTTTTGTTGAATTTTCTTATTGCTATTTCTTTCTTCAGATCCACCAGGCAAGACGGTATCAACAGGATGGGGTATGAACCAGTGGGACTCGCCCTCTGAAGAGCATAACAAGACTCTCCCTCCATCATCTGAGGCCATTACTAAGCCCGTCACATGGACCGTTGTTGATGAATCAGAGGATTTCTTCAGTGCCTTTCTGCCCCATGGGGAGATACAAACTGTAAGCAACATTAAAGTGGTGTCTGTGCCACCTGCCAAGTCAAACCGCAGACTACGGGAAAAAGCAGACCAGGGGAAGGAGTTGGAAGTCAGTGATACACAAGCTCAGACAGACCTCAGTAAATGCAGCAGCCAGGAAACTTTTGAGATAAAGCCAACTGGGACAGAGCTTTTGGAGGAAACTTCATCCTCGACAGATGAGCAGTCACAACCAGAGCTGGTTGTTCCTGCTTCTGTTGTTGCACCGGAAGAAGCTGTCGAACAGGAGGCCAGTGAGGACGTGACCGAGTCAGATGGCTTGGATTTAACTTCAGATGTCACACTCACAAATGTACCTTTATCCTCTTCAGAGGCCGAATCTGTTGGTGTGTTTGAACCGGCTTTGACCATCGAGACCAAAAATCCAGATAACGCCTTGCCTGTTCCTTCTAAAGAAATCCTGTTAGAATCCAAAGACGCTAAATCAGAGGACAGACAAAGCAACACCCGTCTCCCCTGTTAGTGCCTTCTCTTCTGGTACTTCCACCACCAGCGACATTGAGGTTTTGGACCACGAGAGTGTGCTAAGCGAGAGCTCGGCCAGCTCCAGACAGGAGACTGCAGAGGCTAAAGCTGGTCTGCATCTAATGCAAGGCTCTTTCCAACTGCTCTCCGCCTCAACATGCAGCGACTTCCCTCGTTTGGACGAATACCCAAAACTCACAGAAAGCTGCGGCTCCTCGTCTGATGCCTTTGAGCGCATTGACTCATTTAGCATGCAGTCGCTGGACAGCCGCAGTGTCAGTGAAGTGAATTCTGATGACGAGATCCCAGGCAACCGCACGCTAGCATCCATCACGGCCGGACCTTTGCCTGCTCCTCCTCAGTCAGTGCCACAGACTAAAAAGGAGGAAGAGGAGGGAATAACTGAGTCTATTAATGACCAATCACTGGATGATAATGAGATGGAGGAGAGCGGCCGCAGTGCAACGCCTGTGAACTGTGAGCAGACGGATGAGCTGCAGGAGGGCGAACAGGAAACTGAATCCGACCTCACACTGACCAACCAAAAAACTGATGTGAATGCAACTGCAGCTCCACAGAATACTGAAGAGAAAGTGGAAGATTCACCCTGTCAGATTTTTGATCTCCAGAAGGTTGGAACAATACATAAAAATGTAATATAATATAATTATTAAATATACACTACTGTTTAAACATTTGGGTTGGTAATATAAAAAAAGCCTCTTATATTCACCAAGGATGCATTTATTGGATTAAAAAAGCAAAACAGCAGTAATTTTTCGAAATATTATTACAATCTAAAATGACTTTTCTATTTTAATATATTTTTTAATTTATTATTTTTCGGCTATAGCAAAGCTGAATTTTCAACATCATTACTCCAGGCTTTAGTTACACATGATGTTTCATAATTAATTTTGATATGCTGATTTAAAACTTTTAAAACCTTTCTTATTATTGTCATTTTTCAGTATTTTTTTATGAATATAATTTTTAAAAGAACAGCATTTATTTGAAATCTTTTGGATCACTACTAAATCAATTAAATGCACCCTTGCAGAATAAAAGTATTAATAAAAAAACATATTTGAACATATTTTATTGATATTTTTTCATGTCATTGAAATAATATTTTATATTTTTGTTTTCCTAATCTCCCCAGATTATTGAGGAGCTTTCTAACCGACTAGAGAAGAGAGAATCACAGTTGCTTGTCGTCAGTAAAGACAAGGCCAGACTTGAGGAAGAGTGTGACAATCTTAAAGAGTGAGTTGAGGAACATTTGCTCCTGAAAACCATCTGCTGTTGTTTTTTCTTATATGATAAAGGTTTGCAATAGCTAACTTGGGCATAGAAACAGGCGGAGGCAGCAAAACATTTTTACACAGGAAAACTGTGTAAAAATGTGAACACATGGTGCTGTGTTCTATGGAAGCTTGTTTCCGCCACTGAATATAAAAATAAAATAAATAATTGTGACTGTTTATCTCACAATTCTGACTTTTTTTCTCACAATTGCGAGTTTATATCTTGCAATTCTGACTTTATTTTTCAGAATTGCGAGATAAAAAGTCAGAATTGCGTGATATAAAGTCGCAATTGCGTGTTATAAAGTCAGAATTGTGAGATATAAAGTAAGAAATGCATGATATAAAGTCGCAATTGCGTGTTATAAAGTCAGAATTGTGAGATATAAAGTCAGAATTGCAGATATAAAGTCAGAATTGGGTGATAAAGTCGCAATTCTGAGAAAAGACAGAAGTGCGACATTTATCTCACAATTCTGACTTTTTTTCTCACAATTGCGTGTTTACATCTGGCAATTCTGACTTTATAACACATAATTGTGAGTTTATGTCGAAATTCTGACATCTTTTCTCAGAATTGTGAGATATAAACTCGCAATTGCGACTTAACAGGCCAATTCTAATGGGGAAAAAGACTTACTTTTTTCCCCTCAGATTAGGTTAAATCTCGCAATTCTGACTTTATATCATGCATTTCTGACTTTATACCTCACAATTCTGACTTTATACCTCACAATTCTGACTTTATAACACACAATTCTGACTATATCTTGCAATTCTGACTTTATAACACACAATTCTGACTATATCTTGCAATTCTGACTTTATAACACACAATTCTGACTATATCTTGCAATTCTGACTTTTTAACACGCAATTGCAACTTTATATCACACAATTCTGACTTTATATCTCGCAATTCTGAGAAATAAAGTAAGAATTTTGAGATGTAAATTCGCAATTGTGAGAAAAAAAGTCAGAATTGTAAGATAAAAAGTCGCAATTATCTTTTTTATTTTTCATTATATGGCAGAAACAAGCTTCCATAGTGTTCACATACTGTTTGTAAATTAAGAGATTAGCTAAAAAAACACTTAATTTTGACATACAGTAGTCCACACCTTTTAACATGTACATTGCATACATTATGTATGCAATGTAAAAATTATCATCTTGAATTGTCTGTAGGTTAGCATGTTTTTAGGGTGTTAATCTTATTCTTTTTAAAGACATTTAACTGCATTTCTACACAATATTGTTTTTTTTCTTATTTGAACTTTTTACATGCCTGTTGATTACCATTAACAAGACCTGTGTTTTACAGTGAGATGATCAGCTTGCGAGAAGAAAGCTTTGCTGTTCAGTCTTTAAAAGATGAGTTCACTCAGCGCATAGCTGAAGCTGAGAGGAAAGCTCAACTTGCCTGCAAGGAGAGAGACATCGCCAAAAAGGTGTCCATTTTTTAATAATTGTTTTGAATTTATATAACTCTTACATCCCCAGTCTTGTTTTGCATTGAAATGCATCATATATCATGGTCACAGGAAATCAAGGGCCTCAGAGAAGAACTGGCAAGCAGGCTAAACTCAAATGAGACTTTAGAACTGATAAAAGAGAAAGAGGAACAGATCCGAGAGCTTCTTGAGGAAGGTGAGTTTCTAGGCTTTTACTTGTTCAATCAATGTGAGATCATATCAAGATTTTACTGCGTGATCCTACAAGGAACTGCTTATTTATTAAGGGCGTGTGTGTTTACTCGTTTCTTCCTGATTAGGTGAGAAACTGTCCAAGCAGCAGTTGCAGCACTCTAACATCATAAAGAAACTGCGTGTGAAGAGAGAGAGAGTGATGCACAAATCACCAAACAGACCAAAAAACTAAAGGAACAGGAAGAGGAGCTAAAACATTTGCAGCAGGTTTGGAACACAACCTTCAATCCAAAGCTGTGTTGTTAATAGAATAAACATGTTTACAGTTGTAAAGTACTGTATATTGAGTGTTCATATAAAATGCCAGCACAAGGAGAGGAGAATGTTGAGGTTTCTACAATGATAATTGCAGGTTTTGGATGGTAAGGAGGAAGTAGAAAAGCAGCACAGAGAGAACATTAAGAAGCTGAATGCTGTAGTGGAGCGGCAGGAGAAGGAATTGAGTAAACTGCAGACCAGCAGCGAGGAGCTTCAGGAAAATAATCGCAGTTTACAAGCAGCACTCGACAGCTCCTACAAGTAAATGCCACATAACTCACTTGATGCTGTACTGTTCACTTATTGTCTGTCCTGTCAGTGGTCTCTCCCAGTTCATTGATTGTATTTGTTTTTCACTCTATAGAAAGTTGGCAGAGTTGCACAAGGCCAATGCCACTAAGGATAGCGAAGCCCAGGAACTGGCTCTGAGCAGAGAGGTACATGCAAAAGAAGAGCTGAGTTTGGCTTTGGAGAAAGTTAAAGAAGAGTCACGCCTACAACAAGAGGCACTGGCTGATCAGGTAATATTATTTTTTTTTTTGGCTTTGTTAAAATGCCTATGTTTATGTTATTATTATTAGTTATTATTATTATTGGATTTCATATATTCTAAAGCAATATTCAAATGCTTGTTTAAATATTTTGAGGAACTTTTTTGACTTTATTCTAGGGTTACTTATCCAGTTATACATGCTTCACTTTAGTGTCTTATTAATCTATACATTTTAGCTTTTGTGTCTATGTGTGACTTTTTATTTATTTATTTAAATGTTAAGGTGGCAGATTTGAGGCTGGCTCTTCAGAGGGCCGAACAGCAGCAGGCCAAGAAGGAAGATTACCTGAGAGAGGAGATCAGTGAGTTACAGCAGGTAACTAGAACACATTACAGCCAGCTTACAAGAACTGATGTATATATTTATTTATTTCAGTTCAGCCATCGTAGAGAAACTACAGCAACTTACTATAAGCTCAAGACTATTGCATTTTTGTTAAAGTAAGTGTCTCCCTGATTTAAGGAGAACAATTTCTAGTACAAACCCCAGAGGTATAAACAAATTCAGATAATTAACAATGATTCTGAAATATGTACAATACCATTCATCAAACATTTGGGGTCAATAAGATTTTTTTAAAATACATTTATATTTTATTCAAGAATGCATTGAATTAATAAAAAAGTGACAGAAAAGACATTTACAATCTTTTAAATGATTTCTATTTCAAATAAATGCTGTTCTTTTGAACTTTATTTATCGAAGAATCTTAAAAAATATGTATTACGGTTTCCACAAAAATATTAATCAGCACAACTGTTTTCAACATTGATAATAAGTTACTTAAGCACCATAATCTAGCATATTAGAATGTGCATTTATTCATTTAGCTGAGGCTTTTCTCCAAAGCTACTTAAAATTGCTATATATGTCAGAGGTCGCACGCCTCTGGAGAAACTAGGGGTTAAGTGTCTTGCTTCAGGGACACATTGGTGTCTCACTGTGGATTTGAACCTGGGTCTCTTACACCAAAGGCATAGTGTTTTATCCACTGTGCCATCACCACCCCATAATTTCGAAAGCGATTGCGTGGCACTGAAGATTTAAAATACTTTAAAATAGATAACTGTTGTTTTAAATTATGATAATATTTAAAATAATACTGTAGTTTTGATCAAATAAATGCTGCTCTGTGAGCACAAGAGACTTCTTTCCACAAATCTTACCAGCTCTAATCTACCTACAGTGTAGTTGATGATTACACTGTAATTTTACTCTTTAACAGAGGCTACAAGAAGCAGAGTCCAGAAACCAGGAACTTAGCCAAAGTGTTACATCAGCATCACGGCCCCTCTTGCGACAGATAGAGAACCTCCAGGCCACACTTGGTGCCCAGACAGCATCATGGGAAAAACTAGAGAAGAACATCTCTGACCGCTTAGGTGAGACTTGCTTATTTTGAACGAACATTAGTGGCTAATGTCACATGTGTAAATCTAATGTTTTCAAACAATAAACCACATTTGTCATTCTCTCTTAGCTGATGCCCAAGCCCAGCTTGCTGTTTCCATAGAGAAAGAGCGTTCGGCTACAGAGGAGCTACTAGCCATCCGAGCACAAATAGCATCTTTAGATTCCCAGGCTTCTTTGTTGAGGCAGGAGAAAGGACGCCTACAGGGGCAGCTGGATGCGGAGAAGTTGCGGCGGGAAAAACTGGAGGATGACTTTAGCAGGTAGGAGATGTGTTTTACATTGAAAAAGAAGCACATATTATTAGTGGAAGTATTTTCACACTGATTTATATTGTAATGCAGACACATGCATTTTCTGTAAAGCTGGAAATGTGAATGTCATGTATTTTGAAAAGCGATATACATATAAATGTTAATTGAATTGTTTTTTGTATGTGTAGGGAGCGTGTAGAGCTGGAGAATCTTAAATGGGAATATGCTCGAGTCTCAGAAGAGGCCAAGAAGGAGAAGGTACCAGTTCATTTTGAACACTGTAGACAAAACATATACATGAAAAATGAATCTCAATGTCTGTATTATTTGGTCCTCTTCAGTTGCTTCTTGCTAACCAACTGGAAATGGAGAAAATGAAAGTGGAACAGGAGAAGAAGAAATGCTACCTTGCACAAGAGGCCCTCAAAGAAAAGGTTTTGCATGAAAAGACCAGACTCTTGTTCTGAAACCTTTTTATTAATCTTTACCTCCAAAAATGGTTACAATTGTCATTTTATACAAGATTCAAAAATCACACCTAGCAGTAACATAACTCATTTCAAGAGTTTAATATTAGGGATCTGTGTTTTTGTTTCATCAGGAGAGGAAGTCTCTAAGTTTGTCTGTGACTGATGCTCCAGCGTCCTCTACTCCCTCATTGTCCCGCTCTAGTTCCGTTAGTGGGGCTGAGCATGCTGGCTTACCATCCTCCATTTCCTCACAGGTACATTCATCTCACCACTGTTGAGATGCAGAAATATCTTCTCTTTCTTCCATAAATATTTCTCAGTTTGTCACAATCACTTTTTTTTAGCAGGAGGATTTTCTTCGACCATTCTTTTAGCACTATGACCATGTCTATCAGTGGGACTAACCTTTATGAAGCGGCTCGACTGGGTGGTGGATCCAGTATCATTGAGAGCCTGCAGTCTCAAGCTCAAACTCAGAGAGGGCGAGATAGCCCAGCTGCAGGTACACCTTTTAATTGAATAGTCTTTCATCATGTGCAAACTTACATCTGGGTTTGGAAGATTATACATTTACTGTAATGTTTAAAACGAGTCATTTAACTTTGTGTTTAAAAGATGAATATTTTTTGTACTAATTTGGATTCAATTCTTTTGGTTATCCACAAGATGGAGATTGCTAGTCTAGAGAGAAGTCGAACTGTGATGGCAGAAGAGCTTGTGCGACTGACCAATCAGAACGATGAGATAGAGGATGAAGTGAAGGAAATCCCTAAACTGAAAGTGCAACTGAAGGTGAACACAAGCAAAATGCTACTTTAAAGCAGAGACAACTGTAGGCAGTTTATAACAGTCTACTACAAATTTACTTGGTGATTTTTTTTTGTCTACACTAATCTGGAATCATTTGACAACAAATCTTTTCTCTGCGTTTCAAGTGGGTAAATTCTAAACTCCATTTTGACTGTGAAAACGGAGCTATTTTAAAGAACGACACATTTAGTCATGTGACGCATATTGTACCGATAGATATCTCTGGCCATGTTTACATTAGGGGTGGGAACGGTACACAGAAGTCACGGTTCGGTTCATACCTCGGTTCAGACCTCACGGTTCGGTACGATTTTGGTACAATGGAGGGAAAAGCAAAACAAAAATACAGAAGGCATTGTATTTTTTAAAGTTTTATAAAAGCATAGAACCAGTTTATTTGTAGTGCACTGACAATAGTTTTATATAATTAGTTTATTAATTAAATGAATAAAAAGACAAAAAGACCTTGCGAAATGTTTGGTAATTGTACCTGAATTTATTTTAAATTATTTTGCTATATTTCAGATGAATATATTTGTTTTCCTTAATTTTAATTAACATTATTAATTAACAATGTGACATTATTTTCATCTGAATAAATAATTGATTTCTGTATAACATAATACTACCTTTAAAAACACATTTGATTTTCTTTTTAAATCAATGTAGAATGTGTAAGATTAGTGCTCCGAGGAATATGACGAATGTCCAAAAGATGGGACCCACAGACTGTTTTGAAATGGAGTTGGATAAATAGCCTATGTTTTGCTTTTAAAACAGTGTGTGTGTGATTTTGGTTGGATGACAGTTGTAGGTTACAGTTTGTCAAGAGTTTACAGTGTGACAAAAGCACAATGTTGTGTTTTATTGCGAGTGTAGCCTACACAAATATGAGAACAGTTTTTATGTTTCCACTGTTCTCATCGCTCTCTCTCTCTCTCTCTCACACACACACACACACACACACAGCATTGCAACCTTGACATCGCAGCCTGTTCATTATGCGTGTCACACCAACACGCGAATAGAGCGCCAAATTCACATCTATCGCGTCTGGTTCGATGCTAGTCCAAAGGCGAGGATGCGCGTATAAAGCCACGTTTGAAGTGAACGCGCGTTCAGAGCTTTGACGGTTCAGAGCTAGCCGATGGTACAGATTAGGCTACAGTGGCGGCTGGTGAAAAATATTTCAGGGGCTGGCATAAGCGGGGGTCTGGGCCCCCCCCCCCAGAAAATTTTGAATTTCGGAGATGTGATTTCCTGCATTCTGGTGCGTTTTAGACCTTGGGCCATGCCCTTCCCTATACCAATAAAATAACTTAAACCAGTCAATACCAATGGTCAAAAAATACAATAATAATAATAACAGTTTGACAGTTAATGATAATGAACAAGTTGCATGTTTATTATGCTCTGTGTGCTGACAGAAAAAGTGCAAACGCATAATGATCAATTATAATAGGTAATACAAAAAATAATAGGTAATACAAATTAGTTGTTTAATCAATCCCCAGCTGTAGACTACATATCTTTGACAAATTGATAATTGGATAATGGATAACAGTAATGAGTGTTGATACTAGAGAAAGAGAGAGAAAAATGGCTCTGAAAGAGAGGGTGGGACAACATTCTTGAGGGGAACACCCAAGTATGAGAAGAAATTTGATTTTAACTAGTATGAAACAGTAATCTAGCTCAGAACTTAAAAACATAAAAAAGCAAACATACAGGTATATTCCTATAACTATTTTAATATCAAATGTGTGTGAAACATAGTGTTTATGTGTGTGTGTGTGTGAGTGAGTGAGGAGTGACAGAGACAGACAATGAAGCTATTTGAATTGAGATAGCGTGAGTGTGTGTCAGAGCAAGAAAATGACAGCGAGTGTGTGTTTGTGTGTGAGTGAGAGCTTAAGAGAATGACAGCAAGTGTGTGTGTGTGTGTGTGAGTGAGAGAAGAGTATGACAGGGTGTGTGTGTGTGTGAGTGAGTGAGAGAGAGAGAGTAAGAGAATGACCGCGTGTGTGTGAGTGAGTAAGAGAATGACCACGTGTGTGTGTGTGTGTGTGTGAGTGAGTGAGAGAGAGAGAGAGAGAGAGAGAGAGAGAGTAAGAGAATGACTGCGTGTGTGTGAGTGAGTAAGAGAATAACTTTACATTATTTCCATCTCGACGTCACCGGCGCTGCCATTCACTCATCTGAGGTAAAATATGTCCCGTGGTGCGCGTGCACGGTGCACTCCTCTAATCTGATACTGCGGGTCAGATATTTTCAGCGCCCCCAAACCATAAAATTCGACGACGCTGATTGGCGAAATATAAACTTTTTTGCATAGCAACCGGGGAACCATTGGCTTAAAGTCCAGCACTGTGGGGCTAAGCGAACTGGAGCCCAGAGAAGACAGCCTATTGGCTATACAACTACACCAACATGATAAACGTAACGAACGTGAATGCAAATATCATTCTGGAGAGTTCAAAACACCTTTCAAAGTAAAACCATTATTAGCATATAATTAACACAGATTATTTTTCATAAATTATAATATATATATATATTAAAAAAAAAAAACAGACAGACAGGTCGGAGGGTGCGGCGCCCCAGCGCCCTCTGATGGGCTAGCGGCCGCTGTTAGGCTATGTGTCCCCAAAGAAACCGCGTATCTAACAGTAGTTCCGCATTACATTAATTAATATGCACGCGAGTTTTATTCATTTATATACTGTGTATTCTCCGTTTAAATTGGATGCACCTAACCGTTGACGCCCGTACCGTTTCGGTTCCAATACGAGAATACATGTACCGTTTCACCCTAGTTTACATGCAACCAAATAATGCATGTGACGCATGCATTAGTAATTGGGTTGACGGCTCAATTGGACTCGAATTGCCTTTATGTAAACACCTTAATATTATTATTATTATTATAAGATATACTCTATCTATCTACCTATCTACCTACCTGTGCCTATCCTGTAATCCATCCATCCATCCATCCATCCTAAATGTAATTTAGTCCTGTAATCCATTCATCCATCCTAAATGTAATTTAGTCCTGTAATCCATCCATCCATCCTAAATGTAATTTAGTCCTGTAATCCATCCATCATCATCCATCCTAAATGTAATTTAGTCCATCCATCCATCCATCCTAAATGTAATTTAGTCCATCCATCCATCCATCCATCCATCCTAAATGTAATTTAGTCCTGTAATCCATCCATCCATCCATCCATCCTAAATGTAATTTAGTCCTGTAATCCATCCATCTATCCATCCTAAATGTAATTTAGTCCTGTAATCCATCCATCCATCCATCCATCCATCCATCCATCCTAAATGTAATTTAGTCCATCCATCCATCCATCCATCCATCCTAAATGTAATTTAGTCCTGTAATCCATCCATCCATCCATCCATCTATCCATCCTAAATGTAATTCATCATCCATCCATCCATCCATACATCAATGTTAAGTCTATCCATCCATCCTAAATGTAATTTAGTCCATCCGTCCATCCATCCTAAATGTAATTTAGTCCATCCATCCATCCATCCATCCATCCATCCATCCTAAATGTAATTAGTCCTGTAATCCATCCATCCATCCATCCATCCTAAATGTAATTTAGTCCATCCATCCATCCATCCATCCTAAATGTAATTTAGTCCTGTAATCCATCCATCCATCCTAAATGTAATTTAGTCCATCCATCCATCCATCCTAAATGTAATTTAGTCCTGTAATCCATCCATCCATCCATCCATCCTAAATGTAATTTAGTCCATATCCATCCATCCATCCTAAATGTAATTTAGTCCTGTAATCCATCCATCCATCCTAAATGTAATTTAGTCCATCCATCCATCCTAAATGTAATTTAGTCCATCCATCCATCCATCCATCCTAAATGTAATTTAGTCCTGTAATCCATCCATCCATCCATGCAGAATGCCAATTCATCCATCCATCCTTCCTTCCTTCCTTCCTTCCTTCCTTCCTTCCTTCCTTCCTTCCTTCCTTCCTTTTAGGAACTTAAAGTCAGGAAGTTAGGAACTTCCTAAATGTCATTTAGTCCTGTAATGGTAAAGCTGAAATTTCAGCAGCAATTTCTCTTCAGTGTCACATGATCCTTCAGAAATCATTCTAAT
>JAQIUQ010007193.1:0-38140 GCA_030378365.1 Hybognathus amarus | reverse complement strand
CCCACTGAGCAAAATGATGTCCAAAAGACGTCTTTTCAACGTCTTTGTCACAAAAGTCGGACGTTGAAAAGACGTCCACTGAGGGGCCGGAATGAAAGTTTTTATGACGTCTTTTTTTGACGTGTTCTGCACGTCCGATATAGACGTTCATCGAACCCTTCGTACAAGGTTAAAAACTAGTTCAAATGTGGCCATTGTGGACATGTTTTCAACATAACTTATGGTCTCATTTAGACGATTTAAACTGTTTCTGGACCAAATAAACACTCTCAGGATGCATTAAATTAAAACTCATGTTTATTTACATTGTTTAGATGTGGTTTAGATGGTGATATTTGTTTCATTTTAAATCACCATTGTGGTGATCAGTGTTTGCTTTAGTTGGGCTCTTGGTCCCAATTCTTCTTACTTTAGCTTTTGTAACTGTTTGCATAACAACATTGATAATGCAGAGAAAGCCAAGAAAATAAAAAATCAGCTGTCTTCAGCTCTTTATTGATGGTGACAAAATCAACACAATGCAAGCATTAAACAACATCTAAACCTTTGTTTTTATATCTGAAATTTATAATTATTCATCTTGTGGAACTGTATTATTTGGACCAGTAACTTTATAATGACCACTGCGTACAATATGTTTTAAGAAAGTGAATCACATAGTCACACACAGATATCAAGATTTTGGATATGATTCTCAATGACGGTGACAACCAAAACAAAAAAGCCTGGGAATCAAGGATGTTTTGTACTATGAAAGCTACCCATCATGCATTGCAGTATGAAGCATTTTTTTTATTTATTGTCACCATTTTTGTGAATCATATGCAAAATATTGATGTCTGTGTGTGACTATATGGTACATTTTCTCAAAACATTGTGTAAATTTGCTTTTTGTTCAACTTCCATGCCATTAGCCCAAATAATGCAGTTCCACAACATTAGTGGTTATTAACTCCAGATACAAACACAAAAGTATAAACACAACATTAAATGCCCACTTTATGTTGATTTCATCATCATCATCAACAACAAGGAGCTGATGGGAGCCAATTTTCTTGGCTTACTCAGTCACAACAATGGTGTTATTCAAACACACAGTTACAACAGCCAAAGAAAAGCTAGAGTACAAATTATTGGGACCAAGAGCCCAACTAAAGCAAACACTGATCACCACAATGGTGACTTAAAATGAAATAATATCACCATCTAAACAATGTTAGGAAATTACATTGACATAAACATGAATTTTAATTTAATGTATCCTGAGAGTGTTTATTTGGTCCAGAATTGTCTAAATGAGACCATAATGTTGAAAATGGCCACATTTGAACTAGTTTTTAACCTTGTACGAAGGATCCATTAACGTCTTTTTCAGACGTCCAGAACACGTCAAAAAAGACGTCATAAAAACTTTCATTCCGGCCCCTCAGTGGACGTCTTTTCAACGTCCGACTTTTGTGACAAAGACGTTGAAAAGACGTCTTTTGGACATCATTTTGCTCAGTGGGTGGTCACAAGCTTAAGATTCTTAGCTGTTTCTCAGTTTTAGTAATTATTTATAAATATGCTACTGTGTGAATGTTTGTGTAATGAAATGCATTCTGCATTCTGATGATTCTTTTTCACTCTATTGTTGCGATTTTAGAATGTTACGAAATGATCACATACAGGGGTTGGACAATGAAACTGAAACACCTGGTTTTCCAACAATTTGTTAGTATGGTGAGGGCCTCATTTTGCATCCAAATACAGCATCAGTTCATCTTGGGAATGACCGATAGAAGTCCTTCACAGTGACCAGAGGGATTAGGAGCCGTTCCTCTTCCAGAACAGTGTCCAGGTCATTATATGATGCTGGTGGAGGAAAACGTTTTCTGACTCAACGTCCAAAACACCTCAATAATATTCAGATCTGGTGACTGTGCAGACCATGGGAGAAGTTCAACGTCACTTTCATCTTCATCAAACCCTTCTGTCACAAGTCTTGCTGTGTGTGTTTTGGTGCATGATAATGCTGATACACGGTTTGAGCATCAGGTGCTCATGATCCTCAGCAGTGTCGTGTCCATCAAACACAGTCAGGATTGTCAAGAATAGTCATGAAATCACGACAATCCTGACTGTTTGTGACAAACATTCACACAATAGCTTATATATATATATATATAGGCCTATATATAAATAATTAACTGACAAACACTAAAATCTTACTATTTCCGAACTTGTGACCAACATAATATGTACTCATTTTGTAACATTCTAAAATCTCCCAACAATCGAGTGAAAACGAATTGAGTACATGTTGTTCACAAATTTGGAAATAGTAAGATTTTAGTGTTTGTCAGTTTTGGAAAAATTTTTTATTGTGTGAATGTTTGCGGTGTATGAAATGCATTCTGTCATTATTATTATATCATTAAATCATCAATATCATTAAACCCTTAAGAAAGTGCGTTGTTGTTGAATGAGAATTATTTTCAATACATTATGTGTAAATGTACAATATATGTAAATTCAAAAAAGAAATAGTTTTTCCATTTGATGTAATTGTTTAACTTTTTATTTAGAAAATGAAGCATCTCATCCCTGCACTGCAGATTTATGAACATCTAATGGTTAGATTTCTTTTTATGCCGTTCAATTGCAAATCATGTAACTTACATCAAGATTTATTAGTTGCTGAAAATAAATATGCACCGAAAATCAAAGTTTACATATCAGTGCTGGCGCTTAAGCAGACCTACAGGAGCTACACAGGGTACAGGGTTACAATATCAACGTTGATTCAATTTGCAAAATCGAAAGGTGATTCAACGTCGTCAGAAGACCATAACCCGGAAGGTAAGAGTGAAACGACGTCGCAATTTCAACGGTGAATCAACGTTATGTCTTCCGCGGCTGAAACGACGTCACAATATCAACGTTGATCCGTTATGCAAAATCGAAAGGTAATTCACCGTTGATCCAACCATGGTACCTGACGTTGTTTCAACGGTGAATCAACGTTGAAATGCCGGCTGGGAAGCTTAAACCTCGAAAGCATAAACACTCATTCAAAGTACCTAAAAGGGAGATGTAAACAACCATAAGTTCCCGCCTCCTCACTCAGCACGAGCTGACCGATACATCTAACACATCAAGAGAGGCGGGACTTAAGGCAGAACAGCCAATCATCAGCCGGTCACACTCAAAGCCACTGTCATGTTTGAGAGGAGGCAGCCGCAGCGAGCGCACACACACAGCGCCAGAGAAACGGAGGAGCGACTGTAGTAATGCGTTTGTGCAAAACTGCGGGAAAACTGCAGAAAAGGTACGGGTGTTGAACACTCTTCCAGGAAAAGTGAGGGTGTTAAAACACCCACATCCCCACGGGTGCGACGCCCCTGCTGATCGTTCACACAGCCAACTTCACTCAATGAATGACACAAAACTCAGCGTCACTAACTCTAACTCACTAACACGCGCAGCTCCGCGTCACACTCACACACGCGCGCTGCTCCGCGTCACACACACACACGCGCTGCCGCTGCTCCGCGTCACACACACACACACACACACGCGCAGCTTCGCGTCACACACGCAGCTCCGCAACTTCCACATACATTTTCACGTTGTCGTGTTTTTCTTGTCACGATTCTATGAAAGTTCGGGTAACGTTAACGTTGTTAACCTAAAAATAACCGAACTGTTAGTGAATAGCGTCTTATCTGTTAACGTTAATTCTTTCCGTAAGCTTCTGAGGCGGTCCTGGCCCTTGACTACTAATAATCCACATTTCCCAGTTTTAAAACCAGCTTTGAGGAACATTCTTCTTTTCTGTCGGCAAAGAACGCGTTGACTGGATCTTCGATATGCCTCCAAAGAAGCCAAAGAGATCAACGGCAAACATCTCCAGCGACATTGACTCTGAGGACATCAGTCTGGAGACAACAGAGGACATATCGTCTTCGGATGAGAAAGATGGCACAGGGAAGGTCACAAAACAGCTTCTAGAAAGAAAAAAGCTGCTTCATAACCTTCAAAAACTGAAGAGAGATCTGTCTCAGAAAAATCTGCTCATAGACAATCTCAAAGTGGACCACCTTACCAAAGTAATGGTTGATTACTAGAAAACTGCTGTCTACATTAAATTGAAAATCAGTTTGAAGAATAGTTAATGCTTGTTTGATTGCCTGTGTGTTAACATAATTTTCACATTCATTTAGATAGAAGAGCTGGAGGAAAGGCTGAAGGATGCTCTCCATCATAAACAGGTGCTCGCTCTGCGTCTGGACAGCCAGCTCAAACTGCAGCAGGATGAAAACAGGTGCATTTACATACTGTTAAGAAAAAATATCAACATATCAGTCGTCGATATTGGTATTGGCCGATAAATGTGACTTTTGATAGGTATGTGGACAAAAAATTAAAACTCAACTAATAGACAAATGGATAGCATAGGTGGAAAGACCTGGGTACCCCCTTTTCAAAATAAAAAGAAAAAAGTAAATATGTCAAGTATGAAGAAGTTACAACATTTTATAGTTCAGTAATCAGCGCCTATTTTTGTCTCATTTCTAAGGTGAAAACAATAGAATTTAGTGTGACCGAAAACAAGTTGTTTTTTCACAAAAATGCTCATAATTTTCTCAATATTCAAGATATTTTAATGTAAATTTTCTGTGGAGATGGGTTTCAAATAGTTATTTGGATCTTTACTTGATTTTAACTAGGGCTGGGCGATATATCGAACGATATTGTTATGCGCATATAATCAGTAAAGCCGGTTCCTTGATTAGCAGTAAATCACCTTCACCTGCTTTCAGATGGAGCGGCATTTGCTACAAAGAGCCGTAGATCACTGACAAGCTGAGCCATATCGCGTTAATATCGAGGACATATCGATAGCGATATTTAATGCGATATGGCTCAGCTTGTCAGTTAATTACGGCTCTTAGTCACGACAAAATCTCCTGTATTAAACTAACACACCTGAGAATCTGTATATCAGTCCACATTCAAGAGTGTTAAAGTTAATGAGATAATTAATTGATTAAATGAGTGATGATTGAGCATTATTGAAGACACCTGATGATCACAAGCAGAATCACTGAAGGAGAAAACTGAAATAACACTCATTAACACTCATATCGTCCATCTGAAAGCATGTGAAGGTGATTTACTGCTAATCAAGGAACCGGCTTAGGCTTGGGCGATATATCGCACCGATATATTCCCCTATGCGCACCTAATACAGTCAAGCCGGTTCCTTGATTAGCAGTAAATCACCTTTACATGCTTTCAGATGGACAATATGAGTGTTAAAGTTAATGAGATAATTAAGTGATTAATTTAGTGATGATTGAGTCACTTAATTGAAGACACCTAATGATCACAAGCAGAATCGCTGAAGACAACATGTGAAATTGTAAGCCACCGTTATGGAGATCAGTGTCTGCTTTAGTTGGAAGTTTCTTGACACTTATATATTTAACTTTATATTTTAATATACTGTTGCATCTGAGTTATATCTGTCCGATGAACAAAGATAAACAATTGTAATACGATGGTGGTCACATAATGGCGCTCATCATTTTAAATTCATGTTTGTGATTTATACTGTTTGGTTCATGTATAAATGAGATTCTGCATAAATATCCAGAATGTTAAATATAATAAATTTCTTAAACATTGTTTAAAAAAAAGAAATCCTTCTGTAAGGCACACACAGACCTCAAGATTCAGTCAATGCTCCTCAACAACGGTGACGAGTAGAATATTCAATTAGGAAAAGTAAATTACATAGACAATTCAGATCATAATTTATTCATACCGCAAAGCATGATGGGAGCCATTAATGAGTTGTGATTGGTGGCAACAAGGTCACCACGGTTGAGACAGACAGTCCGTTAATTGAGCTCTGTGTTTCTAAATAAAGAAACCAGTGTTTTGATCAGAATATTTTAGGTTATAGGAATAATAAAAATATGCAGTAGAAACACAAAACTGTTGTTAACAAGTTATATCAAATACTTTGAATAAATTTCATTTTTCAGATCACAGCTTGATTATGTCAAAACATAACCAACACTATCAGAACACAGCTGTCTTTGTTCATTTGACTGTTATAAATCAATAACAGCAGACAAATAAAGTTTAAAGTGAAAGTATGAGTGTCAAGAGCCCGACTAAAGCAGACATTCATCTCCATAACGGTGACCTGAAATTTCAGTTTTCTCCTTCAGTGATTCTGCTTGTGATCATCAGGTGTCTTCAATAATGCTCAATCATCACTCATTTAATCACTTAATTATCTCATTAACTTTAACACTCTTGAATGTGGACTCATATACACTCAGGTGTGCTAGTTTAATACAGGAGATTTTGTTGTGACTAAGAGCCGTAATTAACTGACAAGCTGAGCCATATCGCATTAAATATCGCTATCGATATGTCCTCGAATATTAACGCCAGATATGGCTCAGCTTGTCAGTGATGCTCGGCTCTTTGTAAGTAAATGCCGGTCCATCTGAAAGCAGGTGAAGGTGATTTTACTGCTAATCGAGGAACCGGCTTTACTGATTAGATGCGCATAACAATATCGTGCGATATATCGCCCAGCCCTACTCCGATGATTATATGATGTTCATCTACCTTGGGTAGGCTTGAAAAAAACTTAACGCAAAAACTCATCATTATCCCAGTTGGGGGCGTATATGGAAGCTAAAATTACTGGTATGTTACGGAGCTCTGCCCGAGACCATAACAAAACGGCCATTTGGATCCATAATAGTCTCAGTGTGTTCAAACATAACTCTTTTATGAATAATGATAGCAGCCCCGCGAGCTCTCTGAGAGAATTTAGAATGAAACAAGTGCCCCATCCATGATCTCTTGATACGGAGAATATCTACCGTTCGCAGGTGAGTTTCTTGTAGAAACATAATGTCTGCCTTAAGATCCCGTAAATGAGCTAAAATTTTACTAGCTTTGATGGCACTGTTCATCCCCTTGGTGTTCCAGGACATTAGGCGCAGGTTCCCATCCCCTAACATGTTGATATTAACCATGCTGAAAGGTTAACAAAACAGGAGAGCACTGAACTGGTAGAAAGCATTCTGAATCCAAACATAGGAGAGAAAAATGAAAAAGAATAAAAATAAATAAATAAATAAATAAATAAATAAATAAATAAATTAAAAAAAAAAGGAGACCAAATTCTCCAAAGTCTCGGCCTCCGTCACCGAAGATAACATCTTCTTACCTCCGTCTTTGAGTCCAGATGGAGAGCCGTGCCGGGAAAACAACGATGGTTTATATCCAAGGTTATACAGTTCTGCCATTAAAGATCGGTATTTCACGCGTTCAGTGGCCACTTCAGGCGCGTAGATCCTCGTAGATGGCGACTGGGTTGTGCCTTTACTAGACCAGTTTGCCTCTTTTGGCTCAGAGCCTCACGGATGATCAACTCTTTTCGACGGTAGCGGTGGAGCCGGATGATGACTGGCCTCGGTTTCTCCCAGTCGCTGGTTTACTAACGAGAGCCCTGTGTGCCCGGTCAATCTCCGGTAGGAGAAGGTAAAACGTCTTCACCCAGAATGTCAGCGAGTACTTGTGCGAAGAAAACTGCGCGGTCCTTCTCAGCGATTCCCGGTAAGCCCACGATCCGAATATTGTTTCGGCGGCTGCGTGACTCAAGATCCACCACTACTTATCCTGTAACTTCGCATTACACTCAACCAGTGTGGCACAGGTCACTTCCAGCTCCCGCATCCGATCGGCTACATCGTTAGCACTTAATTCGAGACGAGGCAATTTTATGTGTGTGATCCGACAACGGTGGTCTGAATGCGAATCAACCTTCTCCTTCGAAGTGTCGAGATGGCAGTTTTGAATTCGTCCGATAAAGCCTGCCGATGTTGTTCCAGAAGTCTGGCCATCGCCGCCATGTTAAGCTCGTTGCGGCGGCGTCTACAGAATCGGTTTTTGTTTCTTTTTTGCTCTGCTTCAGCCGATTTAGAAGCCATGTTAAGAGAGAATTATATTGTGCGTTTTAGATTTGTTCGTTTTGAAACAAAATAAACGATCAAATGGGCTTAAAATGATGGGTTAAAACTGAAAGGTACAGGGAGCAAGAGGCAACACGTCTACTCCATCAGCCCTTTTACCGAAAGTACCGTTTTATATCTTTTTAAAGTGGAAATTGATCCACTTAATTCCGTTTTAAAGCAGTTTAATGCTTATTGGGAATGGGATGCTTTTAGAGAGTTCAGTAGAGAAGTAGTCAATAAGTATTAATAAAATAATACTACTCCAAGGTATTTACTTAAAAACTGCTTTTGTGTGCAACATTATCATACATTATCCATTAAAGGTGTCCACTCATGACAATATAAGAGAGTAGTTCCCACAGACACTGGCACATATAGACTAGTCTAGGGCCTCGTCCACACGAAGCCAGAGCTTCCCCTATCCGATATTTTTTTTCTTCGTTCTAAAAAAAAGTCTGTAAACACGGCGGCATCTCGAAAATATCTGCGTCCACACGAAACCACTGAAACCCACTGAAAAGGATGTAGTAGACATCCCAGACCAGTATGCGCCGCTGTAATTCTGCCATAGATAATCCACTAAAAATGCGAGAGAAGACTTAGAGATATTCGATTAGTTAGCGGACTCAGAAAGCTTGCCACAAAGACCGGCAAATGTAACGAATGTGTCAAATATAGACATTTTAATTGGTTATTAATAAACTAATGTTTTCTGTCATTCTTGACTGAAAAGAGGAAGTTGATGATGCTGCTGACTCGCCACTTCACTTGTGAACGCGCCTATGGAGTAGGCTAACGTAGGTGCACTTCATACGGATTAGGCTATAAGAGAGCTATTTGTTTCTGTTCGTTTTTAATTGTTGTTTGTCGATGTTGTTTAAACGTAGCCATTTCAAGATTTCTATATATTTATGAGTTTTCGGTTCATTTATGAGACGAGCTTCAGTTCACGAGCAATGCAAGTTATTTCCGCCGGGGCGTCCACGTCCTGATTATGGCTATTTTCGGCTATATATTTGCTTCTTATTTATTAAATCCAGGTAACTGGTTGATGAAACATTTATTAAAATAAAGATAAAATTGTTAAAAAAAACGAAATTCACTTCAAAGAAGGGCTTTATACAAAACAAAACTTAATGTGGTCAAAATTAGGTCTCCCAATATAGGCTATTGCGCATATGCACGCGGTTCACTTTTCATAATCAACATAGATTCAATAAAAGAATAACATATTTAAACATAAATATTAAACTGAATACATTCTTTAATGGATATAACACGTAGCCTACGCCTAACCTACAGAGAAATGTAATGTCGGAGTGGAACATAGGGGTGCGTTTTTTGAATAGCCAAAATAATCAAATAATTCCCATCGATCTTCGAATATTATTTTTGCTTCAAATCCCCATCCCTATAAAATACGAAATGTCTTTACCAGACAACAGACAAGCAGCATACGACAACATCCCACGAACTGACTGATCTACGAACGCCGATCCAAGTGCGCTGAACTGTGCAGAATCTCATATGGTCCGATTGTTTCCGGAAGAAACACAAACACGAATCATTTTCTTTTCTTCAATATGTACATGTAGCCTACTGTTCGCGCTCACCTTATCACCTTATTCACATCTCACTAGCACACTTGGATCGGCGTTCGTAGATCGACTGGTAGAGACTATATTTCAAAGATGGCTTCTTCCTGTATTCGCGCAAATTTACTGTGTGTATAAAATATGTTCTTATTAAACTGTACGGACACTGACAAAGTTCTCAATGCCTCGGTTTGAATGTAGGGACCCTTATTATGCTACCGTGTTACTGTGGGGTTATTCTGAGCCTTGTTAGTGGTAATAACAAGCGATTTTTATTTGTCAAATAATCTATAAAAGTACCTTTTGTGAACACATACACTGTAAAAAAATCCGTTAAATGTACGGGAAAACCCTGGCAGCTGTGGTTACCAGTTTTCCTGTTAAAAATACGGTAGCAACATTTTTAGGTTTTACAGACTTTTAACTGTATTTAATTTTACAGCAATAAACTGTATTTCATTATCTGATATAATGTTAATTTACTGACCTTTTGAAGTATTAATATCTGTCAAATGATCAATTGAGTCAAATGATCAATCAAAGCTCATCATAATTAGCTCTTCCACAAGAAAGTTCATATTACTATATAGAAGCTGCACAGTGTCATGCACACACATTAAACACCATCATGGTAACATGTTGAAATATTAAAAAAAATGCAATAAGTATTAATTTAACAACATTAAATTAACATAAAACCCTAATGTACATAACTGATTAGAAAAGAAAATGTAGACAATTAAGAACAGTTAAAATACATTAAATGTGAAGTGTCACGCAGGGAATTGTGGGAATGTCAATTTACATTTTTTCACTGTAAATTATACAATGACTTCTTCTTTTTCTCCTCCAAAAACTGTAAATTTAACAGTATTTTACAGTAAAAATACATTAAATGTACCATTATATACATCACAGTTATTTACCGTAAATAGTAAGGAAACTTTATGTTAACCAATTAACAGTTTTTCACTGTAGCATTTTTACAGTCTTTTACTGTTAAAATCACGATCATTTTTAACAGTGCGAAAAACAGTGTTTTGAATGACATGAGGATGTGGATGTTATGGAATGTTGACATCCAGCATCAGGGCACGTTGGATGTTTGCGTTAGCGGTTTTAGTTTTAATTGTCCTTGCATAAGGGCAATAGCACTGCTGGCAAAACAAGACTCCTGTCAAAAGCTGCTGGTTCATTCTTGCCTGTTGTAAAGGGGAAGCAAACTAACAATATTCTTGGAAAGGAGCTTTTTAACCTTCAGGCTTCCACTGAATTGTTCTTATCCTGTTGCAGGAACTTTCAGTCATGAAGCAAGTCCTTATTAGCATGCGCTCACAGCAGCACGGTGGACCTCTGTCTCTCGAGGCCGATGGTACAGGGACCGCAGTTCACAGACCCAAAGCTGTAAAAAGCACAGATGAGGAGCAATACAACTATGGGCCCAAACCCACAGTGTTTGTAAGTTTTACTTGCCTGTCCACAAAGAGAGCCTTTAAAAACAGCATTTTAGTGCAAATAGTATCTCCTCTGAGAACCAAAAAGGAACACATTTTAAAGTTATTTTGAACAACTGATACTTGGGCTGAGATTCACTTCACGTTGACTTTTACAAGTTTAATAAAATGTTTTACTCAAAGCAAAGTCCAAATGAATGGTCAGTGATATTTAACACTGGTGTTTTTTCTTTTCTTTTAACAGACCAATAAAGAATCCCGGAATGGTGTAGAAAAGTCAAACGGAAAACCAAGTAGGGACTTGTTCAACTTGTTTGAGAGTTTTAAGGATGCTTCATGTCATGCAATCACTGATAAACTCAGTTTAAGTTGAAGACCTATTACATAACTCGTTACACAGGTTTGGTGTGTAGTCATTGTGACCTTAAACTATGATTTATTTGAATAGTAGCCTAATAAACCATTGTATGTTGTACAATGTCACCATGTGACTCTGTTTTCCCCTGTCTGTGACTGTATTGGTTTAGTCCTGTTTAGTTTCCCGCTCCTCATCAGTTTCCCTGACAACCCTCGTTAGTTCATCTGTTTCACCTGTTTTCCGCCCATTATGTCCTATTCCTCTGTGTATTTAGTTCCCTTGTTTTCATTCAGTCTTTGTCGGTCGATATGTTTAATGTTACCTGTGTTTGACGTTACCAGTGTTTTGTGTGCACCCGCCTGTCTTCCTCAACCTGTACCCCTTGGATTTATTGAGTAAAGTGATTTGAATTGGAGCTTCAGCCTCCCTCGTCTTCCTTGTTTGCCTGCACTCCTCGACACTCGTGACATACAATAAGTGTGTGAATGTTTTTATTGAATTTAATTTTAATTTTAAAAAAGTATATCTAGTTTGTTTAAACAACAGTCTCTTAATTTAAGCATTTGTATTCTCTATACCCTGTAAAATAGCTCAGTAGAGTGTATTATTCGAATGGTAATATATTTGTATCCTTCTGTTTTGATCCGTAAAATGCGAGACACTGTTGATAAAAATAGAGGAGCAGTGTGCATACCTTAATCGCAGCAGCATTGCAGCGCTTATTTGTGTCATCTTAATGTTACACACCACAGGCTGGAATTTCCAACAAGAACAGCAGTAGCAGTGAGCTGCATGTTATTGATGCGTTTCATTGATTCAGTCTGCGTGAGATGGATATTTTTAGTTGCTGTGTTGTTACTTTTAAATTAGATATCATGGGAAACATTTATTGTTTGTAGGCCTAAGCCTTGTTCCCCAGCTTTATAAACGGGAAGCACTGGCAGACACATCTTAGCATTTGTACCTCGTTTTGGATCCCAGTTCCATTAACGATTATTTTAGTGATTTCAAAAAGAAACGAGATCTTTTTAGAATCAACTTCAAGAAATCGAAATCAAGAGAACTTTGTCAAATCAAAAATAAATGTAACAGTTCCTCCACAAAATAGAGAAACCTATTAGAGATGATATAATGGCGTCGAATTATGGACCTGTATGCATTAATAAAAATACAAAACAAGTCGCAATGTGAAAACATTAATTCACAAATTTTCATTGAATAGCTATTTATATATATATATATATATATATATATATATATATATATATATATATATATATATATATATGTATATATTATAGCAAATGTTATAAAAGTGGCCCATCTTAAAATACACGTCATCTAAGTAACGTTACAGCACGCAAATTACTGATTCACAAATCCAGTAAGATTTTCAGAAGTGTTTTAGATGATATAATGATACAAAAGGTTAAGCTAGGTTTACCAGCCCCACTCCACCGCCCGAGCCCTCCTCTCCGCTGGTCCCGCCCAGTACGGCCGAGCCCGAACCCTCATCTCCGCTGGTCCCTCGTCATCTGTCCCTCACCTCTGGACTTTCATTCCTTTGCTCCACCCCATCATTCCACCCCCCGGTTCAGTCGGATTCCTTGCTCCCCCCAGTCACCCGTCAGTCCTCACTCCCTCTGTCCTCACCGTCTCCCTTGGTGTCCCTGTCAGCCCCTCACTCGCCTGAGCCTGCGGTGTCGCCCTGTCCCCTTGGTCCCTCGTCAGCCCCCTACCTCGTCGGCTCCACGACTTCACCCTGGTCTCATACTCTCATTATAATTCTAGTAAAATGCGTAATCGTCAAATATGCAGATGTGGAAATAATGCGTAACTGGGTGGGTTCCTTCTAACACTCTGTCCTGTGTTCTGAAAGTAGCCTATAGTTCTGCTTACCACAGTTCTCTACACTCAATAATGTCTCTCCTGATCCTCCTCGCTCCTCATCAGACACTGAAGGCTGTTTCTTTTTTTCACGCCATATCTCTGCACATAATCCTTGCGTTTCTTCTCCATCGCTCTATAGGCCTTTATCACAGTGCTTGTGTCGTCACTTCCAGTGGCGGATAGTAGCGTAAAGCTACTTCCGGTTTAGTCTGTAGCTATGGCGGCGAGAAGGTTTTCAACATCACTACGGGATCTTCCCCATATCACCGACGTTTACGCGATTGTGGAAAATCATTCACAAACGAAAATATCCAAACTTGAGAAGGGATATAAATTCTTCTTCGAACACTACATCTTCAATTATGAAGGTAAGTTTAATTTGAACGTTTCTTTATTCTCGAAGCAGCTAACATGCTAACCTAACTTAATGTTACCTGGCTAAACCATTAAGTGTCTTTGATTTAAATCCGTAACGTATTAAATTTACAAATACGAAATGATAAAACAATTTAAAAATGATTTTTATTTTGATGTGTTATGGTATTGTGATTATGATGCTGGTTTTGTGCAATAGTATCTGATGTTGTAGATAGTGAGGTGATTATCAGGGCACAGTGTTACCGGTCCATGAAGAAAAACGAAGTGCCACACTCTCTTCAGGTTACCTATTCAGGATGAACTATAGTTAGGTCCAGTTCGAGGACACACATTTGTTTGTGTTTATAGTTGCTACGGTTGTAGCGTGTTAGACTGCGGTTGCAGTTTGTTTGAAAGGGTGTTCAAATGAAAAATAGACTGCTGTTGCAGTCAATTTATGTTAATGTTTAATTTGTATTATAATTTTAAACCCTATATAATGTTTTATTTATTTAGATTTCATTTAAAGTTGACGAGAATCCTCCTGTCATCAGTACGTTCTGCTGTTCCTGTGTGGCTGGGAAAGAGCTATGCAACCATTTGGTTGGCTTGCTGTTTCAGAGTGCACACTACTGCATGATGAAACTTAAGACGGTACCACCCACTATACCCAGCACAAGCACTCTACAGACTTGGCACAGGCCCAGGACTCAGGTAAACAGCTATTAACTATTTAATGCATGAATTATGACAACCTCATACAGTATTTTTGTCCTATGTGTTTTCAATGCTCCAAGGACATTAAGAAAACAGTTTTGACTTTCTGATAGCAGAAACATAATTTGCATATTTTTTAAACTTTTTTTACAGGGAATCCATCCTGAAGCAGTGGATCGATTACTTGTGAGGAAGCCAAAAACCTCTAGCAGAAGTGGTATTAAGTCCACTCTTTACAGGGCCTACACAGGTGATTACATTTATATTTGATGTCTAGCAAAAATATGTACAAATTAAAGTGCTTTTTTCATTTTTTTATTAAGTATTATTTTTTTATTTTTTCGTTTTTTAGGTCCTATTCCCAATAATTCGGTGCTCTCTTCTGTGGAGTCTTTAAAAAGTGTCAGGCCTCAGCCACTTATCTGCAAGGTTCTGCATGGCTTGTCAGAGATTAATCTTGTGGAGTCTAAGTTTGGCCTGGTACCCAAAGGTTCTTTGCTGTCCTATCAGTGCCCTGCTCAGTCATCAAGGGATGCTGTCAAACATGCCGAAGCCCCTCCTTTCCCTAAGCTTCCATTGGATGGGTACAAATTTGAAGGAAGATTTCAATTTGTCCCGGATTTCCATGATATGTTGTTCTTAGAAAGCTTAGCAGTCACTCAAGAATTAAGCACAATAATTGAAAAAGACACACGGGATCAGTCACAGTCTGCTCTATGGAACCAAATGCGTACACCACGCATTACATCGAGTAGATTCCGTGAGGTATGTCATGTCAGAGGAGAGTCGACCAGCCAGGCACTAGCTGCCCGAATCATCAAAGGGGTTCGTCAGACTTCTGCAATGAAACGTGGACTGGATCTTGAGCCTGAAGTTCTATTTCAGTACTCTGGTATGATGAATGTGAATGTTTTACAGTGTGGGTTTGTTGTACATCCTGATGCGCCACACCTTGGCACAAGCCCTGATGGCCGAGTCTATGACCCTACTGAGAACCCTCGCTTTGGACTTGCAGAGGTAAAATGCCCTGATGTTGATGACATTTCTCAGGTGACACACATAAAATTTGTCAACGGTCAAGCAAAACTAAAGGAAAGCCACAAATACTACTGGCAAGTTCAGGGACAGCTTGCAGTAACAGGACTGAGTTGGTGTGATTTTATAACAAATACCAAAACAGATATAACAATTCAGCGCATCTGGAGAGATGAGAGTTTAATTGTCTTGATGAGGGACAAAGTAGACATTTTTTTCTTTAATACATACATAAATGCGTATTCTAACTCTAGGAGTTGTTAAACTAATACTGGTGTTGATTGATTGATTGTTTGTTTTTTTGTTAAAGGAATAGGTCACCCAAAAATGAAATTTATACAATTTACTCACCCTTGCGCCATCCTAGATGACATCCTCTCTCCTTCTCTCATATATATATATATATATATATATATGTGTGTGTGTATGTATATATACACATACACACATATATACATGCATACATACTAACTCTTAAGAGTGCTGATGTTGATTTTGTTTTCTGTTACAAGAATAGTTTACCCAAAAATGATATTTATGCAACAAATTATGGCATACATTCCATTTTTGTGTAAACAACTCTTAAAGATATTTCAAATGTCTATTTTGGTTGAGCATATATTATTACCTATTAATAAGTTCACTGTAAATTGTCAATGAATAAATGAGAATTTGTAACTTAACTTTTTAATTGTCACAATGCAGTCAATACTTGTACATATCAATGCAGTCAATACATGTAAATATAAATGCAATCAATACTTGTACATATTAATGTAATCAATACTTGTACATATGTATAAAAGGGGTGCAATAAAAAAAATCTAATTTTGCAACTTTTTGGCTTATTTACTAAAAGAAATGTTGCAACATTAAATGCAAGTTTTCACAATTCAATGTTTTTGTACAAATTAAACACTAAACTTAAAGTTATGAAATAACAGACATTTGATGTCAACTTAAATCATGTTTCTTTTCTGTATATACATTTTATACAACAGCATCATTTACATCAAGTGGGCCTTGGTAATTAGCCATTACACAGCAGTTTGCCCACAGTTGGTTCACTGTCCCTGTCAGTGTGAGCGGAATGGTAGAGTCCCAGATGTGGTTTTCTTTAATTCGTCGAATGACTCTCTCCACCACAATCCTTAGACGGGCTATTGATTGTGTACGTTTCGTCTCCTCTTTTGTAAATTGGGCTGCTCTTTTGAATGGAGGGATAACAAGTCTGGCTCCCACATTTTCAAGCAGTGGCTGTATGGTAAAGCCTTTATCTGCCATACAACAGTCTCCAGGCTCGAGCAGTTCTAAAAGTCCAGACTGTTTTGTTATCTCCCTGTCTGAGATGGATCCAGTGAACAGCTGTGACACAAAGGTTATGGCCCCACATGGCGCAACACCAACCAAGCCTTTGAAGGTAGGGTAGTTTTTGTAATGTGAAAACATCTCTGACTGTAGTGTAAGTGCTGTGGGATTTTCACATCTGATCTCAGTACAGTCCAAAATAACACGAACATCTGGGCAGTACTCCTTAAATTTTGCTGGCATGGTTGCTCTGACTTGCTCTTTGGTCATCCAAATAGGCAAAGACCCCAAAACAAGGTACAGAAAATTTGCCCAAGTTATGATTACTCGACTGACCGTTGTCGTACTCACATTAAATATATCTGCCAAGACCTTCTCTCGTAGACCTGCAGACACGCGACAGCAATAAAGAAAAAACTCATCAATAAGCTGAAGCTTTCTGTTGGGGCTTGGTCCTGGAACCGTCTCTAGACCATGTCTCTGTGCCTTAGACCAATACATAAGGTTTGATGCTGATGGTTCTATTGATGCCCAGAAAATCCGGAAGGTCTTCTCTGAGGGAAAGCGCGTGTAAAATCGGAAGTCGTCATCCGAGAGACAAAATCTGTTTATTTGAATGCGGGAGACAGTCAAAGCTCGCACTTCAGCCTCCAGCTCTCTAATTCTCTCTGCTGCAGCATCCAAAAGACCTGGACACGGAGGTGTTGAGTAGTCATGGTCTGTGGGTGCGACGGGACCATACGAGACTACAGGCTGTTCGTCACTGATCTCAGGTTCACTGCAATGTTGGCGCTTTAACGTTACCTTATCTAACACATTGGATCGTTTCTGCAGAACACTCCCCCAGTTGTTCCACTCGAACCTGGACGGTATAACTCCACGTTTCAAGCGTTTACGATCGGCCGTTGACGAGTAGTCAGATTCTGTGAAGTGTTTCCCGCATACGTACGTACTACCTTTTAAAACTGCAAAACTTTTGCCTTCATCCCGCCGAATAGCATGAATCCACAATTTCTTCGCTTTTTCGTCGGTTGGAAAAGAATGGAAACTGAGATACGGCTGTTTAGTTGAACTGTTAGAACATTTAGGAACGCAACAACAATTCCTCGCTGTGCTCGCCGCCATTGCAACAGCCTAAGCCGGAAGTCGCTTTACGCTACTATCCGCCACTGGAAGTGACGACACGAGCACTGTGATAAAGGCCTATTTTGACAGATTCACTGCACGCCTCGCTCAGCCCAGAGGGGGAGGTGATTAAAGATGTGATTGGACCAGCCCAGTGTCAATCAAGAAAAATAACCAATGGGCCGCTGATCTCCGTGTTTCATGGGCCGGCTCTTTGAGAAAGAAAAATCCCACGCTGACTTTTTTCGATGCGTTTCAACGGCACAAAGATCCCAGCGCCGCGGCCGCTGAAACTAAAACGCAATGGGCCGCTGATATGAGTTGTATGGGCCGTTAAAAAAAAAAAAAAAAAAGTTTGAGATGTATCGGCCCAAAAAGCACGGTATGCTCGATGGCCAGTCCAGCCCGGATATATTTCTCGTGTATGTGAGGCAGACGCTGAGTCCCGGTTAATTTCTGATAAGAGTTTACGTGCAATGAAGTGCACTCGCTGCGCATAAATATATATATATATATATATATATATATATATATTAGGGCCGGGACTTTAACGCGTTAATTAAGATTAATTAATTACAGACTTTAACGCATTAATTAATTACACAAAAAATTAACGCATTTTAATCGCACGTATTTTTCCACCGCGGAACATTTCTCTCTGGATTAGTTTCGGCGGACTGATTATACTGGAGCACCAGCTAGCGTTCATGACTTTTTTTACAGTGCTTCAAACAACAAACAGTGGACACGAACGAAGAAGCTGACGAGACCGCTTTGGTTGGTCCTGTGGATGGGAAATTATGTTATAAAAACGAACGGATGCAGGGTTTGACATTAACACCCGCCAAATGCGGGTGGATTTCTTGCGTGGCGGCCCGGGTAACACAGTCACTCCCACTAGCCACTTTGGCGTGTTGAAAAATTGTAGTCTTGTCAAAAGACATATGACATAACAAACGAATTGCACGACATTAAACACGTGGAGATTAAACTCGGGGCTGGCCGTCGGACTGAGGGCTGTTTTAGTCTGCCCTTAATTATCAACTTAATGTGATGATATAGCGATCTTTTTTAATAGCAGGAGAATCCAGAACATAGGCGCGTCTCGCTCTCCTGCAGTGCCGCTGCGCGAGGGTGCGCGCGCCAAATATGACATCCATTCCAGACTTTTGTCAAATGATCATCACACGCAACTGGTCGCGCGCACACACACACACATCAACACAGCGTTCAGTCAGTTCGTGAGTGCGTGGCCGATATAAAGAAAAAAATTATAATCTTCATGATTAAGGTACACGGTGTAACTACTAGCAGGGCTCCCCTTATATGTCACGTCATATCACATTTGCTCATTGTTTCTAATGCAGATAATTGTTCTACTCTGTATTATTTACTGCTGTAAAAAAAGATGCAGCACTTTTATTATATACAATAAGAATCTATTGAATCTAAGAATAGACAACATGTTTTCAAAAAATGAGCTTTACAACCAGAGCTAATGATAAAATTATTAAATTTTAGTGCGTTAAAAGTCCCATTTAAAATGTGGCTAGTAAAACCAGCCACATTGGCTAGTGAGCAAAAAAGTTAATGTCAAGCGCTGTATGGAAGCAGTAAGAGCAGGGTTGTGTGCAAGCTATGCAACATGGAATTCGCATATCACATCGACCCTCAAGTTTCACCTCAACGCAAAACATATACAATTGCACTGGTCTGTTGGACTTGGTTGAACAAAAATAAACAATATTTTGTTGCTTAAGCTTATGTATTCAGTCATTATTCAATGGTATAGGCCTACAAAAAATCCATTTGAAAAAAAAAAAATCTTCTCACTGTTCTTAGTCCAAATATTTATGCGATTAAAATGCGATTAATTTCGATTAATTAATTACAAAGCCTCTAATTAATTAGATTATTTTTTTAATCGAGGCCCTAATATACAATATATATATATATATATATATATATATATATATATATATAGCTAAACTTTTGTCAACAGGATGCACATAACTAGGTTAGCCTACATTAAATTTATGTAAAAAAATAATAATAAATAACTTAAGTTAATTACGTAATCCAACGCAGTTTAGTTGAATAAATTTAACAGTATTAATTTTGTCCAAAATAAATTCAATTAATTAAGTTCTATTATCCTACATTTTTTTACATTCAACCAAAAAAAACTTAAGTGGCCAAAATCATGTCAGACCATGTCTCCTGATATATTGCACATCCTATCTTACTCATGCTGACAATTTTCATAATCAACAGATGTGGGAAAAAAAACTACAGTATAATATTTTAACAAATATGAAACTAAATACACTTATTTAATGGCTACAACACGTAGGCCTGAATATTTTTAATTTAAGGACTGGTATTTGTGTTATCTTTAAATTATTTGTTTTATGTGGTGGACAAAAACAACATTGGAAATATTTATTGTATTTTTACTAATTGTAATTTCACTATTTATCTTGTTTAGCTTTTATATATTTCATGCATTTGCACTTATTTGATTTAGCCTATATTCATTTATAGTATGAGTCCCTCATTATATTGCATGGTCTCTTGTTGTATCTTTGTTGTTTTAAAAGACAAACCATCCATTTAAAAAAAGGATTTATATAGCATTTTGAAAAGAAAAATATTTAACTTTTAATTTATCATCATCAAAATTGTTGTTTGATTTAAAAATCATTGTTCAACATCTTTATAATACATACATATATATATATGTATATATATATATATATATATATATATATATATATATATCTATATATATATATATATATATATATGTTATATATATATATATATATATATATATATATGTATATATATATATATATATATATATATATATATATATATATATATATATATATTAACAGGATCAATTGAATAGGCTAAAGAAACTATAGTTTAACCTTCAGAAACAGTCGAACCAAAGAGATTAAAATAATGTTGTTCCAAACATGTTATGAGGAACACAAATGGAGATGTTTAGCAGAGGGTTCACATTCATTGTAAACAAAAAGGTCCAGTTAAACAGTGCTAATCTCCATTTGGGTTCTGTTAAGTAAGTAACATGATATTTGGAGGATGAAAACATGACAAATCTTTGAATGACAAATGACAAACATGACAAATCTTCTGTCATGCTTTGTGCGCTGCCTGCAGCTTGCCTTAAATTGTTTCATTACAGCCATCGGCACCTGTCCCAGGCCCAGCACACCATTTGTCCTTTCGGTAGGTCTTCATTTTCTACCTCACTCTTATAGAAGAAAACATAGGCTACTTTTGCTAGTAGGCCTATGAGAGTTAACATTGATGGTCTTATCTTTATTTCAAACTCTTTATTCTTAATTTAAACGAGGGATATGGCATTCCCACTGTTTCCATTATAATAAAAAGGGAGGGACAGTTTTTTTTGCAGCCAGGAAAAAAAAAAACACTCCATAAACTTCAGACTGGGCCGGATCTCAAATCGACCAGGACAATAAAGAGGGCTCAAACATCTTTTTAGTTATATAAGAGTCTATACATTAAATTATCAGTGGCGTTTTAGCATGCCAAATAATTATATATAATAACAATAACAAACAATAATTATAATAATGTAATGATTTATATAATTATTCCCATGATGTAAAATCCATATAGCCTAAGTTATGGCCTTTGGCCTGGTTTTGGTCGTTCCCCTGCTCCTCCTCTCTTTCAGGCCTAATTGCTAACACCTGGGAAGATGGTGCTTTAAATAGGATCTTCTCCGCTATATGGGTGGCTCTCTTCCTGGTCCGGTGGCTGAAGACTCCGACGCTGCTCTGCTAGCTGGTTCAGGCTTCTACTTAGCTCGACATGCCAGGATTTCACAGAGATGCACATTTAAGTTTATCTGAGTTTATGTCTTTGATTTTTACATCCAACATCTGCACACACACCCACCTACAATACATCCCAGCACTACTTTACACTGCTGATGCTGCCATCCATATCCCATGGTCGATTATGTTGTTTGTATTTGCTTTAGATACACAATAAATTTATGTTTGGCACCGTTTGTTCATGGCATGGTCTCCTGTTGACTGTTATGGCCTGGAGTCAGTCATAACAAATGGGGGCTCGTCCGTTTTTTCATTTTTGCGTAGTGCGTAAAAATTTGATTTAGTAATTTGTGTATGAGCGTTTAAGGGCACACGAGAGCAAGTGTAGCTCGTAGTAGCTTCGTCTTGATTGGCGGTTAAAGGGGGAATCCCGTGACGTCATTGCCCTTATATGGTTGTTGCGCTCTGGGAGACGTGCCTAAGACTTTGAGTTTTGATTAGTTCTAGGCTGCATCCGAAATCGCGTACTATGTGAGTAGGTACTACATTTAAAAAAGAACGTACTTCTCGACCGTTTAAAAAGTACGTTCTATATAGTATGAATACGTGTAGTATGAATGAGTTCGGACGTACTACATGCGCCATGTTGTTATTGTCACGTGACATACCCTGTCATAACAGCGCGAAAATTTAAAGAGCCCATTCCACTGACTGCACCACCGCTGCGCTATGTTTTTAGCTCTGCTTTCGGTTTTCATCAGCGTTTTACGTCGTTTACCTCATTCAGTTTGGTAATAATGATAAAAGTGTCATTTTGCAGCCAAATCAGAAAATTGTACCCGCGATTTATATTATTTAAACGTTTAACAAGTCATTTGTTTACTTATATGATGTTAAACAAACACAATTTAACCACAAATAAATAAAAAGTGTTTTATATAGTACTTACACTTGAAAACTCCCGCGTCTCCGCCTTCCGCCATTTTCAAATATAACGACAACTCCTCTCCCGTGGCATCATGGGATAGTAAAGTGTCCATCGTATGCGCACTTCAGAATCTCGCCGGAAGTAGTAGGCCATCCGGGTATTTCTCGCCTACTGTTTTTCAGAATTCTATGATTTCGGACATACTACTCGGCTCGCGTACTGTTTTCGCATACTATATAGTATGGAAGTATGCGGTTTCGGACGCAGCTTAGTTTGTTTGCTGGCGTATTCGAGCGGACGTGTTTGGGCGTGTTTTCTGCAGAGCGCTGTTTTTTTCTGGAGATGCATGAAGGAAAGTGCAGTTTACTCAAGACATGAAGTTTTGGCTGGCGTTTTTCCTTGTAGGCATAGCAGCATTTCCCAATAAAGGGGTCCGCTGCATTATTGTTGTTTGAGTGGTAGGTACGGCGGGTACTCTTAAATATATTTTAAATGTCTATTTTGGTTGAGCATATATTATTACCTATTAATAAGTTCACTGTAAATTGTCAATGAATAAATGAGAATTTGTAACTTAACTTTTTAATTGTCACAATGCAGTCAATACTTGTACATATCAATGCAGTCAATACATGTAAATATAAATGCAATCAATACTTGTACATATTAATGTAATCAATACTTGTACATATGTATAAAAGGGGTGCAATAAAAAAATCTAATTTTGCAACTTTTTGGCTTATTTACTAAAAGAAATGTTGCAACATTAAATGCAAGTTTTCACAATTCAATGTTTTTGTACAAATTAAACACTAAACTTAAAGTTATGAAATAACAGACATTTGATGTCAACTTAAATCATGTTTCTTTTCTGTATATACATTTTATACAACAGCATCATTTACATCAAGTGGGCCTTGGTAATTAGCCATTACACAGCAGTTTGCCCACAGTTGGTTCACTGTCCCCGTCAGTGTGAGCGGAATGGTAGAGTCCCAGATGTGGTTTTCTTTAATTCGTCGAATGACTCTCTCCACCACAATCCTTAGACGGGCTATTGATTGTGTACGTTTCGTCTCCTCTTTTGTAAATTGGGCTGCTCTTTTGAATGGAGGGATAACAAGTCTGGCTCCCACATTTTCAAGCAGTGGCTGTATGGTAAAGCCTTTATCTGCCATACAACAGTCTCCAGGCTCGAGCAGTTCTAAAAGTCCAGACTGTTTTGTTATCTCCCTGTCTGAGATGGATCCAGTGAACAGCTGTGACACAAAGGTTATGGCCCCACATGGCGCAACACCAACCAAGCCTTTGAAGGTAGGGTAGTTTTTGTAATGTGAAAACATCTCTGACTGTAGTGTAAGTGCTGTGGGATTTTCACATCTGATCTCAGTACAGTCCAAAATAACACGAACATCTGGGCAGTACTCCTTAAATTTTGCTGGCATGGTTGCTCTGACTTGCTCTTTGGTCATCCAAATAGGCAAAGACCCCAAAACAAGGTACAGAAAATTTGCCCAAGTTATGATTATCTCGACTGACCGTTGTCGTACTCACATTAAATATATCTGCCAAGACCTTCTCTCGTAGACCTGCAGACACGCGACAGCAATAAAGAAAAAACTCATCAATAAGCTGAAGCTTTCTGTTGGGGCTTGGTCCTGGAACCGTCTCTAGACCATGTCTCTGTGCCTTAGACCAATACATAAGGTTTGATGCTGATGGTTCTATTGATGCCCAGAAAATCCGGAAGGTCTTCTCTGAGGGAAAGCGCGTGTAAAATCGGAAGTCGTCATCCGAGAGACAAAATCTGTTTATTTGAATGCGGGAGACAGTCAAAGCTCGCACTTCAGCCTCCAGCTCTCTAATTCTCTCTGCTGCAGCATCCAAAAGACCTGGACACGGAGGTGTTGAGTAGTCATGGTCTGTGGGTGCGACGGGACCATACGAGACTACAGGCTGTTCGTCACTGATCTCAGGTTCACTGCAATGTTGGCGCTTTAACGTTACCTTATCTAACACATTGGATCGTTTCTGCAGAACACTCCCCAGTTGTTCCACTCGAACCTGGACGGTATAACTCCACGTTTCAAGCGTTTACGATCGGCCGTTGACGAGTAGTCAGATTCTGTGAAGTGTTTCCCGCATACGTACGTACTACCTTTTAAAACTGCAAAACTTTTGCCTTCATCCCGCCGAATAGCATGAATCCACAATTTCTTCGCTTTTTCGTCGGTTGGAAAAGAATGGAAACTGAGATACGGCTGTTTAGTTGAACTGTTAGAACATTTAGGAACGCAACAACAATTCCTCGCTGTGCTCGCCGCCATTGCAACAGCCTAAGCCGGAAGTCGCTTTACGCTACTATCCGCCACTGGAAGTGACGACACGAGCACTGTGATAAAGGCCTATTTTGACAGATACTCACTGTACTGCCGCGCCTACAGCCCAGAGGGGGAGGTGATTAAAGATGTGATTGGACCAGCCCAGTGTCAATCAAGAAAATAACCAATGGGCCGCTGATCTCCGTGTTTCATGGGCCGCTCTTTGAGAAAGAAAAATCCCACGCTGACTTTTTTTCGATGCGTTTCAACGGCACAAAGATCCCAGCGCCGCGGCCGCTAAACTAAAACGCAATGGGCCGCTGATATGAGTTGCATGGGCCGTTAAAAAAAAAAAAAAAGTTTGAGATGTATCGGCCCAAAAGCACCGGTATGTCTCGATGGCCAGTCCAGCCCCACAGCATCTCCCGGGATGTGAGGCAGACGCTGAGTCTCGGTTAATTTCTGATAAGAGTTTACGTGCAATGAAGGTGACTCGCCCCTGCCCATAAATATATATATATATATATATATGTATATATATATATATTAGGGGGCCGGGACTTTAACGCGTTAATTAAGATTAATTAATTACAGACTTTAACGCATTAATTAATTACACAAAAAATTAACGCATTTTAATCGCACGTATGTTTTCCACCGCCTGGAACATTTCTCTTTGGATTAGTTTCGGCGGACTGATTATACTGGAGCACCAGCTAGCGTTCATGACTTTTTTTACAGTGCTTCAAACAACAAACAGTGGACACGAACGAAGAGAGCTGACGAGACCGCTTTGGTTGGTCCCGTGGATGGGAAATTATGTTATAAAAACGGACGGATGCAGGGTTTGACATTAACACCGAGCGCGCGGATTTCTTGCGTGCGCCGATAACACGGTCACTCCCACTAGCCACTTTGGCGTGTTTGAAAATTGTAGTCTTGTGAAAAGACATATGACATAACTAACGAATTGCACGACATTAAACACGTGGGGAGATTAACTCTGGGCCTGGCGTCGGACTCAGGGCTGTTCTAGTCTGCCCTTAATTATCAACTTAATGTGATGTTGTCGTGGAAAAATTATAATAGACAAAGTCAATCATGTCACTAACCATAAAGTTCTGATTTTATATTATAATCAGTAGAAGTTAATCATATTACTAACGCTCTGATTTTGTATTTCTATCAGATATCATGATTTCAATATTCCTCTCATGTGATACAATCTATCATGCTTCCTACTTCTCTGTCTGAAGACGACTAAAACTTTCCATTTCTAATTCTAACAATAAAACATAATGAGACTTACTTCCTTTATTTCAGGATGTAGCCATCAGGCGAACTTTCCACATGAACTAACCATCTAACAAATATATGACCCAATATAACCTTGGTCAGGCTGAATCTTGCCTTGAACATATGCTGATGTTACTAACAAAGGAGGGGGGCTTGTTTTAACCAATGTGACAAATCATGTGGGTAGAGCGTGACAATGATTTTTGATTAGTGATGATGATTCTATTTTTGATGTGTCTGGCTTTGCACTATAAAGTCTGTTGTATTTTCTGATTGTGTTGAGACTTCTCTGAGTACTGCTCTAGAGGACTCCCAGCTGAAATAAAGAGCCATCTAAGGGACATTTACTGAAATCTGTCTGTCATTTAAGCTGCGCAGCAAGGTTAGTTAGTAGAACAAGACATTTGAGCAAAACACTAGAGACCTTACTACTAAGTGATAGTGTGGGACAAGAACACTAGAGACCTTACTACTAAGTGATAGTGTGAGACAAGAACACTAGAGACCTTATTACTAAGTGATAGTGTTCAACAAGGGACGAGACGTCGTCCGACTCTTTGTGAGACTCTTAGGCTGGGTTAGATTGAGTCAACCAGCGCGTTCAGAGGTAACTCGACTGAGTATAATATTTTCGGGTGTCAGGGACACCAGGCCCATCCTAAGTCAGGGGCGTTAGAGAAAATCCATCACATTTTGGCGAGCCAGCCAGGAGCCCCAAGGATTGGTCCCTCCATCGGCGAAGGACGTTCCAAAACGGACAAAAAGATATAAGTTCTGAAGAAAAAGGGAACTTGTATCTCTTATTATTATTTTGATTTCAAAAATCCTGCCAACTTGCAGCAGCAGATTCAACGCCGAAGGAGGGACCACATCTTAGACGGGCAGCAGAGAAAAGAACCTAAGGTAGGACACACAGACTTCGGTTAATGTTTTCCTTTTTGATGTGTAAAGTAAAACATTTTTTGTGCGTATGAAATTTTTTTTTAGAATAATCATTTGGAACGTGTCTTTTAGTTGTTCTATGTTGTTTTTTGTGTCTTGTATTGTTGTCTGTTGAAATAATTTGGAACGTGTGTTTTAGTTTTTTTTCTATGTTGTTTTTTGTGTTTTGTTGGGTTGGGTGTTGAAATTGAAATTAGCCATATTTGTAAAATCTAAAAGGGGGATTTTAGTATTTTGAAATTTGATTGAAAAAAAGAAAGAAAAAACTGGCTGCACTGGATGCACCTAGATTTAAACGCAGTATCCCATTATCCTATGGAGAAGACGAAAGACAATTAAATTTGCCACAACGATATAATTTCTATTTGACAAGATATACGTATTTGCAACGACGCATAGGTTTGAGATTAAGTGGCCAGATAGAACAAATATTTGAGGAAGATCCTGCAGTGTTGGGGATTGGATGCACGAGAGCGTGGCATCAATCTCAACCAGAACCAGAGTTGTTAGTTGGGCAAACATCTCTATATTTAATTACCAGGCCTAATTTAAGACCTTACATAGACAGAGCAACAGGTGAATTAGGATTAATTCCTATTGCAAAAAAACTAAGGTATCCACAAATTTGGGCTTGGAGATACACATCTAACATATACCCAGTAAACTGAATTTATAGGATTGTTTCCTTGTGTTTGTAAATTGCTTCTCTTTTTCTATTTTATTTCGTTTTACAGTCTGAAATTGAAGCCTTTTTTGCAACGAAAAACTTGCTTTCCTTGTGTAGAAAATAGTTTTCTCTTTTCCCATTTTATTTTTTATTGTATTTTTGCTTTCTGCAATTGAAGAACTGCTTCTAACAAAAGATGGGGAATTGTTGTGATAAGGGAAAAACTGAAAAAACTGAAATTCAGGGTGCGTTTAAAGAGTTGATCAGGAAGTGGAAATTGGGAGATGAGCAAATCGCTCAAATCAAACTGTGGTCAAAATTAACAAAGGGGCAGTTTGCTGATTGTGGGACTTTGAGTGTGTCAGTTTTAGGAGAGACACGACGTCTCCTTGAAAATTTGCCCCCAAGGAAACGGAAGAGGATTGACTGGACACTTTTCCGAAGATGGGAACGAGAGGCTGAGGCACGCTATGAAAGCCAAAGAGAAGGTGAGCGAGCTGCAGATTCTCTGATTGCTTTGCAGACAAAAAAGAGGAAGCAGGAATTGGATGATATTCGGCCGCCGCCCGTGTCAAGGCCCCCTCCCTACAGAGCAGATGCTGCAAAAGTTGAAGAAGGGGAAGTTCGCCACACGTTAAGAGATGGCGACTCTGCAGAACAACTCCAAGAGAAAGAGGAAGTTGAAGCGGAGGATGAGAGTTCGGATGAGGACAAGGGTGAAACAGGGGGCATCTACAGAGAGGTGAGGAAACTGTTAGATGAAGCAATGACACCAGAACTGAAAACGCCACTCAAACGAGTGTTTAAAAGAGTCAAAAGAAAAGCAGCTGAAAAAGCACCTCTCCCACACCCAATGAAAACCCGGGCAATTTCTGCAACTGGAGAAAGACCCCAAGAAGCTTATAATCTGCCTATGCTCCAGTTTCCAGGTGCAGACGGTCCTGTGTGGCTGGAGAGGCCATGGGATCTGGAGGAACTACGAAATGTGACAGCTGCCCTTCCGAATCCAGAAAAGGGAGTGGAACGTTTTATTGTCGCAGTAACAAATGTTGATGTGACTTATAAACCCACAGGTCGAGATTGGGCTGCCATTTTCAGTGGAAAAATGGGCCTAAAATGGACTGAGATCCGAGGAGTTCCTCCTGCGCCTGCATTCAACCCCGCCCTGCCGCGCTTGGAGGAAGGAGGAACTGAAACTCAAGAATGGAGAAATCAGTGGACAGCATTGATCGAACGCCTGAGGCTGGCCTTTCCCATTAAACCTGATTGGGCAGCTATCACCAACACAAAGCAATTGAAAGGTGAGACGGTCTCTGCTTATCTTGCACGACTAAAGACTGTTGTTGATGAATGTGCAGGGCTTCCAGAAGGAACGGATAATTCCAGTGTCCTGAAACATCACTTTGTCAACGGCCTCCTTCCAAGCATTCAGGGAGCTGTGCGACTGACCTGCATTGCGTGGGAGGCACAGGATCTTGAAGTGGTGATGCAACACGCGAAGCACGCTGAACAGAATGACGAGAAAAAGAACACAGAGAAAGAGAATAAGTTGCAGACTGCTCAGTACATGTTCTACCAAGCTCAATCCAGCAACCAACGGCCAAGAGGTGAAAGGTGGGATCAAAGGCAAGAAAAGGAGGCCAGGACAAGAATTGCGGACAGGTGCAGAAACTGCGGACAGAGTGGGCACTGGGCTAGAGACTGTCCCCAACGACAACAACGTCACCCCCAACAGCGCTACCCTCAGCAATACCAGCAGAGCTACCCTCAGCAAAGAAAGCAGAACTACAGAGAGCAGAGAGCTTCCTCATATCAGCCCCCACCACCAGCGCCTTACAGAACTGCATGACATAAAGAGAAGGAGACTCAGACAGCCACTCAACTGAGAAAAGAGACAGACTCGAATCAAACACAACTGCTACAACTGACAAAAGACCCAAACTCAAACCCCATGATGACAATTACTATACAAGGACTTCCAGTTTCCCTTCTTATCGATACCGGGGCGATTTTTTCAACTATCACGACTGAGACTGCATCCAGGTTTGACAAATTGCCAATTTCTGATCAAACTCGTACAATATATGGTATTTCAGGTTTACCACAAATTGATAAACTCTCAGAACCATTGATAGTGATAGACGGAAATAAAACATGTACACACTCATTTTTAATTTCTGAATCATGCCCTTTGAATTTATTAGGTAGAGATTTAATGGCTAAATTAGAAATGACAATTGATGTTTCATGTGAAGGAATAACAGTAACTCCAAAGAATGGAAATTTTGCACAAATGTTGCCAGATTGGTATTATAACTGGGCTATAACTCCTGCATTTGACCCATATTCAGAGTATGAGTTTTTACCAGCAGACTATGAGAAGCCACCTCATTTCCATTGTACCTCGTGGTATGTGGGCCCTGAGAGGGACAGTGAGTATGAGGAAAAATGGTTAAGTGAGCAGATGGGTGAGGAATTAGCTCTTGAATACCTTTTAATATCACAACAATTCTCTGCATTTACTGTAAAATTAACAAACTCTCAATCTGTTTTCTTTCAACAGTTGCAAGTCCAACCTCATGTCTCAGTGGGAAAAAAGGGAAGCTCTTGGGCGGAAGTAGGAGAGTGGCTCACAGAGCAGGTGGAGTCAGGAGGTTGGACTTGGAATGGTCAGGGGTACTATCAAAACGACGCAGGGGTAAGAGCATATCCAGCAATGCAAATGGTAATAGTTCACAGGTTGTGCAGTGAGGAGAGAAAATTTATTCCTGATAAGATTGATAATGATTTTGATTTATTATCAGGAATTCCAGAAACCCTTTGGGCTAAAGATAAATTTGACATTGGAAAAATGAAAAATGCAATGCCTCTTGTTATCACACCAAAAGCACAATATAGGCCGTTTAGGCCTCAATACCCTCTCAGCAAAGAAGCTATAGAAGGAATTTCGAAAGTACACGCTGCGTTGGTTGAAAAGGGTGCTATTGTGCCCTGTCAAAATTCACCCATAAATTCACCTATACTTCCTGTGCGGAAGGCATCAGGTGATTGGCGTTTTGTGCTGGATTTAAGACAGGTGAATGAGGCCATTCAACCGCGCTCCCCGATTGTGCCTAGCCCATCCACAATTCTATCGGAAATACCAAACAACGCTACCCATTTTACTGTGATAGATTTGGCAAATGCATTTTTCTCAATTCCAGTACATCCAGATAGTCAATATTGGTTGGCGTTTACATTCAAAAATAAACGCTGGACCTGGACTGTAATGCCGCAGGGCTATACAGAGTCTCCAACTGTGTTTACAGAAGAACTTTCTAGAAATTTGGAGAGTTTCGTCCCCACCAAAGGGGAGTACATTAATTCAATATGTCGATGATCTATTAATCTGTTCTCCAGACAAAGCCTCCTGTGAATGTGATACACGTGCATTGTTGAATTTTTTGTCACAGAATGGACACAAGGTGTCTAAAAATAAGCTGCAGTTAGTCAAAGAGGAAGTGAGATATCTGGGCCACCTAATCTCAGCAAATGGCAGAGCTTTAGGCCTAGACCGAATTGAGGCGATCCGAAAATTCCGAAACCAATTACGAAATCGCAAATGATGTCATTTCTAGGAATAACAGGATACTGTAGACCATGGATCCAAGATTATGCTGAAATTTCAAATCCTCTCCTCATTGCAGCACATGAGGTTCAGAAAATGACTGATCCAGTAACCTGGACAGAGGAACGTAAAATAGCATTTGAAAAACTAAAGTTGTCACTTGCTACTGCACCTAGCCTAGGGTTAGCTGATTATACAAAAATTTTCGAATTATTTGTATCTGAAAAAAAAGGGTTTATGTCTGCTGTTCTAACACAACCTCATGGCGATCGTCGGCGTCCAGTAGCATACTATTCGAAACGATTGGACACTGTTGCACAAGGAATGCCACAGTGCCTGACGATCCATAGCCTCTGCAGTCGAAGCAGTGTTGGCATGTTCAGATTTGGTGGCTTTCCATCAACTAATAGTGCATGTTCCTCACGCAGTACACGCTCTGTTAGTGCAGTCAAGGACAGCTCACCTCAGTGCTGCCCGATCACTGCACTGGCAGAACGTCCTACTCACAATGTCAAATGTCACATTAAAAAGATGCACTGTGTTGAACCCGTCTACACTGCTACCGACTGACGAGAGACGGGGAACCCCATGATTGTACTCAGGTGGTAGAAATAGTGACAAAACCGCGACTCGATTTACTAGACACACCATTGCCAAATCCTGAATTGGTTTATTATGTGGATGGATCGTGTCTCCGAAATCCACATACAGGATTGCTTTCAACTGCATATGCAATTTGCACAAAATTTGAGATCTGTTGAGACTCGAGTGTTTACCACAAAATCATTCAGCTCAAGCAGCAGAACTTGCAGCACTTGCACGTGCATGTGAACTGGCTAAGGGTCATTCGGTAACTATATATACTGACTCACGTTATGCGTTTGGTGTGTGTCATGACCATGGAGCAGTTTGGAAAAACCGGGGTTTTCTCACTGCTAATGGGAAACCGGTGGCACATTCAAAATTGATTGATAAATTACTCGAGAATTTATTAATGCCAAAAGAAATTGCTATTTGCAAATGCGCAGCACACATGAGGACAGACGATGAAGTATCAAAAGGTAACAATTTCGCTGACTCTGTAGCAAAAAACACAGCGCTGACAGGATGTAGACTGACTGACTTTATAGGTTTTGCATCCCTTTCTACCGATAGTACCCCAGTGCCACCATCATTAACTGAAATTCAAAGGCTGGGTACAAATCAGGAATTAAAGTACTGGTCAGTAAAGGGTGTAAAAAATGACGAAGGTGTCTGGATAGATACCAAAACCGACAAACCATTTTTACCCAAACAATTGTATCCTAATTTTGCAAATTGGGCCCACGGATTAGACCATGCCTCAAAAATGGCTATGAATGATCTGATAAGTACATCCTGGGTGGCTCCAGGATTTACATCAGTGGCAGAAAAATTTTGCCGAAATTGCCATATTTGCGCAGCGAATAATGTGGGAAGACAGAGTAAAAAAGCTATTTACTCTGCCCACCCCACACCTGACCTTCCTTTTCAGCATCTACAGATGGATTTCATTGAGTTAACACCATGTCAAGGGTATAAATATTGTCTTGTGATTGTTGACATGTTTTCAAAGTGGGTTGAGTGTTTCCCATGCAGAAAAGCTAATGCTGTGGCTGTAGCAAAAGCTCTGATAAGAGAGGTAATTCCCAGATGGGGGGTACCTGAAAAATTGTCTAGTGACAATGGAACTCATTTTGTAAATAAGGTAATAACTGAATTGGCAAAAGGACTTCAAATAAATTTGAGAAGACACTGCTCTTTCAGGCCACAATCAGGAGGAGCATGTGAGAGGTCAAATCAGACAATAAAGAACAAATTGTGTAAAGTTATGGCTGAGACTGAAATGACGTGGGTTCAGGCTCTGCCCATTGTTTTAATGGCCATAAGAGCCCGAAAAGGGACGAGGACAACCCTCAGCCCACATGAAATTCTTACAGGTCGGCCCATGCGAGTAGGAATTGAACCTCCTCCCCAGGAGGGTTTGGCGGGGGTAGACGAGCAAATGAGGAAATATATATTGTCACTAACCAAAACTATCAAAACAATTCATTCCCAGGTCAAAGCTGCTTTGCCGGTTCCAGGAACGGAGACACAGCACTGTTACGAGCCAGGACAGTGGGTCTGGATCAAGGATCACAGACGTAAGGCGTGGTACAACCCGAGGTGGCTGGGTCCGTATGAGATTATTCTAACAACGAATACAGCAATCAAAGTTTCCGAGCGTGACGCTTGGGTTCACGTGTCACACTGCAAGCCCCACCAACCGCCATCCAGAGGAAAGTAGAGGAAGAAAAACAAAAGGACGTGCTGGTAACGTGCCTCCTCTACCTACGAGGGAAAGACCTTGCTACTGCTCGCAAAGAGCAATCAAGGTGAACATGGAACGTTTCAGACGTCTGTGGGGCCGACGCGACGACCAGCACACCTGGGAACGAATGTGGTCTGACAAAGTGTTTAAATGTAGCATATGTGTTATTATATCTGCAAGTGTGTTGATGTTGATTATACTGCTGTTTCTGTTTGAATTTCCTCCAGGATGTGACCAGGGTAGAAAGAAAAGGGAAGTTCTGCCTGTTCATCATGACTATTCATCCGACACAGAAAGAAATCACTATGAGATTAATTTGTTCTGGAAATATGCTAATTATGCAGCTAAAAAACTAGCACCCAACAAAGAGTGTGTGTAAAACTTGGAAAAGAATGTTGTACTTTCGTTCCAGCTTATGATAAGGATGGGAGTTCCATCCCGAAAGTGCTGGACGATATGACAAAGGTGCGGGATGATCTGTGGCAGGATGAGCAGGCAAAGAACAAACCAATAGGATGGGACTTAGATTGGATCGCTGATGCCTTCCGCAGTGCTTTTGGTAATATCTTCGGACCCATACTTAAGCTCTTGTTACCAGTAGTTGCTGCCCTGCTCATGGCAGTAATTATTATTGGGTGTTTGATCAAATGTATCCGAGCTTGTCTAGGAAGGTTTATCAGAAGCATTGTTTGGGGAGGTATTGGAAGTAGGAGAGATGAGGAAGAAGAAGAAGAAGACTCTCACTATGAGCGGCTTGCATCCGGCTGTCCATGGGCCATTGCCCCCGGTCAGCCTGAGGCGGTTGAGCCCGATTGAGCGAGCAGAAGTCCAATACCGTAATTTTGCTATTGCACGGGGTCTGCCAAATGCAGTTGTGGCAAATCAGCCTGATAGTGAATCAGTAATTTGATAATTTTCCAAAATCAATAATGTGATGTACTGAACCAAATCAGATTTTAATGGTCATAGAAATTTATGACCAGAGGGTGGAAATGTCGTGGAAAAATTATAATAGACAAAGTCAATCATGTCACTAACCATAAAGTTCTGATTTTATATTATAATCAGTAGAAGTTAATCATATTACTAACGCTCTGATTTTGTATTTCTATCAGATATCATGATTTCAATATTCCTCTCATGTGATACAATCTATCATGCTTCCTACTTCTCTGTCTGAAGACGACTAAAACTTTCCATTTCTAATTCTAACAATAAAACATAATGAGACTTACTTCCTTTATTTCAGGATGTAGCCATCAGGCGAACTTTCCACATGAACTAACCATCTAACAAATATATGACCCAATATAACCTTGGTCAGGCTGAATCTTGCCTTAAACATATGCTGATGTTACTAACAAAGGAGGGGGGCTTGTTTTAACCAATGTGACAAATCATGTGGGGAGAGCGTGACAATGATTTTTGATTAGTGATGATGATTCTATTTTTGATGTGTCTGGCTTTGCACTATAAAGTCTGTTGTATTTTCTGATTGTGTTGAGACTTCTCTGAGTACTGCTCTAGAGGACTCCCAGCTGAAATAAAGAGCCATCTAAGGGACATTTACTGAAATCTGTCTGTCATTTAAGCTGCGCAGCAAGGTTAGTTAGTAGAACAAGACATTTGAGCAAAACACTAGAGACCTTACTACTAAGTGATAGTGTGGGACAAGAGAACACTAGAGACCTTACTACTAAGTGATAGTGTGAGACAAGAACACTAGAGACCTTATTACTAAGTGATAGTGTTCAACAAGGGACGAGACGTCGTCCCCGACTCTTTGTGAGACTCTTAGGCTGGGTTAGATTGAGTCAACCAGCGCGGCCGAGAGGTAAACTCGAACTGAGATATAATATTTTTCGGGTGTCAGGGACACCAGGCCCATCCTAAGTCAGGGGCGTTAAGAGAAAATCCATCACAGATGATATAGCGATACTTTTTCAATGGCCAGGATGAATCCAGAACAGTAGGCGCGGCTCGCTCTCCTGCAGTGCCGCCTGCGCGAGGGTGCGCGCGCCAAATATGACATCCATTCCAGACTTTTGTCAAATGATCATCACACGCAACTGGTCGCCGCACACACACACACATCAACACAGCGTTCAGTCAGTCTCGTGAGTGCGTGGCCGATATAAAGAAAAAAAATTATAATCTTCATGATTAAGGTACACGGTGTAACTACTAGCAGGGCTCCCCTTATATGTCACGTCATATCACATTTGCTCATTGTTTCTAATGCAGATAATTGTTCTACTCTGTATTATTTACTGCTGTAAAAAAAGATGCAGCACTTTTATTATATACAATAAGAATCTATTGAATCTAAGAATCAGACAACATGTTTTCAAAAAATGAGCTTTACAACCAGAGCTAATGATAAAATTATTAAATTTTAGTGCGTTAAAAGTCCCATTTAAAAATGTGGCCAGTAAAACCAGCCACATTGGCTAGTGAGCAAAAAGTTAATGTCAAGCGCTGTATGGAAGCAGTAAGAGCAGGGTTGTGTGCAAGCGATGCAACATGGAATTCACATATCACATCGACCCTCAAGTTTCACCTCAACGCAAAACATATACAATTGCACTGATCTGTTGGACTTGGTTGAACAAAAATAAACAATATTTTGTTGCTTAAGCTTATGTATTCAGTCATTATTCAATGGTATAGGCCTACAAAAAATCCATTTGAAAAAAAATCTTCTCACTGTTCTTAGTCCAAATATTTATGCGATTAAAATGCGATTAATTTCGATTAATTAATTACAAAGCCTCTAATTAATTAGATTATTTTTTTTGATCGAGGCCCTAATATACAGTATATATATATATATATATATATATATATATATATATATATATATATATATATATATATATGCTAAACTTTTATGTCAACAGGATGCACATAACTAAGGTTAGCCTACATTGAATTTATGTAAAAAAATAATAATAAATAACTTAAGTTAATTACGTAATCCAACGCAGTTTAGTTGAATAAGTTTAACAGTATTAATTTTGTCCAAAATAAATTCAATTAATTAAGTTCTATTATCCTACATTTTTTTACATTCAACCAAAAAAAACTTAAGTGGCCAAAATCATGTCAGACCATGTCTCCTGATATATTGCACATCCTATCTTACTCATGCTGACAATTTTCATAATCAACAGATGTGGGAAAAAAACTACAGTATAATATTTTAACAAATATGAAACTAAATACACTTATTTAATGGCTACAACACGTAGGCCTGAAAATTTTTAATTTAAGGACTGGTATTTGTGTTATCTTTAAATTATTTGTTTTATGTGGTGGACAAAAACAACATTGGAAATATTTATTGTATTTTTACTAATTGTAATTTCACTATTTATCTTGTTTAGCTTTTATATATTTCATGCATTTGCACTTATTTGATTTAGCCTATATTAATTTATAGTATGAGTCCCTCATTATATTGCATGGTCTCTTGTTGTATCTTTGTTGTTTTAAAAGACAAACCATCCATTAAAAAAAAAGGATTTTATATAGCATTTTGAAAAGAAAAATATTTAACTTTTAATTTATCATCATCAAAATTGTTATTTGATTTAAAAATCATTGTTCATCATCTTCAGACAGAAATATATATATATACATACATATATATATATATATATATATATATATATATATATATATATATATATACATGTATATATATATATATATATATATTATATATGGCCTATATATATATATATATATATATATATATATATATATATATATATATATATATATATATATATATATATATATATATATATATATATTAACAGGATCAATTGAATAGGCTAAAGAAACTATAGTTTAACCTTAAGAGACAGTCGAACCAAAGAGATTAAAATAATGTTGTTCCAAACATGTTATTGAGGAACACAAATGGAGATGTTTAGCAGAGGGATTCACATTCATTGTAAACAAAAAGGTCCAGTTAAACAGTGCTAATCTCCATTTGGGTTCTGTTAAGTAAGTAACATGATATTTGGAGGATGAAACATGACAAATCTTTGAATGACAAATGACAAACATGACAAATCTTCTGTCATGCTTTGTGCGCTGCCTGCAGCTTGCCTTAAATTGTTTCATTACAGCCATCGGCACCTGTCCCAGGCCCAGCACACCATTTGTCCTTTCGGTAGGTCTTCATTTTCTACCTCACTCTTATAGAAGAAAACATAGGCTACTTTTGCTAGTAGGCCTATGAGAGTTAACATTGATGGTCTTCTATCTTTATTTCAAACTCTTTATTCTTAATTTAAACGAGGGATATGGCATTCCCACTGTTTCCATTATAATAAAA
>JAQIUQ010007192.1:465000-544916 GCA_030378365.1 Hybognathus amarus | reverse complement strand
ATTTGCACTTTATCTGGATTTTCCTTTTTGAAAGTGAGTTCAATCATCTTTTAAGCAATTTGAAATAGTTTGAAATATAAATAATCTGAAGTGCCTCAGCTGAAGGAAATAATACATTAGTTATCGGCTTTTAGATATCGGCTAAATGTTCTTGTCAGGCCGATAGCGATGAGCATTAAAAATGATCATTTATCGGCCGATAGCGATAATGTGGCCGAATATTGTGCATCCCTAACAATGACTATGACTATCTGTCGACAATATCGTTGACAAAAAACGAGAAAATGTAGTTTCAAAATAAACTTTACTTTTTTTTAAATAAACTGTTGTTGTCAAAAAAAGGATACAAAATATTGCAGTTCATCATTGAGAAATATAATAAACTCAATGATGAACTGTAATGATCGAAACATGGATCTTGACTATATTTGCGATTGTGGCTTTCACTAGCCAAAGTTTGTCAAAACTTGACTAAATGAGGAAGTCTTTCCAAAGACTACCAATTAGCATTAAAGATAATATTCATAACTTTAAAATAAGTTCTACGCCTACAAATATATAGTAATATCACAGTAGCAACAGTAATTGGATTGTAAATGTCATAGTGACTGAATGAACTTGCAGATCTACAGACGAGTGTCTATTGGCTGGTTATGCTTGTTGAGCTGTGGACAATGTCAGGCCCAGCCCATCGACCAACATATCGATCTCTGCTGGGGGAAATTGAGATGGAATTTGCAGTAGTGCAGCTAGGATTTCTGGGCAATGCTCGTTGCACACTGCTCTTTTTTTCTCCCTAACTGGATTTTTGCACTGCTTTCTGGGACTCCCTCTTTTTTGAAGGGCGGTTTTTGCTCACTATATCTGAAAGATTAATTGGCTGATTCAGATGCATTACTGTCATAATGTACTGTATCTCCACCAAAAATACCACGTCTTAAAGTGATAGTTCACCCCAAAAGGAACATTTCGTCCTCATTTATTCACCTTTGTGATGTTCAAAACACATATTGCTTTGTTTCTTTACTGGAAAACAAAAAGAGATGCTTTTGAGCAGTTCTGTTCAAACTATTTTGGCCGATACCGAATAACCGATAATCTTTGTATTTGAAAGCCGATAACCGATATATAGGCCGATAAATCTAAATCCATATATATAATTTTAACCTAATTGCAAAAACAAAAGTCTCACCATTAAAATCCATGTCCTAAACACACAATTATAATGCTCTCATTATGTATTATACTGTAAATGTCGCACTTTACTGTATTTTCATTTTCGAAGTGATTCCAATCATATTTCAAGTAAACCATCATGTTGAACAGTGTTCATCTGCAAGTGCATCAGCTGAAGGAAATAACACATTAATTATTGGCTTTAATATCGGCTAAGTTTTCTTATTGGGCTCGAATAACGATAACATTAAAAATGAGTCGTATATTGGCCGATAACGATATGATGGCGCATATATCGAGACGTTACCAAGTTAAACCAATGAAGCAAGTTAGTTTGACTCATTTTTATGGACTGGATTATATAAGAACATGACAGTGAGTAAACGTTGACCAAAGCATTTTAAGAGTAGAGCTGCAGTGCAAAACGCTGAATAAAGGCGAGTGCATGTTCACAAGCTTCCAGACCCCGTGTAAGGCTACTTTTAGACCTGTCAAATATCTCGACCTGAATTCATGACTAGATCCGACTTCAGCACCCTGTCACCCGTATGGATTACACCCCACGGACCAGGTTGCAAAACAGCAGAGGCAACATCTCAATGTCAGGCCTGTTTCTTTACAATCTTCACTTCTTTCCCTCCCTTTCTTCGCTCCCTCTCCCCTTTTACCAGAATATCCTCAGTTGGCCTTTGGACAGTGTCTCTGGAGGGAGGCAATGCATCAGGCTATTTATCACCCAGCAGTTCCCGCAGTAATCAATTAGTCTTTCAGTGGGCGTACCTGGCCCCTCCGGCCTGGCACTACCTGTTACAAGCCTGCCTTCCTGGAATTGCGAGGCCTGAACTTCTCTTTCTCCCTCCTTTCCTTTCCACTATCGCATGGTCGGCACACTGAGCCGGTGCTTGGGTTAAAATGGGTCTGTTATCAGCAGATGGTAGGGTCAGAGGAGGACCAACATAACCATTCATGAATGATCAATTGTTGAACATAGGTGTGCCATTACTTGACTAAATGATCAAACTTGCGTTTATTTGCATTATGGGGCAAATAAATAAATTAAATAAATATTATAATGAAAGAAGGTCAAGAGCGATTTCAAGAGACCAGATTATCAAAGAGACATTGGCTTGTAGGCAGGCACTAAGCAAAGAGCGCTTTTATTATATTTTAAAAAATGAACAAAACGAAAACTAAAACATTTTCGATGCCTGAAATGAACAGTTGGGAAAACTGAGAAATTAATTTGTTTTAGTTTGTAATAAATAGTATATTACTCTCAAAACTAAAATAAAACAAAATAAAAGAAAACTCTATACATAAAACAACACCTAATCTAAATTATAAATAACAAAATAATACAAAATTAAGAACTATAATAACCTTGTTTGCAACTATTAAATGTAAATCTATTTAAACTATTAGCAACCACACAGCAATGCAACCCCTGACGAGCACCACCTCACATTTTCTTAATTTTGTTGCACATTCTGTAATGTAATTCCCTTTTCACACGTTCATTTTGTGTGGGAACCAACTGTTTGTGACTCTTCTCAGAAGTCTGAAATGAAACAGGTTTTAATTCTGGATTTACTAACATAAACTAAAATACCACCTAATCCCATTTCCTCTCTCTATTCGAATTCGGCGCGTACATAATTTGAAAGTGCGCTTCGGTAATTGCAAACGAGCATTTACATAAATCTGTCGCCGCTGACTAAATGTTTGGTGAATAAACGACACAAGTGCGCACTCATTGATATTCAAGCGCAGACAAACAGAACAAAGGCAGAAGCGGGCAGCGGAGCCAGTGTTTGCGGCCCTCGAGATGCCACTCGGAATCACTGGTTCCCAGGGTTGTCAGGGAGCCCATGCCAAGGCTGCGGGCATGGGGGGAGGAGGGGGGCATGCGAGCGCAGGCAGCGCAAAAACAATATAAAACGCAGTCGAGCGAGGTGATGTTGAGAAAATATACCACGCCGCCAAGAAAGATCCACCCCACCCCCAAATCGTGCACCAAAACAGCACCAAGTCACACAAAGACGAGTGTATGTGTGCGTTTGGGGGGTGGGGAGGGTACTGAAAGGGGGCACTGTTTACTGTCTGGTCTCCCCCAGCACCGCACAGCCTGTCTCACTTCAAACAAAGCTACTGGCAAGGGAGCGGCAGCAGCCCCTGTTTCCAGGGCCACTGGAGTTTCAAAGAAGTGAAAGAGGGCAGCAGTCTGGAGGCTACAGGGCCCAGGCTGGCATACTTGGCTAGCGTCGTGGCCAGGTGGTCTGGGCACATTGGCAAGACACTGGCACGCAGCCCTATGCAGATGGCTCCCGTCGCCGCCTTTTTAGGTGTCGATCTCTCTCTCCCCGTCTCCCTTTCTTTCTCCTAATACGTGCACATGCAAAGTCGGACATATGCCCTCCCGCAAGGTTCGAAGGACGAAATGCATCTGAAAAAAAGGCAAGAAAACGCTTGTTTTTTGAATTAACGGTTCAGACCTGTAAAAGCATCACCGAAAAAGCCAGCGGAGATGCCAGCTGTGTCAAGCTGCCTTTATGCGTGTGCCCGCCGCCATGCTGGGACACCATCACCATGGCATCCCCAGCAAGTCCCCAGCGTACCCTCGGTTCCGTTCCATAAGCTCGCTCCGCGAAAAAAAACGCGGATGTGGATATCGATTGCACATACTTAAGAGAAAAACTTCAAGTTGTATGCGAAAAACGATCTCAAACAAAAAAAGGAAAAAAATGAAATCCCCTGCTGTTGTGTTCCAGGTTTATGGGGGCCCGAAATCAGGTTCTGTGGTTGTGTGAAATGCTCCCAGAACATATGGAGGAGGATTCGCCAAGCCCCGCTTCACAGCTGTCTGCACCCAGCGAAGACGTACCCTCCCTTTTCCCTGCTCCATTGATGTACACACACACCAAAGACCTCCAGAAAAACACACACACATACTGTATATATGCCAGTAAAATCATGAAATCATGCATGATTGTAATAAAACGTTTCGGATTAAAATATGGATTGCAAAACGATGACGAAAACAAACAATTTTCCCACTGTTTTAAATCTGGAAAATGAGTTATTCGGTCCCAGATAGCACAAATCTATTTGATGTGATGTTTACATTTCAAAGATGTATTTTTAAAAGTGTTTGCTCATTTGCAATACGTCTATAGGACGTTTCCTGTCAGATGTCAAATAGACGTTTAGAAGATGTCAGTTTAGCATGCATTCTAAATCATTACATCTTAAAGACATCTTCTAAACGTCTATTGACATCTGAGCGCAAACGTCCTATAGACAGGTTTTCTGCAGGTTTCACAAAGTCAAATTTAAGACTTTTAAGACTTTTTAAGATCAATATGAATCAAACTTAAGGCCTATATCATGACAAAAAAAAGTACAAAGGAAACGCTGACAACGGGTCTCAAAATTATTCGCAACGTAATTTAATTTATTCAAACTGAACATTCAGCGAAAATCAGGTACAACGGTCCAGTAATTTTGGAAATTTGTTCCGTTTCTGTTTTTATAAAATCCCCTTTTCCAAAGCGCGTAATGTAGGCCGTTTTATCTTTCCCGCACCTGAAGGAAACATCGTTTTGAAACACAGACGAAACATCCTTACATAGGAAAATTAAGACCCGTTTTAAAAAGATTTAAGACCTAGAACACCATGCTTTATCAAATTTAAGACTTTCTTAAGGCCTTAATTGTGATTTTGAAATTTTAAGACTTTTTTAGACTTTTTCCGACCCGAAACCCTGTATAGAACGTATTGCAGATGACAAACATTCTTAAAAATACGTCTTCTAGATGTAAATATCACATCAAAAAGGCTTGTGCTATCTGGGGATGACTACATAACAGCGCTCTTGTTATTGCCGTAGCAATTCAACACAGTACATTGTAAAAGGTTGAAATTGACGTTTTTTAGATGTGCGCATACAACTACTTTGAAATGAATGTTGTAACGAAGTGTACAATAATCGATCACTTTCATAGAAAGATATGTTGGAAATTCATTACAGGGTACTCTCCGGCATACTGTTGATTAAGACAAACAAATTATTTCTATTTAAATGTTGCAAAAACATGTGTGCAGTGAGATACTGGAATTGACTAAGGCCAATCTGCAATGTAAAAATAACGTTAATATACTCAATGTTTCCACAGTAAAGCCAAAAGACGTAAACAATACGAGCATTAGCATGATTTTAGCTGTCAATTGAGCTTAACTCAAAATATTCCTTTAACTTTCAAAATATTCCTTTATCTAACTTTCCGTAAGAGATCTGCAGTAAGTGTAGGGTGCTTGAGTTGGTTCCTTGGGAAGTAAAAAGTTCTTTAGACCAGATTACGGAATCTTAAAAATATAAAACGAATTTTTGAATGTATGAATCTCACAAGTCTTCCTCCCCTCACCCTCATGTGGTCCAACGTGTCTAAGGTCTGTACAATATGCCATCATTACCCAATCATTATCTGGAATTGTGTGCTCCCTTAAAGCATCCTTTTTTATGCAGATGAGCCTCCCGAAACTTCCTCCGGTTCCTGTGACACGTCGCTGATGATTAAAGCACCACTGTGAACTGTACACGATCACTTTTGACCATACCATCGATAAATGTGGCGAAAGGGGCAAAAAGTCTGAAGACAAGGAGGGATGAGAGGCCCTTTAAAGGGATCAAGCGGCTCCCTAAAATCCTCACAGCGCGACTCTGGGCGACCCAGACGTCCCCCTCCACCCCCAGTGAGCGAGGGGCAGGTTGGCTCTTTCAGCCACGGCTCAATGTTTTGCCATTATCCTTTTGTGGCGAACCCTTCTAGCTGTCTGAGTCCTACAGGCAAAGTCTTACAGCTTGTAAATGGAGCTAATCTCACAGACTTTCACTGCGAAACTCCACCGTGTGTGTCCGTCTGGACTTCCAGCGCCACTTCCAGTGTCCTCAACAGAAGATACATGGGAAACAACCAAGTTTGATTCGATTTAGCCATAAATCTGCTACAAAACAGATGAAAAACAGTTAATTAAGAGGCTTTCGAATCACAAATCACAATATGAATCAAAATAGAATTTGCGAAGATTCACAGATTTGTTTGATTCATCAATTGAAACTGTTCTATGTGCAGTTAATTTTTGAAAGGTAATTGGAATAAAATTATAAAAGGGAAATTTGCTGAAATCTTAGTACATTTAATGTGTATATATGTGTTCCAGTTTCTTTCTGTCAGCCTAAATGAAATGCTGCTTGAATCTATTTTTCCACTGAAACATGTCTTTACGATGTCTGTTTGAGTTAATGATGACTTTAACATCTTCGCTTTATCATTTTACGCAAACAAACTTCAGTGATTTACGAACAGCTTGCAAATCATTAAAAAGAACAGGGTCGAAAACAAACATCGTCTTTTGAATGAATCAAAGGATGCTCAAACAAATAGAATCATTTGGCAGATCGACATTTGCTCAGTCTGAATAAGGTCTTTACGGATGCTCTTTTGATATCTGACGCATGCTTTATTCTACTATATCTCGCGCATATAATGACTGTACCACCCGAATCATTCTCCTCTCCATCTTGAGCAGCGTTTATTCCTCTGATCATTCAATCCACTCGAATCTGCTAAATTCCTTCTCTGATCCTCCCAAGGCCCCTCGCACACACTCCCTCTCTCTCATTCGCACACACACAGATTTCTCTCCAAGACTTGTATTCGGTATTGTTTCACACACATCCAAATCATCAGCCTCTGTTCTGAAGTTTCTGTGCAATAAACATCGAATAAATAAATAAATAAATAAATAAAAATCACGTTCTGTAAAAAAAGTGGAACCACATCAAAAGAGATTTTAATCCTGTCTGGATTCATAGCTGTCCTCTTTACTATTAATAGCGGGTAAGGGGAAGGAACATTATGGATTGGTTTATTTATTGTGTCATGTATTAAGACGCATGTTACTGAGAGGTCCCTCTCGGAAAAATTGAAAACAAATAAAAAGCCGCTATTTCTGATAACCTATTTTGGAGTGTGTGAAGAAAATGTGGCTTTTGCGCCCCAATTAACAGCGTGAATAAAAAGGCGCACTGAAGCTGGCCGTGCAAAAGTTGATCCTCTTTTGGCTTCTTTCGGCATGTCGTTTTTAATCAAGAATTAAAAGCAACACACGTAATTCTGTCTTTAGTCTATTGCAGAATGCACTGACTTGAGAGGTGAACTCAACATGTTCGTTTTTATTATTATAAAACCGTGAACTGAGGCGTCTTCTACTCAGTATCCACAGCATTAATTTTTAAATGTAATTTAATAAAATTAACTGGCATTCTAGCCATTTTTACATTCTCCCGATAGTAATAGAGGTGTGTAAATATATATATATATATATATATATATATATATATATATATATATATATATATATATGAAGAGTTCAGATGCAAAAGCCTCTAAATGCCATTTGAAATTTTCTTCTAAAATGACCATTTTTATCAAGCTTGTATATTTAAGTTCAGTAATTTCACTTAAATGACAATTAATAGGTAATCTTCATTGCCATTTAAGTGAAATTACTGAACTTAAATATACAAGCTTGATAAAAATTGATCATTTTAGAAGAAAATTTCAAATGGCACTTAGAGGCTTTTGCATCTGAACTCTTCATATACACACACACATTAGTGCTGTCAATTGATAAAAAAATTAAGAATTAATCACATTTTCTGTAATTAGTCACGATTAATCACACCTAATATTAAAGTTTTAATATATTTTTACATTGTCATAATTTCACATTTAATCTCCAACTTAATGTAGAAACACTAGACTATATTTTAAATATTTAATTTCATGGCAGTGAGTGATTTTCTCTTTTTCTTTTGTTCTTTGATCATCCTTTATGACAGCAAGATTGTTAGGTTGCTGTCACTTTAAGACCTGCCGCACATGACACAAAAGAGCATTTATTTGAGATTTTCAGTATGAATATCTTTAAAAAAAAATCTGATTATCATTTAAAAGTTTTAGTTTTCAGGGTTCCTACAGGTTAAATTCAAGTCTTTTTAAGACCTTTTAAGACCATTTATATAAAAAATTAATACCTATTTCACGTCGCTACCAGCAAAGAAAAACAAAATGCTTCAACTTGTGTTCATTTATTTTTCAAATGTGGAGGTAAAATAAAAGCAGGTAAAATAAAAACATTTCAGTTGGCCACAAGAAAGTTTGCCAAACGTTAAGTTGTGTTTTAACATAGCTACACACACGCAGGACATGAGTTCTGACTGGATCGCTTCCCATATCAACACTATATAACGTTTTCATCAAGTTTTTATTCGTTGACGAAAATGTCAACAAATTTTCGTCATAGTTTTTGTCATTCAAAACTAGCGTCTCGTTTTCGTCAGTGAAAAAATGTCAGTTTTCATCATTATTTTCGTCAATGAAATTAACACTGACATGCAGCACAATTTTTAAGACCCAGACATCAAAATTCAAGACTTTTTAAGGTATTATTTCCAAATTCATAAATTCAATGCTTTTAAGGCTTTTTAAGACCCTGTAGGAACCCTGTATTTGTAATGTAATCACATGCTAATCAACTCACTGGCCACTTGTAATCCTTCATAGACCACAATTTGAGAACGATTGATATCCCACGTGTCCTATAGTTTGTTTAAACTAATTTCTACACTGAAGACACATTAAGACAGCCACTTTTGCTTTTACCTGTACCCACAAAGTAGCTTTTATAGTCTCCTAGAGCTCCAGTGAGAGCAGCTATAGTAGGTATTGCTGGTGAAGAGCACTGTCTTTCTCTCTCCCTGCCCTGCTGTTTTTGTTTGAAAAGAGTGGTTAAGTTCTCCTGATCTGCGCCGTCCTCTCCTGACCGCAGGCCTCACGGAGCACAGCATTTCATAAACACTCGGGGAGCACGTCTAATCCTCCAGCCCGTATTAATCAGGAACGCTCTTTTCAGAGTCCCTCGTCTGTGTTTCCTTCTGCAAGCCTGAGCTAAATGAATTAAAGAGGAGGGTTTAAGGATCTGCGGTTTGGCTTGAAAAAATTAAATAATCAGAGGGGAAAAAACAAAACATGACAAACCCTCAAACGGCAGAAAGTCTATTTTGGAAAAGCTGAAATACCAAGGTACAACACTTTGGCTTCACCCAAAACCAAAGATAAACACACGCTATCGCTGTGATTGTATATTTATATGTTTAAAAAAAACGCACCCCTCTTGGTGTGATTTGGGATGGCTATTACCAACAAGCGTGTACATGTGTTTCTCATTTACGTGAAGGATTTTAATTCCTTACAGCAGTTTTACAGAGCTCTCATTATCCAGCTATGTCGAAAAGGGAAAACGGCAATAGTAAAAGTTGGCAGAAATGAAAAGGAATGCCTAGCGGGTTTGAAACCCACCGCAAAACTTTCACCTCGACACTCCTTAATCCCTCATGAATGAGAGCCGTATTCGTAAGACATACAGGAGGTCAAGCTGTGTTTGTCTAGTGGGGTTAACTGATACCGAACAAGTGTGTGTGGATGAGGTTTGGACCTATAGTATGTGTTGATTAATGCTTACATTAAGGTTTTTATTCCTCAAAAGTTGCACTTCTATAGCTTGGGACAGTTCTACATTGATTTGTGATGTTTCTCCTCAAGTTCTTTAAGAAAAATAAAACATGTATACAAATCAGGCTGTTGAAAGAGTGTAAAATGAATCTGGATAGTATCGCTCAGATTATTTGGTCTTGAGAGTAGATCATTGAAAGAATTTGCAAATTTCCAAAGTCTGAATCTGAAACTGAGATTTCATATCATTGAACTTAAATCATCCAGTGAGATATCTTTTTACAGTAGAGATCTCAACAACGTCTCAAACTGCACATATTTGCCAAGACACCAAAGTTTGCACTCAAAATTTGAGATTTCAGTTTGAACTTTCTCATCAAATTTTGACTATTTTAAACTTTAAGTAAAGATCTCAACAATGTCTCAAAATGTGTTCAAATTCACCAGTATACCAAAGTCTGCACTCAAAATCTGAGATTTCAATATGAACTCATACATTTCTCATTAAATCTTGGCAGATCTGCCAAAATACCAATCTTGAGATCTCTGCTGTGATGAATTTGATGAGAAATATTTGAGCGTAATGAAATGTCATATTTTTGATTGTAGAAGTATCTGTTGAGATCCTAAACTCTAGAAAAGACTCATGAGATCAGTTTTTTTCTAAGCAGAAAAGGTCATTGATTTCACAAACATCTCATTTTTGCTCTGATTGCCATGTAGAAGAAGTCTTGAAGAGATTTTCTTTCTTACGAGCTGGAATGTGTTTTTCAAACTGTGACCAGCATATGTAGCTCGTCTTCTGGCAAGAGTGGCGTGTGGTCAATGATAAGGAGAATGTGGGCTGTCTGAGGACCCCAATCATTATCGTACTGAAGAGGCCCAGGGCCTCACTGAAGTCATTACCCTGTCTGCCATTTGACGAATAAATCAGCAAATATGCAGCACCTCCATCCATAATTGGGTCCAGCCCTCCCTCTCATTTGTGCCCAATAATAGCTTTCCACGGTCATTACTCCAACTCTGCTTAAGTGCTGCGAGCTTGAGACTCTTAAACTTTTCCCTTTAATTAACATTTTATTTAAGATGCATTGGTTGCAGAGTGGACTAAAATCTATATGTCGCTCAAGATTATTCTACATATAACCCGAAGCTTTTCTCTTTGTCTCATGTCTTTGGTAAAAGCATGATAAAAACCAGCAACTTTCGTTTGTCAGGGTTTTTGGAGAGGACGGCTCTGATGCTTGCCAAAAAAGCTGTGGTTTTTGCCCGCCACCATGTTGCTATTAGACATGGTTATGGATGAAGTTGGGGAAGTAACACAAGCCATCCGCACACGCAGGCGGCATGTTCAGTGTTCAGGCTGGCCAGGCCTGGCTTCTGTTTCCACAGATTTGGCCCCAGCTAAACTCAAGAGTTTGGGCATGTTTAGACCACAGATCACTCTCGCTCTCTCCCTCTTTTCCTCACCCTCCTCCTCGTTTTAATCCTGGGAACCACATTTTGCGTGGGAATACAGACTGAGAATGGACCGGTCCAGATGTGAAACGAGAGGAAAGACTGTTGGTAGAACCCATGAGCGGTGTTTTCTGGGAGTTTATAAATGCCTCCACTGACACACGCCACAAAGAATAATGCATTAATGTTAGGGCGGGTAAAATGGTTCATTTCAATGCCCCCAATATATAATTTTTTATTTAAATCATAGCAACTATTTTCTTTTGTGGAAAAAAATAAGTATAAATATGGTTTATAGGCTCATTCAGAGCTGTTCTATACTCTCGCATTAAAAAAAAATATATTTTTTTATAAAATACATTTTTCCATTAGAGACCATTTTCTTTTTAAATACAAGTATACATATGGTTTACATACTCTTTCAGTTTTCCATTAAATATTTTAAATTACTACATTCCTTTTTCATAAAAATAATTTTTAATTATAATTTACAGCATTAGCTGAGAGGGAATTCCTTTCAAATGTTATCAATATACACATAACAAAAATATACATACAGTATATTCAAATCAAATTAAAATGTACAGAAGGTGGTTAGGAATTAGAATCAGTATAAAACCAAACTTTCCCAAATTGAACTGAATCAAAAAGAATCAAGAGCTTGTAAATCCAAATAAATAATCAGAATAAAATAGAATGAACGCTTGCAAATCAGAATTAATTTGAATCCGAATAACATTAAAAGCTCTATCTTAAGGCCTGTTTACATCGGGACGAATTTCGCCCGTTTGCCGTTTCGACGTTTAACGCCTCATGACTAAACAAAGGGCGCCGATGTGAGTGTTCACACTGACAAATAAAACGCCACGCGTAAAAGCGTCATTTAAAAAAAAAAACGCCTTGGGTTCGTTTTTTTAGTTTGACGCGCTACGTCAAAAACTATCCGACCAATGAGATTGCCGCTTTTGCTCACGTGTTTGGAGCTTCTGAAGTTACAGTAAAACACAACTTGGGGCGCTCAAACACAAAACGGTCTTGCCAAGCACACATACGGAATGGAGAAGAAGATATACGCCAAGTAGCGTCGCCGTCTACACTGTCAGGAAGAAATAAGACGAGGAAGATGCAAGGCAAGATGAATGTAGAGCTGCTGTTCTCGTTGGTGTTAGAACATAAAGAACTATATGACAAACGCGACAGCAACTACAAACATCTTGATAAAAGAGAACTGTTATGGAGTGGTATTGCAGAGCAAATTGGCGCCATCTAATGTCAGGGAATGAATTTGCATGTTCACTCGGCTCATCGTCAGCGAAAATCGCTTGGGTGTGAACACAAAAAACGTGTTGAAAAACGCTGACGAAAAACGCGTGCTGATTTTCGCCCCGGTGTGTACGGGCCTTTATACATGTACCCAACCCTACTTTATTAATTTAATTTGATGGAAAAACGAGTAGAGGGATAGAAATCCAGGTAGTTCAATACAGTGTATTGTAAATCATTCAGCCACTGAGAAATAAAAAATACAAATTTGTGCACATCACAGGCTTGTGTTTATTCGTCACATACAATATTGCATCTAAAGCTATCTATCAAAAACCTTAAATGACAAAAGTCAGCTTATAGCGATTAAATCACTTTATTGTACTACTGCGTGACGGTTGTCCGAGGCGCTCCTTGCTGACAGGTGCTCATCACTGGCTTATCCATCAATCCCTGAATTTGATCATATTAATGAGTGGCTTTGTAATCCTCTTAAAGCAGCTCCACGGTTAAAGCGCCTCAGGCATCTGCAGACGGGCCACTCCACCAAACGCAACCCAAGAGGACTCTGGCCATAAGCTCCGAGGTAAAACGAACAGATCAAAGCACATGATCATCCGCTAGCTACTATCAGGCAGGATTGTAGGGATGGTCACTGCAGAGGGCGATTATCCTTCGTAGAGGATCATATTGGTATTTCTAGTAAAGCTTTTCTTATAAAGGTAAGCATGGAGGGGAGAGACCAGAGACGCTGCCAAAACCTCATCTGGGGCATCAGATTTGTAATCTCCTCACCTCCGTTTTCTGGCGCCATGAAAAATGGTAGGAAAGCGGTGGGCTTGGAAAAGTTCCCAGTTCGTGTTTTTAGGCAAGTGAGATTTAGATGTTTTAGACGCATTTAGATGTTGAGTTACGAAAAGCCTCTCCTGATGTGCAAAGTGGTATTGGCCAAAAACAAGGACGGTTGGTTTTATTTTCATTTAAAATGCATCTGCGTGTGTGCTGTTGCCTGGAGACGGAGCTGCTCGGAAAAAAAATTAATACAATTTGACACATAAACAAAAACAACCCTTTGTTGCCATCACTGAAGATCAACTAAAGAACCGCGGTGTGCCAGTGGTGCACAACAATGCAACAGACTCAAAATTGTAAACTGGAAGTAGATGAGAGTAAACTAAAATTGATAAGAGGAAACGGAGAACAGACAGTTCCACTCAAATCCGATTTTGTACTCCATTAAAAATCAATCCTAATGCCTTTTCGCCACACAATACTTCATTGAACATTAGACGGAGATTAAAGCAAATTGGACTAGAGATGATCAGATATTGAAGCAAAACATCTGCAGGCCTAGTGTATCGTTTTTCCCTCTCTTTTTTTTCCGGGGAAATACTAGAGTGCCCCGTCTGACTTCTTAACCCCGTGTTATCTCCACCTCCCAGCCAAAGACAGAGCCAATTTGTTTCCCAAACAATTCCTTAGCCATCCTAGTGATGGGGCTTGGCAGGCAAACAAAGAGGAAAAAATAAAGGAAGAAAGTTGAGGAAAAGAGATTGTGTGTTCAACCCTCGGGTTCAGGTGGATGCACGTGCACTTTGAGAACATTTTTCCCATTTGTTCTGAGTGCATGGTGGCATTCAGACTGGATAGTAATAGTCATTTGAATCTGAATACACTGGTCTGTTTTTGATTCACTAAACAGAACTGGCACATAAAAGTCATTTGTTTGTGAATCGGACTACACTGGTCAAGCATGTTTTTGATTCACTAAAAGAACCAGCTCATAAAGGTAATTTGTTTTAAAACTCAGCCTGCATTGGTCACAATATATTTAATTTTATTTACCAAAATGAACTGGATCATAGGAGTCTTGGGAATCAGACTACACTGATGTAACTGTATGTTTCTGATTCACTAAATACAACCGGATCATAAGAGTCAATGGTTTGGGAATCAGACTACACTGATCTAACTGTATGTTTCTGATTCACTAAATACAACCGAATCATAAGAGTCAATGGTTTGGGAATCAGACTACACTGATCTAACTGTATGTTTCTGATTCACTGAAATACAACCGAATCATAAGAGTCAATGGTTTGGGAATCAGACTACACTGATTTAACTGTATGTTTCTGATTCACTAAATACAACCGGATCATAAGAGTCAATGGTTTGGGAATCAAACTACACTGATGTAACTGTATGTTTCTGATTCACTAAATACAACCGGATCATAAGAGTCAATGGTTTGGGAATCAGACTCCACTGATCTAACTGTATGTTTCTGATTCACTAAATACAACCGGATCATAAGAGTCAATGGTTTGGGAATCAGACTACACTGATCTAACTGTATGTTTCTGATTCACTAAATACAACCAGAATCATAAGAGTCAATGGTTTGGGAATCAGACTACACTGATTTAACTGTATGTTTATGATTCACTAAATACAAACAGATTATAAGAGTCAATGGTTTGGAAATCAGACTACACTGATGTAACTGTATGTTTCTGATTCACTAAATACAACCGGATCATAAAAGTCAATGGTTTGGGAATCAGACTACACTGATTTAACTGTATGTTTCTGATTCACTAAATACAACCAAATCATAAGAGTCAATGGTTTGGGAATCAGACTACACTGATCTAACTGTATGTTTCTGATTCACTGAATACAACCGGATCATAAAAGTCAATGGTTTGGGAATCAGACTACACTGATTTAACTGTATGTTTCTGATTCACTAAATACAACCGAATCATAAGAGTCAATTGTTTGGGAATCAGACTACACTGATTTAACTGTATGTTTCTGATTCACTAAATACAACCGGATCATAAGAGTCAATGGTTTGGGAATCAAACTACACTGATGTAACTGTATGTTTCTGATTCACTAAATACAACCGGATCATAAGAGTCAATGGTTTGGGAATCAGACTACACTTATCTAACTAGTATGTTTCTGATTCACAAAATACAACCGAATCATAAGAGTCAATGTTTGGGAATCAAACTACACTGATGTACACGCGCTTTATGTTATCGATTCACTTTAGAGAAAATCAATTCTAAATGAGTCACTTATGATGTTCAGAAATTGGACTACACAGGTCGAGGTGCATGGTTTTGATTCACTAAAAAGAACCCCATTTATAAGAGTCAAGTGTTTGTGAATCAGACTTAACTGCTCGAGCTGTATGCATTTAATTCACTACAAAGAAACAAATCATAAGAATCATTTATTCTGGAATCGATCTACACTGCTGTATGCTTTTGATTCACTTAAAAGAAGTAAGAGTCATTTGTTTGCGAATTGGATGATTCACTGCACGAATGAACTTTTAATTTGATGTCTCAAGGCCTCTGAAGTTGTCCCACTGAAGATTACTCGCTTCTCACACTCGTCCCTCCACCTCAGCCCCATCCTTTGCTTTCTGGACACAGGCCAGGAAGGGAAATCCATGAAACATGAAGAATGTGAACGGCACAAGAGCTGCGCGACTGCACTGAACTTTTCCACTGAATCCCTACAACGGAACAAAATTTTTGCCAGCCTCACGGGAAGGATCGCTAACAACCTCTAGGCGAAAACTAGCTTATCTAATTGCAATGTGACAAGAGTAATGAGTGGGTTGAGTGTGTTTAAAAGAGAGAAGCAAAGCGAGAGAGAGAGAGAGAGAGAGGAGGGGAGACACACGGGACAGAGCCAAAGTGCTAGATGGAGACTCTCTCTCCATGCTATCGTGGCATATCACATGATCAAGACCATCTCCTATTGGTCAGGAAGCAGAGCAAATTCGGTCCGCCATGTAAGGAGGGCTGGAAGCGACATTCTCTCTTCCCTCCCTCCCTTCTCTGCTTCTCTCTTACTCCAATCTTAAAATGGCGGCTGGGGGAAAAGTCTGCCAAAAAGGGAGCGAACCTGATGCTCTTTTTTCTTTAAAATGCTTCTTTAAGACTTTTTTCTTAATCCAAAAAAAAAAAAAAAACCGGCAAAGAGGAGAATGGGACAGCTTTGAGTAGAAACAGATGAAGCGGGCTTGTTTTTTTGTTGAGCACTGGCTGGTACAGGCAGTTAAGGGGGAACTTTGACAGTGGGCCAGGAAAAAACATTAACTGTGCTGTGTCCGGCAAGCTGAGGCGCAGTTGCTGAGGGGAAGGACGACGCTTTCCTTTGGCTGGCATGGCACAGCGCTAGCGTTAACAGGCTTAGTTCCTCTTCAGGGGTGACTTCGGGACGGATGCTGCGTCAACATCTAGATCAAAACACACACTAACACGCACTAAGACAAAACAAGTTACTAACAGGTTGCTCTGAAACAGGTTCGTTGGGCTCAGGTATCGAATACAGATTCACAAGCTATTGATTCAGATTTTGATTCAGTTTGATTTGGGTTTAGTTTCAGAAAGATTCAAGATTCAAGATTTAATATTCATTAAAGCATTGGTTCATGAGGATTATTTGCTAGGGAATCAGACTTCAACGGTTGTGCTGTATGTTTTTTTATTCAATAAAAAAAGGACTCAAGAGTCATTTGCTCATGAAACTGCTGGTGGTGCTAAAAAGAGCTGGATCATGAGAGTCATTTGCTCATAAATCGGACATCACTGCTCGTGCAGTACGTTTTTGATTCACTAAAAAGAGAACCGGTTTATACGGTTATGAAATGGACCTCTCTGGTCGTGCGTTATGTTTTTGATTCACTAAAAAGAATCAGCTCATAAGAGTCATTTGCTCATAAATCTGGCTACACAGGTGGTGCTTAAAATAACCAGATTGAACATATAGTATATCTTAACATATAGCACGTTTTTGACTCACAAAAAAGAAGCGGTTAATAAAAGTAATGTGTTTATTAATCAGACCACATTGACAAACTGCATTAACCAAAACAAACCATTTCAGGAGAGTCATTTGATTGTGAATCAGGCTACATTGGTTGCAGTCTATGTTTTTGATTCGCTAAAAAGATTATGTGGTCATGAATAAGACTACACTGGTTACACTGAGCATTTTTGATTGACTAAAAATAATTGGCTCGTTACAGTAATTTGTTAATGAACCTGACTACATCTGTCACATGTTTACGTGTTTGTCTGTTTGATTCTTGCCATCATTTTCAACAGTCTGCAGTCACATTCACAACACTATATATGTTGTGAAACATGATTTTTAGCATGCCGCTGATTCATGAGCGTTTCTACCATTACATTCTCACATACACAACCTTGACCTGCACTGGCTCAAGTGCAAGAATACGAAAAAATATTTGCTTCTTGGCTAAAGCTCAAGTGGGAAAAGGCAAATCCACTCAACCCGTGAACGATAGCAACCCACCCGGCTCACTTCGACATGGCGATTATAGTCAGAGTATTTATGTTTCAATTCGCACAAACCTTTAAGAGACGTTCACACCAAGACCGATAACGCTTTAAATGCTCAAGCCTTTTAAAGTCGAATGGATTCTGATTGGTTGTCAATGTTTTTATCGTTCAAAGACGTTCTGAAAGTGATTCCAATGATATCGTAATCTTTATCACTATGGCTACGTCCACACTAATCCGGATAGATTTGAAAACGGGGTTTTCGTTTAAAAACGCTCTCCGTCCACACTAGCGTTTCAGGCGTTTTCCGACGTTTCAGTGTGGATGAGAAACTTCTAAATTTGCTTTACTGCACATGCGTGAAACTTCACAAAAGCTCACTGAGATGATACAGATAGGAAAATAAATAATAATGTTATCGCACATAACAGGATAATTTTATTTAGCAAAATATCTCACCATCACGGATGCGTGCCAGGTCGCATTTAGTCACCATATGTTTAGTCTAAAATGCAACTGCTCTACTGTTTTGCCACAGGACAGCAAATGTGTAGTACATTATTTGTCATCTTTGCAGTAAGTTACTGTGCTGTGAAGAATAGCACATATTAAGTAACATAGAAAGTAACATATTTTAGCAATAGTGTAAAAATGAATAACACATAACAGGCACAATACCGATAAACATGAATATCTATTGGTACTACATGGATCACATGACTAAACTTACGTCATCGTTTTTAAAATCTGTTTACACTACATACGCGAAACGGCGTTTTCAAATGTATCCACTTTGGAGAGAATTTTCCAAACGATACGTTTTTGTTGACTTAAAACGGCGTCTCAGTGTGGACGGAAGGCCAAAACGGAGAGAAAAATGTACGTTTTCAAACGAAAACGTATTAGTGTGGACATGGCCTATACTTATAGTTCATGATGTGAACGGGCCTTTACTGGAGTTGAACGACGGGGTAATGATTTAGGAAAGCTGACGCATACTCCAATATCAGATGCACTTCTGAAACAAGTTTGGAGAGAACGGAGGTAACACATGCATAGGACGCGTGTCCTTAAAAGGTTTCCTAGAAAGTAGACACAATCTACCAGTGGGAAGATTAGGATTGGAAAAGTCTGATTACATCTTATAGCGACTTAATTTGATGCTCAATCTGTACTGCAACCAGCTGGAGGCATTAGCCCGGGTCAGGTGAGCTGGGCAAGAGACGCCAGCTGGGAGGGTACCTTTTTTGTGTGTGTTTGTTTTGTTGTTGGGGGAGTGGTTCTGGCATTAAGAGGTGCAGGGGCTAATCGCATCATGTCTTCTGGCTTCCCAGGCATCAGTGACTCATATGAAAGAGGATCACGGTGGAATGTTCTTTTCCCAGAGGCCTTTGCCTGATGGAATTAACCCTGCCATAGATCCCTTCCACCAACCGCAGGGGCCGGGTCAAACTGATTATCTTTCAGAGTGGCCTAGCGACAGGACCGGGGCTATTAAAAGAGATGCTTATGAAACGATCCCGCACCTCTACTCTTTTACTTTTGCCGCATGTCTGAAGACGGTCGTCGAGTGTTGCTCAACATAAGCAGGTAAACACCTGACACAGTAAAGACAGATACTGGTCTAGTCGGGCCTGTTTCACAGAGGACATCTGTGTCATCTTCCCTCGCAGCAGACGTAATGGCATCTGATCGAGGGATCTGTCTTCCTCATGCCCTCAGTTCAGACGGAATACTCAAAGCGTGACAGAGACGGGATGCGGTCTGTCTCCCTGTCCACAATGCATTCCCTCTGATGAATTTTTCAAGCTATTATGTTTTTTTTTTCCCTGTTGTTCTTGAGCACTAAGTTCCTGAATACACAGTGGCACAGCTGTTAATGACCCAAACAATCGCTGTTTCACACATACATATTTCATTACAACAGCTGAACAAATTACATATTTATGCTTTATAAGGGGGAATGCCATTCGGATTCATTAGCTATGCAGGCAGGTACAGGAGTCCCATCTGCAGCCGCATCTGTACAACAGGAGCTGACAATAACAGGCTGTGCCGAGCCACGACCACCTCTACTCGTACATACGTGTGGGCAAACAGATAATACAGGTGATGCTGCTGATAAAAACTGTCATTTTAATAATACATTATTATTATAAATAATTAGGATTATATAATAATAATAATAATATAATAAAAATGATAATTATTAATAGATAAGAAGCCAGAATATAATTTTGACTTAAATTATTTATATTCTTATAATTCATTAATAACATTTGTATTACTAATAATTTAATAATGACATTTTTAATAAACATAATAATAATTAATTAGATCCTATACAACCAGAGTTGTAGAAAAGTCTGAATATCAATTAATTTATTATTAATAATATTAATTTATTATTCATAATCATTATTAACAATAATATGACAATTGTTATAATTGTTATACTAATTTGTTAATAATGATTATTAATAATAAATAATAAATTAATATTATATATAATTTGAGGGCTGTCAAATGATTAATATTGTGATTAATCATATCCAAAAATAAAAGTTTTTGTTTACATGATTTATGTGGGTGCACTGTGTATGATTATTTTAAATATATAAATACACACACATGCTTGTATATATTTAAGAAATATTTTCATGTATATACTGTATATAGACTTATATATAATTTATATTATATATAAATATATATATTTTATATATAAATAATATTTTTTCTTAAATATAAATGCACATGTGTGTATTTATATACATACAAAATAATTATACACAGTGCACCCACATATATTATGTAAACAAAAACTTTTATTTTGGATTGATCGATTGATTAATCATTTGACAGCCCTAATATAATTGTTATATAATTCAACATAATTGATTTCCATAGAATCAAACTAAAAATAAAGTATTATTATTAATTATTATTAGTTAAAATTATAAATAATACATCCTCAAAAACCTAAAAATACTTCTAAAATGTTCACTGACATTCACAGAATTCAAACAATGGAAGCATATGAAGCACAGTGTAAAGTACTCATCCGATTAAACATTACACTCATTCCAAGTTCAAAGTCATTTCGGATTTAATTAATATGACTATTAAGCACTGAACAGAGTAATAAAGCACTGTAAATTATCTGTAAAAATTCACAATCAGCACCATTCTGTTCTGTACTTTTTTTTCTCTCCTTCTTCAACCAGCACAAAGCACGTCCAGCTCCCATATCAGCCCTTAAGCAAGGTTACACTTTTGTCTCTTCTTTTGCCAGTGCACTCCTTTGGGTTAGTGCTAAATCATTATTGCATACGTATGCTAACTGATGTGGCGGAAAAGTCGGCTGTGATATTTGTCTCTCTCACTGCTTTAAAAGCTTGCTATGTAAGTAGGATTACACAGAAATGTTCGTGTTATGGCACAAACGCAGCAAATACTTACTCGGAAACATGTTAATGACATGGTGACGACGCAACAAAGTACTATAAATATAAAGCGACCAGGGTGGAGAACCAAATATGGAGGGCCTGTTGGACGCAGATGTCAATGACGCAGTACCGCTAGGAAAATTATGGCAATTATCTATTAATTGCAGATATTATGGGGCCTCCTTTATCCATCAAATATCTTACTTAAGTAAAGACCTATGACAGAAATACTTTCAACGATTTGTTGAACAGCTGTTCTCCCTTGTAAAGTACTTACAGTGCAGAGAACGACTTGTTCCGGCACGCTGAATGACCTTAGCCGGGATAAGGCGGCTGATCCGCCAGTGTTAGGCTCATTATTGTTGGAGGGGATTTGAAACTGCTTTTCCTGTCTGGGCTCAGAATGGAGAAGAGTATTCCCTGCGTTCAGCTCACGATACATACGTTTTCGAATCGGTGGAACGTGGAAACGTGAGAGCGAGGGGGGCCGTTTGTGTTTGGGTCTCGTTTCAGGATGCGGTGACAGCAGGAAATGTGTGGTCAGAGAATGGGAAAGGGAAAGTGGGAGACGAGGGAAAACCACAGCTTGTGTTCGACACATTTCCAGAGCCCTTTGTCTCGGCGCTGGCCCGATGCCTTCTACCATGTGCACACACACCAACGCGCTCGAAAACACACACAAACACAAGACCTAATTCAAACCATATCAGAATCTGCCACGTTTCTCCAGCTCCATGGAGCAATTTGCAAAGGCAGAGTGCGCTTTAGTCCAAAGCCTTTTCATTACATAAAAAGTAAACATCAACATTAAACATTGACATCGCACTCTTTGGCCCTTAAAAGGCTTTTAATAAGAAACTAAAGGCAATCTATTATTGAAAACCAAACAATGGCACATGCGCAAAAACATCCAACAGAAACGGGTATTGTTCAGAAACTTTGCTCTGTCCAGATATCCGTAAAACTATTAATCAAAGGGAGTAAAAGAAAAAGTAGCTAGTCAGCTTCATCTGATCTGGAGAGAAAGGGAGCGAGAGAAAGAGAGAGAGAGGGGAAAAGAGACAAGGCGGTTCGCAGGCTGTGGGCAGGCTGCTTATTAAGATTCACATGGTGTGGTGACTCAGCCCATTTTGGTAATGGAGAGCCCCGGCCACCTAAAGATGGAAATGGCAATTTTTCAAACCCCACATTTTATATATAAATTATCCCAGGCACTCACACAAGCAGCTCTACAAGGTCATTCTCAAATATTTTGGATGCTTTGGGTTTGGAAAGGATTATGGAGTGAAGAGAACATTGTAGGACCGTCGGTTAAAAGTTTTCGAGTGGGTGGAAACCGCCGCTGTGCACTCCTGAGCCTTGTCGAGTCGACTTGATGTAAGAAAACAGCATCTTGGTGAGATGCTCTTTTGAGAGAGGAAACAACTATGTTGTCTTATGGGACCTGCGAGGAAGTTCAGACATGTTTTCCATGTTTAGCCAAAGTTTGGCCAATTTTTGATTCTTGGCATAAAGAGAAAAAGGCTGAAATTCTTGGCTGAAGAACCGTTACTTCAAAATCCGACAATAGAAACGTGTATATGGAGAAAAAGCTTTCATTTAAAATAATCCTGGTTTAACTCTCATGCAAACAATGACTGAAAAATAGTTTTTTTTTAACTAAATTAAAAAATTAAATCGACAACATATACATATACATTCACGTATAATTCAACAACTTGCATTCAATTTTATAAAAAAATCAGATATATATTAGGGCTGTCAAATGATTAATCGCGATTAATTCGATATTCAAAATGTAAGTTTGTGTTTACATAATATATGTGGGTGCACTGTGTATAATTATTTTATATATATATATATATAAATACACACACATGCTTGTATATCTTTAAAGAAATATTTTCATGTATATACTGTATATAGATTTATATATAATTTATATTATATATAAATATAAATATTTTATAAATAAATAATATTTTTTTCTTAAATATACATGCATTTGTGTATTTATATATATACAAAATAATTATACACAGTGCACCCACATATATTATGTAAACACAAACTTTTATTTTGGATGTGATTAATCGCGATTAATCGTTTGACAGCCTAATATATATATATATATATATATATATATATATAACATATTATGTCCTAAAGTTCTAAAATATCTACATAATAATACCCATAATAATTATCTACACATATAAAACCAAATTATTAAATCCACATATTAACTAAATTTAAATATCTAAAATATATATTTATAATATTTAGAATTTGTTCAGTTACCTCAAAAAACAAAATTATTTTTCAGTAAATCTTTCAGTACACGATCAAACATCAAATTCAATGTCGAAAGGTATAAGTGAGCACTTTGAGCTTTGAATTAAAAGAAAAGTTTCAACATGAAAACAGATCTAAATCTAAACTCCTTTGAAACAGCAAGAACAAATAGTTCAGCTAAGTGTCATGGCCATGAGACTTAGGCTAAAGGTGTTTAAACTGTCTGGAAACTTGACCATGGCACACTTCTGAACTCTGTAAGCCACGCCACTTAACTTTGTCCCCAAGCAACGGAGAGCGCGAAAGCGAGTGAGAGAGAGTCCTCGACCCGCTCGCCCCCACGGACAGTCCACTATATGACATTCCACAAGACCGGCCCTCTAAGAGACAGCTGACCCGCCATTAATCACATGACCGACAGACCATATGATTGAGAACTAATAGGAGGGGGCGCTGCAGGGTAAGAACAATTCCGGAGCAAGGGAACGCTGCTTTGTGCCAGCTAATCCAAGTGTGAGCGAGGTCACTGTGCAACCAGATGGGGTCAGGTGAGTCACTCGAGCCGGCCACCCTTTAGTGCCCCTTCTAGGGTGCGTGTTTGCAGAAGTGTGCAAGGTAAGGGTTGAGGGATTGAGCTGGGCCTCTCCATCTTGTCCTGTCTCGGCAACTCATCCCTAATAGCTTTAATCAGACGGGATTGCTGGATTACCCATGGATTTCCTTTAGTAAATCGCACCTGTGAACTTCCTCTCGCTCCTGAAGTGGGCAATCGAGGACAGAGGCAGCAGCAGGACGGGCCAAACACAAGAAGGACGTGGTACTGGTGTTTAACTCGGGGATTAATCGAGAGCCGCAGTCTGCCACAGTTCCATCAGGGCCGGTCCTTTGAGGAACGTACAATGCAATTCAAACGACCAAGTCTGATAGCGCAAGGTTGAACGCTGCGCCTGTTAACCCAGATTTGGTGCACAAAGGGGTCTTTGTCTTGTCTAAAATGTTTGACAGTCGCATGCGCAGACAGTCGTATCAAACCAACACACTTCAGCGTCGGATTTAGTCACAGTTACATTAGTTGAAATTTGTGCATTTAATCCACTAGTTCTCTAGCATTTCTTCTGGAGCTCTAAATTCGTTCATACAGCGAGTGTGACAGACCACAGTTTTAAGCTGCTCTGTGCTACTTGGGAGACTCAATGTTAACTCTCCACCTCCTCCATTCTATTTAAACACTTTTATTATGATTCTTCCTTCTCTGCGCTCTAACTCCTAGAAATATCATTAGCACCACATATCGCAAAAATCAAAAAGGAAAGCGACTGATTAGGACGTCATGTAGTCGAAAGCAATGCTGTCTGGGCTTCTGATTCGCAGCTAGGTGCTACAACATTAATGCAACAGAAAGCGCTGGGCACATAGCCTCGGCTGACCTCCGCTCAGTTTGGAAATCAGATCAAAGAGCCATGACAGACAGCAAACGCTTGCACCGCTCCATCTGGGTGTACAGACTGGATTAATGATCGTAGACTGTTGGATGATTTGAGGCGCCACAGGTGATGCAGATGTCTTCACGTTTCACACCGTGGCCTTTAAAAGAATCCACAATAGTGTCCACAATAAATGTAATGACTTTAAAATTGTCCTTACATGTTGCTAGGCCTGGTCCATAAATCGATTAAATGAATTAATTCAAATTTTTTGTTGCGGGTCATTCAAATAAGTAAATCGAGTTTTTGTGTAATGTCACATCTTTGGCTCCTCTGGAGTTTCCGGAGCGTTAGTTTCACTCATAAAGCAGTATGGCAAGCGACAATAACAACATCATAGCACACACGAAACATACAGCAAGCGGGCCATCAAACTTCGGTGACTAGACATTCATGGCTGAGCACGGGCGGTAATGCACTCACTAACTATGTGTGTGCGGTTTGCGTGGTAGAATAAATGTATTCTGTGGGACTTGCAAACTAGAAATATCTATGATTAAAATGTAAAAGTAATAGATTTGTATTTATTGTTGCAGAAGTATCAAGAACAATGAAAACAAAATAGAAACGATTTACAGGCCAGAATTTCTATTTATAACATGTTTGTAGCGTTGAGCGATGTGTATGTGTTGATTTCTTGAACGCAATGGCCAATTTAAGCATTTAAGAGACTGCCCTCAGCGCTCAAAACATACTTTTTCTTAAGTGCTGAATTCTGTATGCTGGCAAATCCTCAATTTTCCTCAGATTTTAATGTTTTGGTAATGCTTTAGAAAATGGTGCTATTCTATCAAGGTGAATGTTTGTCTCCTTTTAGTCTAGACTACAAAGTGTGACTTAAAACACAGCTGGGACTGATTCCTAGAGGGTGTTCATTTATTTATTATTCATTTCAGAAATGGGGGTTACATTTGTCTTGCTTTTGATTAAATAAATCGTAAAAAAATCGTAAATCGAATTAAAAAAAATAAAATCGGAGATTTTATTTTTAGGCTATATCGCCCAGCCCTACATGTTGCATACTAGGGGATGGGCATTCCATGTAAATTCTTCTTAGTCGATCGTCGGAAGAATTAATGAACGACTGATCGATTAATCATTAATATTTTTATATTCAAATTTATTATTTATTTAACTTTTTATAAATTAAAAATGCAATGAAAATACAAAAATACAGCCTGTTTTCCCTCGATTAGATTACAAGATGATCAACTTGTAGCTGTTAAACTGGGCGTTCGGTTAGGCTAAATTTGAAAATTTGCGCTGGCGACAAAATTCTTATATGATCAATAATCGATCGTCGATTAATCATCTCTTGCCCCTATTGCATACGGTGTGTGTATACATCTTAATCATTCGTTCGATAAAAAAGCTTATCAATATAGTGAATTATTCATAAATATCTACGTTTTTGAGAGATCATTACAGTGGATAATTAACCTTGATGATGTTTTTTTCTCTTTTGGATGTTGGTTGATTTGGTGGGAAATAGTTTTTTAAAATATCAATAAATAATAGAATATAATTGGTAAACCCTACATAATGGGGACAAAAGTTCTCCACAAATATGCCAATATCTGAAACTCTTGTCCTTGTGGGGCCATTTTTTGCCCCCAATGATAATAACAGCTTATAAAGTTTTCTCTGATTGGTACGTTTAGGGGTAAGGGTTAGCGTAAGAGGATAAAATATACAGATTGTACAGTTTAAAAATCATTGGGTCTCATTCATGAAACACGAGCAGAACGAATTTTTGTGTAAATCATGTGTAAAATGGTTCTGGCGTGAAATTTTCGTATTCATTAATATGTTCGTATTTTCAAAATGTTAGTTGGTAACGCAAGAAATCTACACCACGCGTAAATAGTGCACTTAACATCCAAGTGTTTTGCTCATTAATAAGGCTGCATTTAATTCACCTTAATCGGGTGCATACTTAAACAGCATTTTGAAAAAAAAAATATTTTATATAGTAATTACATACGTTTTTTCTTTTTACTTTTACTATGAGAGCCAGTAATAACAGATCTGGTGATTCGATGGCGGTCCTTGTCCAGTTTGAATACGATTTTCTTTATTCGTTTTTTTGCTGTCAAGCTTTATGTCGAACCATTTTCTTCTCACTTCTGGGACTGTTTGATTAACAGATGAAACTCCATTTACTGCATCTGTAATATGCTGCCAAGCTTCCTTTTTTAGGACCTGATACGCCACTATGTACGCTTGAAAATAAAATTGGCGTTTTGAATGAACTTCTGATAATATAACTTCCATTTCTGCATCCGAGAAATCTTTCTTTTCATTCGCATTCATGTTATTATATTCCTTTATATAGTTGTCGTCGGATAAAATGGGCGGGATTTATGGTAATTGAGAATGAACGTGAACGCGCATCCCATTTACGAGTGGTTGGAATTCATTAACACACACATTTCATTATCACATCTGACATTTACGAAGTATTTGTGAATCAGGTGAAGAGTTTCCGGGTAGGTCTCTTTACGCGCAAATCACTCTCATATTTACTCGTAAATTTACGAATGTTTCATGAATGAGACCCAATGTGTGTGTATTAATTGCCTTTTTTATGTATTTTTGAATAAATGTAATACACAAACTGGCTCACGTCATTGACCCTCCTATTGCGGGTCTCTTTTCCAAAACTGCATCGATTCAGCATGGGAAGGAGCTGGATACGGCTCTTCCAGTCTCCTCTCGGCAAGAGCGAATGCTTATGTTCACAAGATGTTATTGATTACGTTATCAGAGAAACACGGCGAGGGACATTTTTTGAACGGCCGTTGACTTGGCCCTCCCTTCCGCCGTGTCTTATTGTCATGCATGCTGGAAGCCTCTTTCTTTAATATCTATCTTAAGAGTTGACAATGTTTTGGAGCAATTAAAGCAATCCGATACAGGCCTGAGAGGAGCCTCTTATCCACAGTAATAGCTCTCACTGAATAATAAATAACATGCTGGCCGAAAGCTAGAAGGGGGGCGACCTCACATTAACGATCACAGCCTATGGAAAGGGGCTTCCTCACAGCTCAAGAACCTTTCAAATTCTCTCTGCACCAGATTGCAGATCCTCCAAGTAACCGAAACAAAAACTTTGGCTGTGAAAGAAGAACCCAGAAGAACTCTCCAGTGAGTCTGAGAGGAAAACATTAAATCTATAAGGAATACGCACACCAACTCTTTCCAATACATGACCACCAGTACAAGTTCTCCTACACAGCACCCTGAATGTCTTTGTCCCTATTAACAAGCAAAATCCAGGCTCAAAAATAAACCTGAGCATTAAAAGAGAAAAGCTGAGTCCATGAAACGCGCAAGAGCTCAGGTTTCAGGTGGAGGGAACCAACAGTCGTATTATCCCAAAGCAGTGCAAATGAGGTTAATGTGAGTCTATTGACTGATCCTCCACTGTCAGCCATGACAGGGCCACATCTCTCTTACCAAAGAGGAATCTGCCTACACATTCGGCTTCAAAGTGTGGAATATGAGGCACATTTGTTGATAAAGATTTAACCAATTAAGATTTAACATTGCTTTGAGACTTTGCCAACGATAGAAAAAGATCAAATAAACGACCTCACGAGCCAGTTCATTTTAGAGAAGAAAAAACAAGAAAAAGTGTAGTGTGGTTCATAAAATAAGAACAGTTCTTTAATGAATAATAGTTCAAAAAGAGTTAAAAAACAGGGCTGTATAATTTGCAGAATTAGTCGATAAAAAATATATATGCAAGTAAAATTGACATTGTAATTAGGGCATGCTCCGATCGATTCGGCCATAGATTTCGGCATCGGCTGATCATAACAATTTTTGACTTGATTCGGTACTCACTGAACTGGGACGATCTTACAAACCGCATCGCGATTCTGATGACGTCAACGCGTGAGGACGTACTGTGTATACTGCATATTGGAGAATCTTTAATTAAACCTTATTTGTTACATCAGACTTAACGTTCACATCAGATTACATGAGACTTAAATGTTTCTATTTATTTTATTCTCTTTAACATTGAACAATGTTTAATTAAACCTGATGAGTTGTATCAAACCACTTCAATTTGTTCTTTTAGGAGTTTAAATGTTGTTTGTTTTTTTATTTATTTATTTTGTCCTGACTTGTATTGGACTGATGTTTAAGTTACATCAGACTTCTCCATTTTAGGAGACTAAATGTTTATTTTGTCCTCCACAGTATTGGACAATGTTTAAATAAACCTTAGGAGCTGCACTAAACGGTTCCATTTTGTTTATTTGTCTTATATTAAGTCAATTAAGCATCGGAATCGGAATTCGTTATCTGGCCGATCACCATGACAAGAAATTGGTACTCGGTATCGGCTGCAAAAATCCTGATCGGAGCATCCCTAATTGTAATTAAAACATACTTACATTAGATTCAAATCAAAATAGGAATCAAGAGATTGTGAATTAGACTTTACTCATGAAAAATCTGATAAAATTTTGCTTAAGTGAAATCAAATCAGGAAATCTCCATTAATAACCACCCAATTTGAACCGTCAAAACAAAAGCTTGAGAATTTGTACTAAACTGAATCAAAGCTAAACTAAACCTAATCAAATCAAGCTTGTGAATCAAACTGAATCAGGACTGATATCAGCAGTATCGAATCTAATCATAACTGGAATCAAAAGTTTATGAATGAGAATCAAATGTAATTTAATCTATATGTGAATCAAACTGAATCTAATTGATCAAGCTTGTGAATCAGAATAGACAAAGAGCTGAAGATGAAAATAAGACCAAAATGAATCGGAATTTAATAGAATCTAATCAAATCTAAATGGAATCAGAGTTTATGTAATCGAACTCTTAAATCTGAATCAAACTGTATCAGGGAATCACCAAGCCTACTGAGAAGTGTACAGAGGAGAAGATGTGGAGTTTGGTTCACATCACACCAACTCTTTCCTTCTCCCTCTCTTTCACTCCCCGTCTCTTTCCTACAGGCTCCTTAAGTTTGCAGCCAGTGCCAGGCATGGCTTTCCTTCCCAGTCTCCCTATCAAATATTGCACGGCCCGACGTGCAGAGCCAACCACAACTCTTCGCTGCGGACAGTGGCTCGCTCCAAGATTTGGTTTGTTGTTAATCTGCAAGCCAAGCGGACTCCTGCGAGCATCCCCACCCCCAAACACTTCCCTACACACTCTGATCTCCCTCAGTGAAGAATAATAGTCTCCAGGCAAAGAGACTAGCTACACAGCTTGTGATAAAGGCTAAACAGCTACATGAGCCCGTTCGAGCTGAAAGGCCAGACGAGCTGGAAAACGGCTGCGCTGACCTGCTGCTGGCAGAATAGCTGTCCCGAACTGAAGCTTTGTCATAAACTCCAGTTCCCCTGGCCCTGCTCTAAACTGAGCGCGGTGTCAAAGAGGGCCACCTGTTCCTGTGACATACAACCTTTCCTTCTCTTTCCGTCACTGACCCAGATTGCTCCACAGCGGGCACTGCTCTGACCCCAGTGACCTGGGTGTTAAAATCTGACCTGAACACCCAGAAAGCACTTTCACCAGGACGCCACACGTTAAGTCACGTGGACTGACACATGTGTTTGTGCCTCATGAGATATTTTAAAGTCCAGACTTTAAAGCCTATATAAATAAACCAAGAAGTGAAGATTAGATTTACAGTTTGAATCTTGAAATAATCCTGAGGAGACCTCAAGAAAAGAAGGAAAGACAGCTAAAGAGACACTTTTATGTATAACAGTTTCTAGGTCTTATGTTGTAAATCATCAAACACAAACACAAGTTGCATTCGGTTATATCGAATTATAATGAAAAGAGGCCGTGATTGATAACAGGTTGGGGAAATTCAGAATTAGCCCAAAGGTGTTGAATTGGATTTAAAAGAAGCAAAATATACTGAAAAATTCAACAGGAAAAGCATTCTGGAAAATAGTTAGAGTTCTATAAAGGAAGGGGAAAAAGTTCTAGCCATTTGTTCAAGTACAAATAAAAATAATAAATATTTAAAAATATAGAACAAAAGTAAAATAAAACCATTGATAAAATAAAAATAATAAAATATAAAAAACGTATTAAACTAAAAAAATTATGTAAAGTATAAATTTAATTTAAGTCAATTTCTATAGAAGATAATTTAAACAGATTAACGTGTTTATCTATAAGACCAATGAACACATTTTAAACTTTTTTTAAAACTTCGCAACATGGCTTTGTCGAACCATGATTCAAAGTCGGCCTTGATAAAGCTTTGTTAAATTGGATTTAAAAGAAGCAAAATACACTGAAAAATTCAACAGGAAAAGCATTCTGGGAAATAGTTAGAGTTCTATAAAGGAAGGGGAAAAGTTCTATCCATTTGTTAAAGTACAAATAAAAATAATAAATATTTAAAAATATAGAACAAAAGTAAAATAAAACCATTGATAAAATAAAAATAATAAAATATAAAAAAACTTATTAAAACTAAAAAAATTATGTAAAGTATAAATTTAATTTAAGTAAATTTCTATAGAAGATTATTTCAAACAGATTAACGTGTTTATCTATAAGACCAATGAACACGTTTTAAATTTTTTTAAAACTTCGCAACATGGCTTTGTCGAACCATGATTCAAAGTTGGCCTCTGATAAAGCTTAGTTAAATTGGATTTAAAAGAAGCTAAATATACTGAAAAATTCAACAGGAAAAGCATTCTGGGAAATAGTTAAAGAGTTCTATAAAGGAAGGGGAAATGTTCTATACATTTGTTAAAGTACAAATAAAAATAATAAATATTAAAAATATAGAAGAAAAATAAAATAAAACCATTGATCAAATAAAAATAATAAAATCAATAAGACCAATGAACACATTTTAAACTTTTTTTAAAACTTCGCAACATGGCTTTGTCAAACCATGATTCAAAGTCGGCCTTGACAAAGCTTCTTTTGTCGTGAAAAATGATTTATTTATTGAAAATTATTATTTATTGAAGCTACATTTACATTTAGTAGAACTAATCAATGCTAGGAACACAGAATAAAGAGTATAACCGTGTGATGAGCTTTACCACGTCTCTTTTGTTCTTTATAAAGGTACCTTTAACGTCTCTAGCCGGTTTGACATATGCACTAACAGCATGTGAGACAATGATGCCCGCTGTTGTTTTGGATTTCCTCGACTGAGCCCTCGCCTCCCCCATCATATCAGAGTGGAGATCACAAGGCACAAGCTACACTGAGAACATCCTAAAGTGGGCTAGGGGCGATACACAGGAGGGGGCAACTTTGGGGGGTCTTCGCTAGGTTTGACTGTGATGTACTTCCTGTGTGGCTGTCAGCCTGTGGCGTATCCTTCATCTTCCCTCAGCGCTGCCCTCGCTCTGACCCCCCTCTCCACCAACACAACACCCCCACAAAAAAGTGTGTTCCTCTTGTCTGCTCCGCTGTGACCCCTCTGTCCCTGTGGGCCAACAGCAGCCTCTTTCTTTCTCTCTCTCATCCTTTCCCCTTCTTTCTTGGGAGAGAATCCCCTGCCCACAGGCTGCATGATCAGGGATGTACTGTACTACTGTAAATCTGACACAACTGCAACAATGGGTCCGTTTTCACCGCCTCGATTAAAGCAGGGAAGAAAAAGTCCAGTGTTTTGCTGCTGCAGAAAGGAGCAGTACGCTAAAGCCTTGGTGTAATTGGAAAGTCCAGAGTGATTAAGCTCTAAGCATCATTAGACAGTAGAAGGCCTCAGAGTGGAAAGAGTTCACTCCGGGGACAGCCGACCCACTGACCACAGTGGGAAGTAGGCCACATAAGCAGCCTGGAGCACAAACTGTGACACACTAACCTGGGCTGCGCTTTCACGTGTGTCCGTAACAGTTCGGTGCCTCTTTGCCAAACAACAAAGTTTTCATAGCAAGGGTTGTGTGCCATCTGTAATTAAATTGCAAGGTCTTTTACAGTTTTTCTCAGTCGCTTTGGTGCATTTTTCACATCAAAAAACAATTAGTACAAATTGCAAAACTTAGTTGATAACCTGCAAAAGTGTGTCACTTGCTCAAAATGGATAACTCATTCCTCAAAAGCAAGTATTCATGTCATTGAAAGTGTCAGTGTCGTCAAGATGAAAAGTCCTAACACCAGTGTTTATGAACAAGATAGTCAAATGGCTTTGTCATGTTTTCATTATGACAGTTTACTCTGTAAGTGTTTGCCAATGCAAAAAAAGTCAGATCTTGGTGACACTACCTGAAATGCTCAAGACAGTCCTATAAACTATTTGCACAGCTATTTAAATACTACAGTAAAGTTTCCCATTACTGTATTTAATGAGGTACAGTAATTACAGTAAATACCAGTCCAGTTACTGAAAATAAACTGAGGTAGCAAACATCATGCCGGACTGCAAAATGGAAGTAGAATTAAATTGAATTTATATAACTTTCAAAAAGTTTCAAAGAAAGTTTTAAAAGCTTGAAGGTTTATAGGTCGTATGGACAAATATTTCAGATATATAGACAGAAATAGACAGAAAGACAACGAGAGATGGATAGATGACAGAATGTGAGACAGGTAGACAGAACAATTGATAGACAGACAAAGTGAGATAGATAGATAGACAGACAGACAGACAGACAGACAGACAGACAGAGAGACAGACAGACAGACAGACAGACAGACAGACAGACAGACAGACAGACAGACAGCACAGACAGACAGACAGACAGACAGACATACAGACAGTATACAGACAGACAGACAGACAGACAGACAGACAGACAGACAGACAGAGATATAGATAGATAGATAGATAGATAGATAGATAGATAGATAGATAGATAGATAGATAGATAGATAGATAGATAGATAGTATATAGATAGATACAGATAGATACAGAAAAGGGTAGACATACAGGCAGCAAGACAGATAAAAGGATTAAGAGAAGGATAGATAGACTGATAGAAGGCTGGAGAGAAGGATAGACAAATAGAAGGGTAGGGAGAAGGATAGACAGACAGATAGATAAACAGACAGACAGATAGACAGGACGGAGACAAGGACAGACAGACAGATTGCAGGACAGAAAGGACAGACAGACAGGCAGAAAGAGAGGTAGATAAAAGGATTAAGAGAAGGATAGACAGACTTATAAGGGTAGACTGAAGAGAAGGCATAGACACAAGTAGAAGGGTAGAGAAAAGGACAGACAGGACAGACAGACAGACAGACAGACAGACAGACAGACAGACAGACAGACAGACAGACAGACAGACAGACAGACAGACAGACAGACAGACAGACAGACAGACAGCACAGACAACAGACAGATGATACACAGAATACAGATAGATACAGATATAGATAGATAGATAGATAGATAGATAGATAGATAGATAGATATAGATAGATAGATAGATAGATCTAGATAGATAGAACAAAGGACATAAAAGGATAGACAGAGAGGCAGAAAGACAGATAAAAGGATTAAGAGAAGGATAGACAGACTCTATAGAAGGCTGGAGAGAAGGATAGACAAATGGAAAGGTATAGAGAGAAGGACAGACAGACAGACAGACAGACAGACAGACAGACAGACAGACAGACAGACAGACAGATAGATAGAACGATGGAGAGAAGGATGTAGAGAAGGATAGACAGACAGGCAGAAAGACAGATAAAGGATTAGGGGAAGGATAGACTGATAGAAGGATAGAGAGAAGGATAGACAGACAGGCAAGCAGACAGACAGATAGATAGACAGAACGATACAGAATGAGAGACAAAGGACATAATAGATAGAACGTTAGACAGATATTTAGGTAGACAGACAGATCCAAATTGAAATTCCAATTCCGCTTCCTGTGGCCGATGTGGCCAATTAAAGCTAACCTTGGTTTTTATTCAAACCGAAAGTCAAGTGTGCTGCACCTGTGCATGAAGACCAAACAAACCTGTGTGTGGGAGAGTGAGCTCGTCGGATAAAAGCAGCATAGTGACTGTTTAACAAAAAAGTTGTACAGTATTTCTCAGCTCTTGTTAGGCTGATGTTGTCAAGGTGTCTGGGGTCAGAGTGAGGGTCTGTGGCGACTGAAGAGCCCCGTAAATTACAGGCCAGCGGGTCTCGCCGCGGCCAAAGAACTGGAGACCGAAAGTGGCCGCTGTGCAGCTTTTCGCGGAGCACTTGTGCTTGCGACTCGTACCCAATTGTGCATGCTGTGAAACGTGCACAAAGGGAACAGGAGGAGTCCACTTAATCCTGGCACGGCGCAGTCTGTCAGAGTCGCCCTGGCCCTCGCACTTTTCATTTATCTATTTTAGCATTCTCATTAGCACCTCACCCTGCCAAACCTTCATTTCTTTGTCTTTTTAACCCTGGCGTTGAAAGAGGTTGACAAACAATACGTCCCTAAGCTTGGACTAACCTAAAAAAATGTTTTAAATGTATTTTGGAACAAACGAAAAAATGCTCAGATACGGATGAACCACTAAGATATATATTTTTTAATAGCAAACCCATTGCATCTCTTTCTGTCTGACAGAAAAGGGCCTGGCAGGCCTTCTGATTGCTTGAAGCTTAGAGTTGTTATCCTAGCAACTGGAGATAAAATGGTCTCCCGGAGTCCGTGGGAGACTGACTGTGCGAAAGAGCAGATCCTGAAAGCATTTCCTGGTGCAGAGGTCCTCAGCTCCTGACGCTATGGCCCCGGGCTTAGTGCACATAAAGCCTTCTTATTGCTGCAGTTCGAGGCGGTGAGATGACGACCACAGTGATGCAGGGAGGTCAGGGGCACACCTCAAAGGATACGGCTTGCATTTCTTTCTTCCTTCTTATCCTCTGTATTTACACAATACCCTGATCCTACTGCAAGTTCTTAAATTACTGTACCTCCATTTTGAGCTGTTATTTTTTTTTTAAATGCTATTCGTACACTCGAGAAAGGAAGAACGGCGTGCACTTGTTGAGCAGGGTGATTTGAAAGATTCATGAGCTGTAATGCAAGCTTAACCTGGCCTCCTCTCGCAGCTCCTTGCTCTCTGCCACCCACCTGCGCTCCTCGCTGTGGCACAGAGGCACGCACACATGCACACACACACTGCCCGGGCCCTTTGTGTTGGCTTCTGTTTAATTACACATCCCATAGCTTTACTGCCCGTGTGTAACGCTGCTTCGAGCCTGACTAAGGCAGGCTGGCTTGTAACCAGTAGTCGAGAGCAGATAGAGCCGGTGGTACTGGGAGCTTTACACGATGTACGCACCAGTGTCCACCTCTGACAGTCTATCCGCAGGTAAAGGTGGTACCGCAAGCCTCCTCAATAATGGAAAGCGTGTGACAGTCTCATTTATGAGACGCAGAGGGATGCTGTCATTTCAAAGCAACGCGCAGCAGTATTATTTAGAAGACGCAGTGACAGTGTGAGGTCATCGCAGTGGGGCGGCAGTGAAGGGCAGCATCATTCAGGCTCAAAGTGAGGAGCAGGGTTGTGCACTGAGAAATTCGAATTTAAACGCAAGGAGTTAGAATTTAAATTTACATTCTAAGAAGCTTTTAAATAGACAAGCTCTGACAAAATTTTGTTTGAAAGTTTAAAAAGCTTTGAGATAGATGGATGCATGGATGTGTGATAGAGAGCTAGAACGACAGAGATAGAATAAATTATTGGATGGATAGAGACAGACAGAACGAGAATGATGGATGGATGGATGGATGGATGGATGGATGGATGGATAGATGGATAGATGGATAGATGGATAGATGGATAGATGGATAGATGGATAGATGGATAGATAGATAGATGGATAGATGGATAGATGATAGATAGATAGATAGATAGATAGATAGATAGATAGATAGATAGATAGATAGATAGAGATAGATAGATAGATAGATAGATAGAGATAGATAGATAATAGATAGATAGATAGAGCGATAGCTAGTTAGAAAGATAGAAAGATAGAAAGATAGAAAGATAGAACGATAGAACGATAGAAATCAGATGAACAGATATAGATAGATAGATAGATAGATAGATAGATAGATAGATAGATAGATAGATATATAGATAGATAGATAGATAGATAGATAGATAGATAGATAGATAGATAGATAGATAGATATCGAACCAGAAAAACAAGATAAATGGATGGATGGATGTGTGATATACGGCTAGAGCAAAAGCTTGAACGACAGATGATTGGATGGATGGAGACAGACAGATCAGATAGACAGATAGACAGATAGACAGATAGACAGATAGACAGACAGACAGACAGACAGACAGACAGACAGACAGACAGACAGACAGATAGATAGATAGACAGGATAGATTGTGCGGAGCAGTTAAAGGAGAGAAGGCCAGCTAGTAGCCCATCTGTGTGCAGAATCAAACCCTGTGATCAAGCAGGTCTGTGACAACAGCAGCAGCAGGTGGGACACACTGATCTGTGCGCCACATCAGAGGTCTGCTCTCTCTGAAAATTCCCACCAATCGTTACACACACTCAGATATTGGATTTATCACCCGGCCTCAGAGATCCAGATCCCGAGTGGCTTTACGCTGCTACACCATCCAAACATGGACACGAACGGGCTGATTAAGATAGTCACCCAAGACGGAAGTGCAACACAGCTGGACGGGTTGTAGGTGGGGTTTTTGTGGTCGACGCTGCCTTTGTTTTCATTTCAGTTGCATTTTTTTTAATTGTTTACTCCAGGGCTTTGCTCTCGTCATTTGTTTGAACGGATGTTGTGATTACGACAAATAAAAAAAGAGGGCCTCCTGTGGAAGCGCCATCTCAGCCCGCAATATGTGCACAGCATCTGTTGATGTTTAATGTCACCCAGCAGACGCTGGCAGACTTGTGCTGATCTTTTCTCTCTCTCTGCTCTTGGATGAGGGTCCAGGCTGCCCCTCTCTCACCCCACGTCTCCTGGATGCGGGAGGCAGAGGGCACTGGAGCAGAATGCGTCCTGAATCAAAGAACCCAGAATAGGAGCTCTCAATCTGTACCATCCTCTGGCTCCAAACGCTCTCAAATATTATCAGCTTACCGGGTGGACTGAGCTACACCCCTCCACCACCCCCACCGCCAGCATGCTGATCCCCAGGCCAATGATAACAAACTATCGAATCAATTGGCTTTGCATTTTCCCTCTCGCTGTGCCCATGTATCATCTTCTACTAACTTACTGGGTCTACTTCCTGTCCTGTCCACAGAGGTCTTTGAGCTTAAGGTTACAGACAGACCTGACGCCACTAATCACAGCTGTGAGCAGAGCACTGCTGTGGAAGACAGCAGGGTTTTAATATTGGCTAGCCAGCTGTTGCAGTGCAGGGGCATGGCTTTCACACATGCACACGCAGCTCCAGAACCCTACCTGTTCCTGCAGGAACACAAACTCACACTAGAAGTATTAGAATAAAAGCCCAATGTCACAGTCACCTTAGGTCTAGGGTAAACAAGGGTACCAAAATTAACAAATTGAAATAAATACATCACTGCATGTAATTTATTTTGGCTGACGTGTAATGTATCGTGACCACATTAGTAGAACCAATTCAATTATTGTTTAGTTTTTTTAATATTTGTTTTAAGTAGATATGAATAATAATAAAAATATTATATTTAAGACCTTATATAAAATATAAGAGACACATAAAACATGCAAAAAATCTAAATATATATATATATATAATATATATATACACACACACACACACACACACATACACACAAATACATACAGTATGTATTATTAAATAAATAAGTAAATAAAATAAAGAACTGTATAGAACTATAAATAAACTAAAAATAAAAATATAATAAACAAAATAATTTATAAAATAAATAAAAAAACAAAGATGATCACACAAACAAACAAATAGCTAAAAATTAGGGCTGTCAATCATTTTGTATATATATATATATAAAAATACTCACACATGCATTAATATTTAAAGAAAAAAAATATTAATTATATATAAAATATTTATATGTAATTTAAATAATTTATAAATATATATACAGTATATACATGAAAATATTTCTTAAATATATACAAGCATGTGTGTGTATTTATATATAAAATAATTATACACAGTGCACCCACATATATTATGTAAACACAAACTTTTATTTTGGATGCGATTAATCGCGATTAATCGTCTTTGACAGCCCTACTAAAAATACAATAAATATAAAAATAACAATTATAAATGAATACATTTAAAATTGAAAAAATATATAAAAATGAAATATGAAATATAAATTCATTATTAAATAAATTATTATAGTATTATAAAATATTATATAGTAGAAGTACTAATATGTTGCCGATTTCAAACCTAAAAAAGTAAAAAAAAATAAACCTATAAAACAAGAATATAGCAAACAATAAAACTAAATTAAATTAATAAATAAAGTTATTATTATTATAATTATGCTAGAGTGAATGTAGTAATACGATCACATTGAAGCTGTAGGTTTGTGACGGGGACTGTTTGTCAGCATTTGAAGTCAGTAGGGGGTTACTGTCAGGGCACAGGGTTGACCCCGGCGCCTCGTCTGGGTCCCATGAGCTACTGTGACCGCTGTCTGACTGTTACCAGTCAACCCTTCTGTTGCTCCCGCTTTTAATGTTTACACCCCCCACCACAGGCAAGCATTCTTAAAGTGCTTAGGATTTACAGTGAGCGATGGGTGTCTGAAGAGTGTGTCTAAAGTGCATAATCTCGACTCCAAATGGCTTGGAAATGCACACAGAGGACTTTGCATTTCCTACATTGCCTCGTTTGGCCACAACGGTCCAAAAAGTGACAAGTCAATAACCTAGTTTACGTAGAATTAGCCTTTAATTAACATTCAGAGCTTTAGTGGTTAGATAAAACTTAAAGTCTTAACATACACATTTAAATTGAGTTTTTAAGACCTTAAAACCATGTTTTTTAATGCAAAGATGTGTCATAAATGAATAATCATGAATGAATCAACCTGGCCGTAGGATGCATAGATGAACATATTTTGAAGTGAAGTTAAAAATAATTCAAATGTAAAAGCCGAGACCCTGAGACCTTCTTTTGAACACAAGAATCTGATCTTACATAAACACTCTAAAAACGAATTTGATATTGGATAGGTTAGGCCAGAGCCAGCCTTCATTCGACTAGATGTTCTTCCTAGACTTTTACTGTGTTTGTGAAGGTTTATTTTGGAGCATCCAATTGTAATGAGCGAAGACTTTTTCAAGTGAAATTTACCCTGCAATTCAATAAATTCATGTGGATGTGTAGATAAACTCTTATGGATATTTTTAAGACGGTGTATCAAGCTAAAAACAGCATTACATAATAATGAGTAGAGCCAGACCAATATATCGGCAGGCCGATATTATCGGCCGATATCAGGCATTTTCCAAGCTATTCGGTATCGGCAGTTAAAATGGCCGAGTAAATGAATATTTCAAAAATTAAATAAAATACGAACTCAACACACTTAAACCATGTCATGACGAGTGTTGGAGGTGTATAGTTTGTCCACCAGAGGGCACTCTACACCATTCCTGTCGGTAACACTCGCTGTGTTGGTCACTGAGACATTGCTTAAATAACAAAAAGAACATCCCCATCAGTTCTCTTAACTCAAATAAGCATGACAAAATTTGTGACGATCATGTCTAGTTTTGCTGCTGTTTAAATAAGCCGAGAGTGAAGCGGAACTAGCTAGTAATAGTTACTGACATACGTTGTTACAGTGTAGTTGACTGGATAGCTTATCCTTTTAACTGTTGACAATGTGTGAAACAAAGCTGATGAAATAAAAATAAATAAACATCGGCCGAATATACCGGATTTTAAAACCAAAAAATATTTGTATCGTGTATCGGCCTTCAAAAACCTTTATCTGTTCGTAACTCAAATAATTCAATTCAATAATGTTTCTAACATTAGCACCCCCCGAAAAGTGCCTCCAGAAAGGATTAGTTGAACCCTAAAACCAGCATTCGATTTGACTGAGACATTACTCCTAAACATTTAATGTTTTGCGAGATTAAGTTTCTGAAAGTGTGCAAGTGAGAACAGACCGAGTACTCGAAGATATAAAGGCACTTGAACAAATTACCCCTGTTTGAACATGTATTGATGTTTTTAAAATTAATGCTCTTAAGTTAAATAATAGTGAGACATAAAAAAACTAAAACTCTGACAACTGCTGAAAATGTAATCCGATATGGGTTGAGTTAACCTAAAACCTGCCTCTGATTTTACTAGACGTTCTTCTTAAACATTTACCGTTTGCGAAGGTTTTTTTAGAGTGCTGCAGTAAAATTTCGGCATCAGAATTACGCCTTTCACGAATTAACTGCAGACTATGCATATAAACGAGTAAGAGCTACATGTGGCCCGGGAAAACCAGCCGAAAAGTCATCTCCCAGTAAGCCCCCGAATAGTTGGCTGGTTCTTCAGCAAGGACTGCATCTGACTTTAACCCAGTTTCTGCGAACAAAGGTTCGATGCAAGAAGAAGGAAAGACACATGGAGCGAGAAAGTAGAAGGATGGGAAAAGAGCTTTCCGGGCTGGGGCAAGCTAAACTGGCCTGGCTCTCATCAGACGATTCCCTCTCCGGGTGAAAGAGTGCAGGGAAGGAAAGGAGGGGCGTGAGAGAAGGGGAAGAAGGTTGTGGGATTTGTCACGTACGCCTCTAAAATTTCACAGCCCTGCAGGACTCTTCACCGCAGCGTCCACTACTTCACACGGCTTTTTTATAGGAATTGCTCGATGATCTGAACTGAATGAGCCTCAAAAGAACAAACACAAGTCAATAAAACAAGACCATAGAAATAACAGCATAAAAAAACGAGTGCTACATCTGGTTCTCTTTATAAGCTAGCACCTTCACAACCGATTACTGATAAATAAAGCAGAAATATGCTCTAATAAATAGCTGTAACGCTTATTACGGCTATAGAACAGGCTCAGCTGCGTGGAGATACAGTTTAATGGCTTGGGCAATGGCAGAAGGCTCAGGACAGAAACACAGTAGATAACATCTTTAATGCAGATGGGTTAACTTGGCATGGCGTGCCCACAAGAACAAAAGTAGCTTGAGCCCAAGGCAGCGAAAAATTTAACACATGATGGGTATTCTTGCACCTCATGGAAAGCGTAGAAATGGCAGCCAAGAAATGGATCAATGGTTAGGCTAAAAAAATAAAATAAAAATATTAATGTTAATACTTACACATTGTCAATATTTATTTGATTCAATTATTTGAATACAGTTTTCTACTTTAAATTGCATTTAAATGATATCAGATTTTAGCCCAAAAATATATAATATAATAATTTTGACATAAAACTGTCAACAATGCAAAATTAAACCAATTATTTGTTTATTATTTAAACGTTTCAATATTTGGCAACACCCATAACTGTCTTTGTTGTGAAATGTGAGCTACTGATGTGCATTTTCCGTCTCTGACTATACAAAAAAGCACATTTTTTAAAACACAAATATCAATTAAATTTAGTCATTTATTTATCAATTTTCCTTTGATTTTCTAAAATTTTAGATTTTATATAGTATAAACTAATAATAATAATAATAATTCTATTTATTTGATATGAAAGTGTAAAATAAAACACTCATGTTCAAACATTTTATACATTATTCATCTTTGTTGTCATTCACAAAATTATAAAATTCACTAATCAAACATTTTAGTCAGCATTTCATTGCTGAGATTAATGTCTGCAATATGTAGCTGTCAGAACGGCGATTATAAGTCGTCTAATAGGCATTTACAGCATTTCCCTCGTAATAAGGTAAAAATCTAGTTACAATCGAAACCTCATTGCTAACAGTATGTTCAAATAAACCGTTATAATCTCTCTCTCTCTCTCCCGGATTAAACCGTGAGAATCAAGCTCCATATTTATTTGCACGCCGAGTCGCAATGATTCTAATTCCAATCAATTTCAACAAATCAAAAGCTAATCCTTTGAATCCGAACTAAAGCCCGGACTTCAAAGAGCCCACCGTCAGCATGTTCTATCAATTTAATCCTGATCCAGATTGAGAAACATGTAGCCCGGTGGCTGATAGAGCACAGAAAGGAGGCTCAAGTCATGGGAACGACTACAGCTGAGACGCACATGTTACTCGGTGCGTCCGCATTCATTATAGGCCCTCACAGTAATTGCAGGTGAGATGACAGGATGGGATCTGTATCGATCTCACGTACGTGTGCGTCGCTGCTACTTCAACCAAAGCCATTTTAGCTCCAACATATCTTGAGAAAGCGAAAACCAGGGGATTCCCCTGCCATCCTCGCTATTGAGAACGGTAAGCCCGACACAATACGACGCAGCAACGTCAACAAACAAAAACAAAAGCCTCAATCAAACCCCTCCCCTCTTCAGCATCAATAATACATTGCAGGCTGGGAAGGGGGGAGGAGAGGAGCCACAGTGATGCCAACAGGCCATGGTACTGCACTGTTATCAGGCTTTCCCAAGCAAACCCCTGACTTAAATTCCCTCTAATTCCCCTGCACACGGCCCGCCTTCCAGATGGGCCCCTGAGCCTCACGGCCTGCCAGCAACAGCTTGCGCCTGTTTGTTCAAAACAAAGATGACGGATTAAATATCATGTGCTGCACAGGGGGACGGAGGGGGAAAAGGAGATAATTCCATGTTTCCCGAGCAAAATAAGGTGAGAGCTGAGAGGATACAGACCTCTGTATAGTGCAAATATTGAGCGGGACAACAGCTGGCATCTTCTCAAACATCTCCCTTTACACCAGAGAGGTGTCTTTCTCTCTCTCTCTCCCATTGTTTGTTGCGGATCTGTCCTCTGTGACATCCCGGCGCTCAACTGCACTCGGTTTAATTATGGAGTTTAATCTAATGACATCGCACTGACTCAAATCATGTCCTCATGTTTCACTTTATGGGTTTTCCTATACAAACACTTTTTATTTCTTAGGCAACTATGAATCGCAAACAGTGCCAGCACAGTGGGGAACAGCTAGTGAGCTGGTAACACTTTATCTGGAGATGCTAGTTGAGAAGTAAAGGTTGTCCTTTAAAACTTTTTAGATGCGACGTACAATAAAAATTGTGGTAACCACCTAGCACCTCAAGTTTGGGAAAAACCATGAATAATAACAATATTACTACTAATAATAATTATTATTAGAATTAATTAGTATTTAGTATTATTATTATTTTGTATATATATTAGGGCTGTCAAACGATTAATCGCGATTAAAAATAAAATCCAAAATAAAAGTTTGTGTTTACATAATATATGTGGGTGCACTGCCGTAATATATATATATATATATATATATATATATATATATATATATATATATACAATACACACATACCGTGCTTATATATATTTAAAAAATATTTTCATGTATATACTGTATATAGATTTAAATATAATTTATATTATATATAAATATACATTTTTTATTTAAAAATAATATTTTTTTCTTAAATATACATGCATGTGTGTCTATTTATATATATACAAAATAATTATACACAGCGCACCCACATATATTATAACTCAAACTTTTTTTTTGGATGAGATTAATCGTGATTAATCGTTTTACAGCCCTAATATATTATAACACATATATTGTTATGATATATATGATATATCATAACAGCATATACATAGTTATTATATATATATATGAAGAGTTCAGATGCAAAAGCCTTCAAATGCCATTTGAAATTTTCTTTAGAATTATTATTTTTATCAAATATTAAAGTTCAGTAATTTCACTAAATGGCAATGAAGTATTACCTATTAATTGTCATTTAAGTGAAATTATTGAACTTAAAATACAAGCTTGATAAAATGGTGATTTCTAGAAGAAAATTTCAAATGGCACATAGAGGTTTTTGCATTTAATCTTCATATATATATATATATATATATATATATATATATACACGCACACACACACACACACAAATGAAGATAAACTATATTAACACAAAACTAATTATTATATTTAAAACATATTTGTTTTTTATTAAGAATATATAAATGTAATAGCTATAATTATGTAGTTATAATTATGTAGTTATATATGTATATATATATATATACACACACACACACACACACACATAAAAACAACGGTGTTATAATAAATAAATATATAATTTAATGTTTGTTCTTGTAGTCAATTACAATTACTTTATTAAAAAAATAACGGCAATCAATTTATGGACCATCTAAGACCTTAAATTAGGTGGAAAGCCACCAAGTATCATATGTAATAATAATAATAATTATTACTAAATAAATACTTTTACATTTTACACACACACACATATATATATATATATATATATATATATATATATATATATATACATATATTACCAATTATGTGTCAAACAAGCAAAACAATCATCTGTTTGTAATGCATTCTTTAACACTCTGGGGTGAACTCGGCTCATCCTGGTGCCACGTCCATCTCACCAGCCATGCATAAATAGAGTCAAGTCTCAGGCTGGACCCCTGAGGGGAAGAGAGCATTTGCCTCTGATATTCCCAGTCCGAGCTGACGGATATTTACAGTAACAATCCTCTCTCGCTAGGACGACCGTCCCTGAATCATATAGCCATAAACAGATCAATGACTCATGCTGTTCTGATAACTGAATACATGAATTCACATTACACAAAGACTCAGTCATTCCATTGACCGCTTCGAACAGACCCCACATATCCCATTAATCCAAAAAGAAAGTCTCTGTATCGAGGCCTGGCACAGTGGAAGCCATCAAGCTAATGTATCTTATCTTCAAAAGAAAGAGAATCGTACAAAATGTGAATTTAAGACGAATCCTTGAAGCTGACTGAGCTTATTTCTGTGTGAAGTTGGGACTGAATGAAGTGCCATTGTGAAACACATCACAACATTGAGCTGCTTGTGTTGAGGTTTGATTAGCACTAGAAAAAGGGAGCTGCTGGACTCTAAAAAGGCTTTTGGAGGTTTAATCGTAAGCCAGTCATGAAAGACGCTTCTTAATTGGTCTTGCAGCACCTAAAGCGTCTTCTGCAACCCTTGAAGCAGACACGGCACACACTACGGACTGCTTAGCTCAACTTCTAGCGTGCAGTAACTTTCGGTGTCATAAAAGCACGGCTCAGGAATCTCTCTAAGGACAAAAACAAACAGGGAGGCAGCTGAATTATGGTTGTCAGGCCTGGTCACGCAGGCTCCATTGTCTTCCCTCCCCTCCTCGTTCTCCTGACTTCTGCGGTTTGAAAAAATAAACCTGAGAGGCCTATCCCAAGCAGAAACTAGACCCAAACTTCGTCCTTTTCCAAGCGCCCAAATGCTGAATCACTGTGGAAATGTCAGGAGCTGGAGAGGTGGGGTTGGAGAACCAAGCACTTGTCTTCATGTGTTTTGCGGTAGCACAGAGAAGCACAGCGGTCCTCGTGCAGAAGGCCTGTGAAAATATACAGGCCTGACCAAAACACTCCCCACTCATTTCCCTTTCATTTCCAAAACCTCAAGCACCACCAGTCTTTGTGCAACACTCGTAAAGAGAAGCCAGAGGAACAAATGCATCTGCTCCCAGTTTCTGGGTAGGCATTCGCCCCGGGATAACCGCAGTGGTGGGTTAGTGAAAAGCAAGCGCAAAATTTCAACGCAACAGAAGACAAAACGCAGCAGTTATTTTGTCTAGCGAACTCCAACGGTGCTCTCGGCTTTCTGATTGATGAAACATACAAGCACGTACGCTGGAACATGACCTCGAGCGCTCAGAGGCCTACGCATCGAGAGATGGCATCCAAAAACAAGAATTAAAATTAGAGGTTTTTGGAGTATGTGCATCTTGATTTTTTGGAGAAAAGCTGAGGTTTATCTGAACGTCAAGTATAAGGAGCCAGAAGCACTGTGGTCCTGTCGCTTCATTGCGGGATATGACAGCACGCCAGCGATGAAGAGCTACGCATATGGTTTGAATCACAAGAATACTAAAACTTCTTATACATTCCACACTTACCGCAGCCAAACCGGCATTTGGTACTTAATAGACAGAACATGGCTTTTTTTTCTTTTCAGTGTTTTCATGTTTCACACCCAAGATGAGTTTAAATATAGAAGGCATGGCTCAGAAATAAAGATTTTTGCAATGTTATGCCTTGGAAACTTCAACATTTGCAAGTCGTTCTTGTCAACTCCTAAAACTAAAAAAGTTTTGTCTTGGTAGCATCAGTAAAAAGGTAACGTTTCTGTTTTACAGTACAGTACTTACAGTGTACTTACCTAGAAAGTACTGGCTAATATAAGGTAAGTATGGAACAGGGGTAGGTTCAGGGTTAGTACTAGTTATTACCCAATAATTGTAGTTACTAAAATAAGTACATAGTATTTACATGGGTAACTGGACTGTAAAAGGAAGCATTACCAGTAAAAATGGGTTGAAATGTACCATTTAGTTTCATTGTTGGGGGTGGGCCAATGAAAAAGTTGGCAGGGTATTAAGGGCAACTAGAAATTGTAACTACTGGCCCAACTGCGGACAAAAAAACAAACTAGGGACGCATTATAAAATGGTGATGAGAGTCAAGGTAAAGCCTTCCACATTGAGTGTGACATACTCTATTGTGAAATAATGTCATGATGTGTAGTTACTACACATTATGTTACATCTTGTAGAGGAGACGTACGAATCTCAACGCCGTTTTTGATGGTCTGCTTTAATTGCGGAGCAGAAAAGGGTTGTTAAAATTGCAGATTGCTTTTATCTTGCAATGACGAGAAACGCTTAGGATTAGGTCTCTTCAGTCGGCCTGCATTGTTTTGGAAAAGTGGTGGGGGATGCAACAAGTTATGCAAATTAGATGTTAAATAGGCAAATGGCGAATTAGCATATACCAGTACAAACCAGCCCATTGGAATGGGAGTGTGGGAATGGAGAGGCTGGGGGAGCCAGCTGTACCCCTCCTCTTCAATCACCAATGAACCCCCCAACTTCACTTGTGCCCTGTGCCTCCCTGCAGGGCACTGACATATTGTGGCTTTTTGCCTGAGCGATAGTCTGACGCATAATGTCACCTCGGCCTGACCGATGCTGAAGGGAGAAAAGGTGTGCACGGAAAAAAGAAGTTTCTTTTCGCTTGACACTAAATCTTTGCCAAAGCTTTAGTGTGCAACTCTCGCTGGGCCGGCCCCATAGAAACGGCCACTCATGAGGTTATAATGGAACATAAATGAATGAATGGCGATTCACATGCTAATGTGAAAAGAGGAGGAAAGGGAAAGTTTTGTTGTTTTTTCTAATTTTTCGATGTTTCTTTCCTGCTCAATCAGCGTTTTGTTCGTCGCAGCTTTCGTTCATGGGAATGCGTGAATGCGGCTAAAGTGCAGGAGAAACACAACAAGGACTCTGTGTCATTAACATGCTAAAAGAATTCGTAATTGGTTAAGGTAAGGTTTTTTAAATATGCATAAATCAATCAAAACTAGGGCAGTAGGTTGGGATGAAAAAACGTCAACAATGAAAACTGCTGACAACTGTTTTCATAACCAATTATTATCAATTTTTGCCAGTAGTACCCTTATCAAAACAAAAGAAGTATTTTAAATATCAAGGCATTAAATTAAGTGAAACTTTCTGTAGGTCTGATTGCAGTAATTATCTTTTTTATCTCTTAAGTAATTCTGTGATATTTTAGGCCTGAACTGAAATTCTCAACCATGGCGATTCAGTTTCTACCCAATGTTCTTTTAATACAGTCAACTCAGCTTCTGGCTGAAGCAAACACTGATGTTGACATGAAAGTGTGTAAAAGCATATGACATATCGACAGCCCTGCCTCCATGCCTGGCGTAGTATCCAGCACTGCATCCAACCAAGTCAGTCTGGGACTCCATCCAAACTCTGACCAACCAAATTACAGACTTCATCTCATCGCTTGCTCCCTTACTGGTCAAAGGCTTTTTCATTTAAGCCCTTTCGATGACCTCCTCCTAGCTAATCCAGTAGAGAAAAGTTAAAAGGCCAGTTTTCAGCCTGAAAACCAAAATAATCATTTTTAAAAGCTGGTATTATACTGGTTTAGCGACAATTCAAAATCGTAGACGTCAAATACCAACAATGCAGAGTACACTGCTGACCACACAAAGGCGTTTCCGACCTCGGCACATTTTAGAGGACACAGCTTTGTTTGCCGTCTGTTTCTGAATTAAAGCATTTGGACGACATTAGCTTATACACCCCTCTCCGCTTCCTCTCTTCACTCTCTCCACCCTTGAAAGCATGTGGTGACCCAGGGATGTGTAAAATGGGGTCCAAATGAATTGCTTGGGCACTTGAGCTTCTCTTCCCATTACGGCGTGCTGCCCTACCTGTGTTGAGTCAGCAGCGCGCTCACTCTATCCATCTAATGGACAGCGTTGGAATTTAATTAGCAGGAAGCCGCAGAGCGGCGGGCTCGAAGAATCCCCAGGACAGAGGAAACAGCGGAGCAGCACGTGTCCCTGAGTGTGTGTGTGTTTGCCACCAGAGAAAGGATACGACAACAGGACATTCTCTGGTGTGGGTTTTGCACTGCAATTGTGGTGATCAATGCTTTATTGTAAGACAATTATGAAAATAAATCTTTATTATTAATGAGGCCAATATTGGAATTACAGCTGATTTGGAATTATCAGTTGGAATTATTAATTCCAATATTGTTAATATTTGGAATTATTAACAATATTGGAATTACAGGACTCTAGGCAATGATTTGTTGCTTAAAAATTGAGTAAAATCTTAGATGATCAAAGTCATGTCGAATTAGCACAGATTCTTTTATTACGTTACTATAATCAAATTACTTTTTAAAATAATAATCTTTATTTTTCATTAAAACCATTGAAAATATCATTTAAGCAAGGGTATATTTAAACCATACATTTGATGTTGTCTTGCTTTGCATTTGTTGTTATGTTTTATTTTATGTTTCGTCATTTAACATGTCTGCTATAAGGAATGAAAGGGCCTTTCATAATATTATTTGCTTCATGGGTAGTACACGAAAACTGTTGCAATTTCAGTTGTAAACTAGCTGAAAGGGTAAAATGCAAGAAGTAAAATTAGCAGCTAGCATTATTAGCCTAGAAACTCATATCAGTGAATCTCTAGAAAATATGAATATTTAAAGTCTTGGTTAATGAGATGGAGAGGCAATCAACTCAACTACAAGCTAGCTGATCAACCAAGTGTACATGTTATACAGAGAGAAAAGATATCATATAAAAAAAGGTAAAAAAGAGCTGGTAAAAATCCTAATAGCTCATTTCGCCTGTGTGACCACAAAAGGAGCAGTTGGGCTGGTTACAGTACACAGTTCCTCAGTCTGACTGTTGTCTTATCTCTGTGCTCCTGACTTTGAACCGTACATTGGCTCCTCCCAACCTAACAGTGGGGCAAAGCATGGCCTGCAGCAAATGTGAGTTGCAGCTATGAGTGGGAGGCTCATGTCTGGCATCTCCCACAGGAAGTGCTCCATACCTGTACCATTTCTTGGAATATTGACTTTTATCTGCTGAAATGTGTATTTAATGAGTGTGGCAGACAGCGATCGCCTTTACCACAGATAATGCAATCCCAGCGCTGGGTTTGGTATGCACTTTTATGTGTACATGAGGCTGCAGCAAAACTACAATAAATATTAAAAAAGCTAAATAGAGACAATAATTGTGACTGAATAAGTCGCTTAGATTAACGACATAGATTACAACTGAAGTTGCAGCAAAACTACAATAAATATAGAGTGAATAGTAGGGTTGGGTATCGAGAATCGAGTATTCAATTTGGAACCGGGACTAACTTTTAGTTTTTAAAATTTCGATTCCTAGTTTCGATATTCACAGTCCGCCGATTCGGAAGAAGAAACCGGTGAACAACACCAACGAAGAAGCGTCTACCGGAAGTGTTGGCATAACCGCGTCAAGTCGAACATGAGTAGCTTACGTCGGCGGTCCAAAGTGTGGCTTCACTTTTCTAAAAATAACGAAATCTCGGCAAAATGCAAAATTTGTGACATAAGGAGTATTTGTGACAGGAGTATTTCCTTTAAAAAGACCGTTGGTTAGCAAGGTTAGCTAAACTTTTTTGACCCTGCCTCTTAAAAGAATCGGAATCGAGAATCGTTAGGAACCAGAATTGAAACAAGGAATCGAAATCGGAATCAGAATCGTTTAAATTCAAAATCGATACCTAACCCTATAGTGAATAGATAATTAGGAAATAATATATTTATATTTTAAAATATAAAAAGTATATAATAATAATATATCAAATATAAAAGATAAAAAAAATGCTGGATGGAAACACCAAGATTTCCAAATTTGAGCTAAAACAATTACTTCTAAAACGGGAGAACATTTTTTACTATTTTTTATATTAAAAATACACGAATTACTATGGAAACGCCTTTACCGAATAAATTCCTAATGATTAAAAAAGTAAATAAAAAAAATTACTGAATAAGTCGCTCAGATGATTAACTACTATTTACAAGATTTGGTTGTCTTTAACACATGAGACGTAAATTAGGGTTGGGCCGATGGACGATATCATCGTCCTTGGATGGCATCGGCTAAACATTGTGTGCCCTCACCCTGGCAGTTATGTCGCGTCACAGTACATCCGCTCGTGCTCAGCTGCTGCAGAGCATGCCGAAGTCAAAATCGTTGATGAGGTATAGAGAAAAATATTTAGTGGAAAATGAGAATATTACGAAAATACGCCCCCATCCCTTCCCAATATCATTGACCATCACGATGTTTCACTGTAGACGCCGTCTGACGACAAATTGGTAGACATCGCCCAACCCTAATGTACATACTACTTTATTCGCAAACAGTTTTTGAGATATTCAAATCAATTTGCATATGAAATTGGCAACTTAGTTGGGAACAGCTTGTGACTACATACGAATTGAATTCGAAAACATTTCTGTTTATGTCGGCAAAACATCTCTAAATTGTGGTGTAATGACCACGGCCAACAGATGGCACTGTGATTTGAGCCCTCTACTTATCAAGAGATCACACGTTGCACGCCTTTAACTACTATTGGCCCATTAATAACACTGTCAACTTCGACTAGCACTGACAAAAGAATCTCTAAACAATATTCTATATTTCACAACACAGTGCCACATTCTACAGCGCCAGCTGTTTCCCAACTGTGAAGTAACATAAACCCCACAAGCAAGAGGTTTCCCAGCGTCGACGCATCAGACTGGAGCTCATCACCAGGAATGTATAACAAAAGTGACGTGGGAGGGGTGAGGAACACAACTTGCAGTTAGGGGGTCTCATTCAAACACGCATGCGACGAGAGGGTCTGTCCCATTCTTTTTCAAATCGAACCAATTAGCTTGGTCACACAGCTTCCCGTTCCCAGATGGTTCACAGCTAATCAAGTGGTGCTTTTGTTTTGTCTGTGAAAACAGTTTTGGAAGTGTGGGTGAAATGCAGCCTCGAAGAATACGCGCTTCGTGATCAATTTAACGAGTCCGACGATCCCTTGTTGGTGCGAAAACAAAAACTTCTGTGTTAGTGTTATTCAGATGCATGACTAATGGATTCGATGCCCCTGAAAACTCTTTTCTTAATGAGTGATACTCACTCATTCGGCGAGTCCGGGAGCAACTAGACGGAAGGGAATGATTTAGAGATCCTGCTCTTATCACCGCTAATTAAAGAGTATCTTTAGTTTCCGACTTATCATTTTAAGTACATTATTTAAAACACCAAACACATGGTGGGGGCGAAAAATATCCTTTCCCATGTTGCAGCGCTTGGCCTGGGAGTTGATGGACAGCGGCCTACTGAAAGGGGCAGGTTGGAGGTTAAAATGTTTTACATTCTTTCATTACGACATTTGAATTTCCTCCAAACATGATACTAAAAGGATGATGTTTACATTCTATCCAAATCCAAAGCAGGCTAATTGGGAGTTGTTGTTTTTTTTTTACTGAAGGGGTGCCTCAGAAATAAGGAACAGAATCGTGCCAGAACTTGGGGTCTGGCTAGAAGTGTGCCATAGCCTTATTATCTTTATTTGCTTATTTATTTATATTTCTGCAAAACAGACAGATGGAGGGACAGAGGGCAGTTCTGGGGATAAATAGTTCAATAATTTAAGTCTATTCCATACTTAGCCCAACCCCTCCCCCCTGCATTCAATAATTAAAAACAACATCTGACAATATGAACAAACACACAAAAAATACCAAACATAGCCTTGCTTAGAGAGCATAAGCCTTGTTGGCAAATGTGCTGCAATTCTGAGAAAAAAAATCTAATTATGAATATAAATAGAAAGATCAAGAGATGACAAACTTTAAGTAGTACTTAAAAGCACAGATATAATCCACAGATATCTCTACTAGACCCAGACCAATTTATCTGGCAGGCCGATATTATCAGCTGATATTAGGCATTTTTCAAACTATCGGTATTGGCAGTAATAATGGCCGATTAATGAAAATTTAAAAAATAAAATGTAAGTTAGACTTGCAAGGAGTGAACATTTAGAAATAGATCAAAAGTATTAAACGTATCTTGTGCATAAAAGTTACATAATTTTACATAATGGATTTAGTATCGCTAAATAGTAGGATTTCGAAGGCAGGCGGTAACTGATGATTGAAAATGGTTTGATGTAGCTTGATGGAAAGAATTTAAAAAGTGCAGGTAAAGGGATAAGCAAGCTGACTTTGTAATTATAAGGTAGCTTATAAGGCAATGTAGAGACTAATTATTATTATTTATTAGGACTTTAATATATTTTGATGTTCCTCAGTTCTGTTGTGAATTTAAGAAACAAGTTTCTTTTTAAAATGCTTTATATTATTTTAGTTAAAACTCTTAATGTTAGGGAAATACGTTAATGTTTTGTTGCGCGTTTCTGAAATAATAAAAAAAATAAAATAAAAATATCGGCCGATATATCGGAATATTGGATTTTAAAACCAACAAATATTTGTATTGGTATCGGCCTTCAAAATCCTTTATCGGTCAGGCTCTAATCTCTACGTATTATTTTCAGTGATAATAATAATCATTATTTTTCCAAGTAATCAAAATGTTATGCTTTTATTGTTAGAGATTAGGTTAGGTTATTAGGCGCTTCAAAATAATTGCTATCGTAAAATATTAGCGCCAATCTTAATTTACGACATTATAGTCCAGATTATTTTCTTAAAGCTGGAAATGCAGACAACTAGCCTAAGAGTCCCTTAAACGTGTTTACTATAATTGTAATATGGCTCACTTGTTTGAGTGATGAGACACCCTCTGTGACAAAAATATAGAAACACCATGTCCTGAACCTAGCCTAATAAAACTTGAATGTCCAATCGTGGCAGGAATACATCCTACAATACAATCTGAAAATACACACTTGACACCCAAAGTTAGGAAATACTCCAGTACTCAAATTCATACAGTGCTAATATCCCCATTTCAAAAATCATGTAATGAAATTCAACGGAGGGATTTTGCGTGACTAGCACATGTCAGTCACAGACCACGCAAAGCGATAAATCTGTGCATTGCTCAGCAGCAGATGGGCATAACGGGTATTGGGACAGCCAAGCAATTGTGGTAACATATTCCCTTTAACACAGACACGCATAAAATCCCAGAAACACGCACACAACAACGGCATGAGAGGATCCTGTACGGCAGCACCCCAGCCTTTCTTCTATATTTTACCAGCCATACGGTAGTTTATTTTCCACTTCTTTTACCATCTGTAGCAACTTTCCCCCACAGACACTCACAGCTGTCCTGTTTCATGTCTGCGCTCTCCTTTATATTCCGCTGTACAATGCCGCCCCTGCCTCAATCACTAGGCCTGCATTCTTCTCTTGGCAGTGGGAGTGGGCCTTTCATGATACCACTAGGGCGCCAACTATGGCAAACAGTTAAATATCATGGTGAATTTGTGTTTACCAACATAAAGTGTGCTGGTCTGTGACATCCAGACGCACGTTGCTCAACATTGCAAACACACTGATCAATAGGCAGTGACGTACCGATCTGGCACTTTAACGCGGATCAATCTTCACATCACGTGATGAGGAGGAGATCCAGTTTGAGCAGAGATTTAGTGATGAAGCAAGCTCAGTCTGTCAGTTTAAACCCAGTTTAAGAGGCTTTTGCTGGCTGGAATTTGTTTTACGACTTTCGTTCTGTGCTGAATGGACATTCCTGCCTATCACTTGGGTTCCTATTGGAGCCGATAGAGACTGTAAAGGTCTTTCACCTTGCTGTTAACAGCTTATTAAACATAAAATCTCAATTCAAATGTGTCACATGCAGCTTAGTTGACACATTTAGGGTGTTATTGTGGAGTAATACTAAATAAAAAACTATGTTTCCAACTCTACTTGAAACACACATGAGCTGTCTCCTCACCATTCAAATGAAGTCCTCATCAAGACCTAATACAATCAAAGTTTCTCCCGGCAAAGGCCTCGCAATGCCTCGTTTGCTGCCGGCTGGGTTTTAAGACAATGGCACTCTTGTTGAATGGCATGCACTCACAAAGGCTCCATTCTCAGAAGTTAGCTAAAGTTGCTGTTCTGTAATGAACAAGATGTCTACTCTTGGGAAGTCTAAAACAGCCTGATCCGTTAGCAGACGCTACGTACAGTTGAATACAGCTATGCTTGTTGAGAGCCATGCATTTGAAAAAAGAACGTGGACGACAAGGAAACGGTAAACACAAGTAGAATTGCAAATATGAAAGCAGAAACAAACAACAAAACCTGATAAACCGTTAAATGCCTTTCCATCGTTTATCCGTACTGCTACCATTCATTAGGGTTGCCAACCTTCTGATTTGGAAATAAGAAGGGGGGCTATCATGATCATATTTTTATGATTTCATGATGATATTTTTAATTTCAACAAATACAACGTATAACATTCAAAATGCATCGGCTTAAACTGCTTTTAAGAAAAATAAACAGTTTTGTGTAGCCTTGTGCGAACTTATTCAATAGATTTTAGACTTCTAGAATTTTCTTTCAAGTGCAAAAAAATATTATTTTTAATTTAGTATTTTTTCTTATCATAGTCTACAAATATCTTCGGAAACTCCTTTTCCTTGATTTACTGATGCGTATATGTAAAACGCATTTGCATCTGCACAGCCGTGTATATATCTATGCTGCATATATCTATGCCGGCCTGCAACTGCACATCCTGGTGCCTGCTGACGTGCGACCAATGAGACAACTCTTCGTCATTACACGTCAGAGTCGCGTGAAGGGGGCGCCAAGTCCCCAAATTTTCCATTACAGCAGGTCCTTCGTTCATTCATAGTCTTTCTGACATATATTAGAATTAGAGCCGAACCAATAAAGGATTTTGAAGGCCGAGACGGATACAAATATTTTTTGGTTTTAAAATCCATATTCTGATATATCGGCCGATATATATATATATTTTTTTTTCAGAAACGCGCAACAAAACATTAACAGATTTCCCTAACATGAGTTATTTGTAGTTATTTATGAGTTCTAACTAAAATATTATGATAATGAATTTTAAAAAGAAACTTGTTTCTTTTATTGTCACAACAGAACATACTAATGATAGTGGCATTAGCTAGCTTTGTGGTTAGCTAGTCTATGATGAGCCATAATTTAGCAATGTATAACGTCATACTGCAAATTGTAAAACATACATTTTCAATATAACAGGCCAAGGAGAGATGATGCGTCTCATTGCTATAACTGTCACGCGCTATTAAAGAAATACTTCAGTCACATTGTCAAAAGTTAAAAGACAGTCAGTCAACTACACTGTAACAATGTAACGTAATTATTACTAGCTAATTCCGCTTTACTCTCTAGATTATTTAACAGCACCAAAACTGGACATGATAGTCACAAATTTTGTCATGCTTATTTGAGTTAAGAGAACTGATGCGGATTTTCTTTTAATTGTTTTTCAAGCAATGTATGTATCGTGACCTAACTCAACGAGTGTTGCCAACAGGGACAACTCCAACATGACATGGTTCAAGCGTGTTTCGTCCGTTTTTATTTTATTTTTGATATATTAATTTATCGGCCATTATAACTGCCGAGTACCGATAGTTTGGAAAATGCCTAATATCGGCCGATAATATCGGCCTGCCAGATATCGGTCTGGCTCTAATTAGAATATAATACAGCTATGTGTCTGTCATGGATTTGCACTGAATTGATTCTCAAAATACGGAACAAAGTGCGTTCTGTATCAGTTCAATATGGAACAAGACGTTTATGTGTCAAATACGGAACGATTCCGCATGATACGGAATGGTTGGCAACCCCACCATTCATGCATAAGTATTTAAATGCCAATCAAACTTCATTGTCGCAAGCTGAACACTGGAGAGATTGCATTGGTTCTTTTAAAACTTTGCAAAACAAGAAGTGTTTGCATACACGCTCTAACAATTCAAATCGTACAGTTTTGTTAACAAAAACCCTCATTACGTACCTTTTCCAGCATTTGACTTTATTCAAACTGCCAGAGCTAATTTGCTGGTATTTCGACAACAATTCAAGTTCACACATGACCTAACACATTTTACGCTATTTAAATCCAAAATTTCGCAGAATCCACAAAAAGCTTGTATTCCATAAGGGCCTACTTAACTCATTCTCATACACCAAAGTCATCTGTAGCAACTCCAACACAAGCAGCATTAAATAAATGTGTGAATAAAGGGGGATAAAAATAAAAATAGCCGAGCTCCCATCACGGGGCCCATTTCTCTCTCAGTGGCCGAGCGCTGGGACGACTGAGGAGTTAATACAAAACTAATTAGCAAAAATTGACTGGTGCCAACCTCTCTCGTGCCATTTCCTGCCTCACTACACAGGGGGACAGCAGTAAGCCCAGAGCACAGGTGTACCGCTCACGCCGGCTCTAGATTACTGCCCACTGCCTCCGTTCTCGAAACCCTTCACCGCGCTCCCCAGGCCGCCGTTATGTCAGAGAGGAAATGGAGTGTGATGAGCTGCATTTTAAACAAATTTTGCATCTTTTGCACATTGGAAAAGAAAGAAAGACAATCGTTTTAGCAGCACAACAATAGTCGACACTGAAAGAGACGCATTAATGCACAGTCGACATTGTTGACATCTAAAAAAACCACGCCAACTAACATTGTCCAAATCTGCTAGGAAATATCGACACTGACAATGCACATTAAACGGATTACACGCAATCAGGTTTAGGAGAAATTAACCCACTAAAGGCAAGTGGCTGCACAACAAACATCTTACAGTATTTCCCTTCCCAGAACCATCTGTCTTTGTTTAATCCAATCACATTGCAGCAGGAAAAAAAAAGGTTCAAAAGGAGGTCAAATGCAATGATATTAAAACTGACTGTGCTGAATCCCATCATTGGATCCAAGCTGGTCCTTCATCACTGTTTCTCTGCCAGGGTGGTGGAGGGAGGGGTTAGCTTGCACAATCCGGGCAGAAAAGTCATAACATGACAATGTATTTTTATGAATGGCCGACAACCTCATTTTTAATGAATGGTACTGTGTGAAAGAGCACAGTGGCATGGTCATTGTTGCAGTAACAGGGCCGGTCGGTGGATTTAGCGGGCAGAAAGAAGGGAAGGATGGGTGCGAGGGGGTGGGGAGGTCCCAGCCCACAATGTGTACAGCAGTAACCACAACAAAGGTTGTGGTTTATCCCACAATTGCCTTAAATAGATCCAAATTATTGTTATTCCTCAGCCTGTGGAAAGGAAGAGAAATATAAAACGGCTGTAACACAAGATGTGCCAAAAGTCAGCCTGAAGATATCAGCGGATTCGGTTACTGGCATAAAAAAATTGTAAAAACTTAAACGGACCACCGGCTTAACAGTAGCCCTTGACCGGGCTTTGCCTCGGCCCTTGCAAAACTTTCATCCGACTTCTGTAGAACCTAATACGAATTTGCAAAACTTATGACAGGCCTTGAGCATGCGTCATTAGAGCTAACTAGTTTTGAAAGACACACTGTACAGTAAATCTGTTTAAGAGCTCACATGGAAGTGGGTCAGACGTCTTTACAAACATTACACGCGCAAATCGGTTTGTTTGACGTGGCTCTGGGTCAATTAAGGTGAGTCCAGTATAAATATCTATCAGCCTGGCTGGAAATGTACACACGGGCCTGGTCTCGTGTTTGTTATCTATCTGCTCCAGCGGTATCCTTCCATTGTGTAGTGAGACTGAAAACACTGCAATGAGACACAACTACAGTTCACAACAAGGGACATATATCACGACAATGAATTCAAAGAACTCTAATTGACTTATTAATGCATCAATTTAATTATCTGGCAACACAATACGCTTTTTTTTTTCGACTAGGGTAATAATTTAGACTTAAACCTGAATTTGAACAGCAGCTGAATCTTAATCTTACATTTAGAAGTTTGTTTCTTTTTCACTTAAACATTTAAAACTAATTTAAAAGTTAACTTATACATCAAAATGCCAAAAAAAAACCTTGTGAGGAAAGAATTGTGAACTTATAGCTTTATAAATAAGTAACATAGATCAGAGATCTGAATGTAAAATGCCTACGATCAGAGGCTTCTACAATTTTGCAAACAAATAATAAAAACGAACTCCGTGATATCCATGTACTTCTAATAAACCAATGCTAAAAGGAAACAATGACTGGTGTAATGCTAGTCTGGGTCTCCACGGCTATTAGCCCCTTTCGGCTGAGTTCAAATGGCACACCACTCTGTGGCCTCAAACAAAACCACCTGTTTTAACAGGAGGTCAAGAGGGTAACCCAAAACCAAAGCTTGCCCTTCCTGCTCGACTGGCTGCTAATGGGAGTGGATGTTTATCTCGGGGTCAAATGCCTTGAAGATGGGGTCACGACCCTAACACTTAAGCCGTGACCTCGCCCACGTGTGGAGTGCTCCTGCCTGTAAATTAGCCATGGTTGCATGTCCTCAGGCCTCAGTGAACACATATTTCTGTCTTTTTCTAGTTCTCATGTTACTTTGAGGAATGAGATTTATAACATCTGACTAAAACAATAAACCGCACGACTGATTGAAATTAGAAAGTGTTTTTTAAACACATACCCTAAGGGATATATTTCAAAAAATAATAAAATATTGCAAAAAATCTGAAATAATAAACTCAAACGTCCTGTACATTTTATGAGAATAAATTGAACATTAATAAAAAAAAAAACATTTATCATAAGTGCAAAAATAATGACCAATATTGATTGAATTTAAAAATACAAGCCTAAATTCAATCATCATATAAGTGTATCGAGTCTGTACATAAAATTTGGACTAAACTAATTCATAATAACTACTTTTAAAATCTCTTTATGAACGTGTTTTGAAGCGTCAAAGTGTCAGTTGTGCAGCTGCTCAATGGAGGAACTGAAAGCTCTCAGATTTAATCAAAAATTACTTCATTTGTGTTTTGGAGTATTAACAAAAGTCTTATGGGTTTGGAACGTACATAAAGGCGAAGTAATTAATGACAGATTTAAAATTTTGGGGTGAACTAACCCTTTAAAATTACATATAGAAAAACTTAAAAATATAGCTTTTTTAAACTACTAAAAAATATTGAAAAAATTGGAAATACAAACTTAAACTTACATATTATAGAGCAATTATTGAAAAATATTGAACAATGGTGGGGATATTGAAGAAATTTTGAAAGAACTAAAAAGTACAAATTTAAACTTACTTATAGAGTGGTGCAGGTATGACATCACAACCTTCCGCAATTTAACACTGGTTCCTTCAGTACTTTCCTATGGGTTTTTCAATTTGTGTGTAAAAATAAAGCCTGTGGTAATACCATAATGAAACCAACGTCAACACTTCTGATGTTTTGTTCAACAACGTAAATTACACATACTTGAAAACTTTAATTTTGTAGCAGTTTTATTCATTTTTGGAAACTTACATTTTTAATAAGTCACTAGATAAGACTGTACAACATCGAAGTATCGTCAAGTTAAAAAATATATAAATAAATATTACAAAAAAACCCATAGGAAAATCTTAAAGGAACCAGCAGCGAATTAGACTTCCGGGTTCTGACGTCATACCTACACCACTCTATAATGAGAAAAATATTGGAAAAAAAATACAACAAACATTAAGAAAACTAGTCATTTGTTCAGCTAGTTTAGTTAAGTTTTCTGGTTACTCAGATTGAATTTAAACGTTCTTTTCCAGCAATGTCTGCTAATATTGTCTAGATGAAGTGGGTGTGTTTGCTGGCCCGCATCCTTTGCCCTGGCAAGACTGAGGGATAAATTTAATTACTGACTTTAGCTCCTCTCAGAAGCCCCACTTTCACCATCTGTGTATGAGGTCAGGCTCTCTTCAGATGGCTTTTAATCAAGGGGGCTTCGGCAATGCTCCCACTGCTTTAAATAAGACAGAGGAGGAAACCTGATCGGCCTGTGCGCAGGTCAGAGATGAGGAGGGAGAGACTCCCATGTCTTCCTTCCTCTTGTCTCTCTCGCTGACGTCTCTTATTCACCATCGAATCAAAAAGAAAACCTAACTTCGCAGATTAGGATGTTAGCAGGCACGCTCCCCGCTGAATCAGGCTTTCAGAACATCAAAACTGAGGATTTCCGGCAGGCCGCGGGGAAACGCGTTCTGTGACTGTGTCTTGTGCACTGATCCTCACAAAAAGCTCAAAGGCTCGGGGCCTTTGTGTTCTCACCAAGTCAAAGTGCATTCACACGCTCCCGTTTCTCGCAACCTGCCGTCTGCCAGATACTCACGGGTTTCAATGCCAAAGCGCCAAGCTCAACGTTTTACGGCTTCATCTCCGCTGCCTTCGGGATTACACTGCGTTTTCACTTCTATCGGCACCTCATCCAAAGCCAAGTTCGTACGGTAACGTGAGGAGCGCGGTATGCTGCCTGCCAACTCTCAGACTTCACTGCCACGATTTGCGCGCTGAGAGGAAATGAATGTAATTAAGGTGCTCAGTTTGCCTGGCGAAACAAAGTGCGCTGCTTGTCTTCTGTGTTTGTGCCGCTGCTCAGTGCAGGATGGATCCCCTGCCGCGTTCTGCCAATTAACAGTCGTCAATCAAAATATTTGCGCGACTTTTCCACAGGAGTTTTGACTCATTACACTTTTGACATAACAGAAAATTCACTCTAAAGTGTAATTATCATTAACGTCTCTCAATTTGCGAAAATGTGGCAGAATGGAAGCAGAGGAAGTTGCACAGGTTGGACCTGATATCATTATAAAAAATAAATGAAATAAAGTACAATAAATCATTTGTGATGTACATTTTGGCGCTCACATGTGTTTCGTTCGCATTTTTACACATTCAATTTAGTGAATTCAAAATCGTGACTTACCTGCATGCACGAAGTAGGCCAAGTACAGGTCGAGTCTCTTTACGGAAACTCCTATGTGATGCGGCTGCACGCACAACCCTGGGTTCGAGCACTGCCGGAGACTTAACCAGCCTTTCGCCATCAGTACTTTCAAGCGGAATACCTTTGAATAGAATCACCATGACCAGGTCCAAGCGCCACACTTTGTCCGCCTGACGCAGGCAGTCGATTCTCCTCATCTTGCCCTTCTGGTCAGGGTTTGAAAGCACACAGCAAGGGGGCTTCTTCCCAGTGACAGTGAGCACAAAATCCTCGTGGAACTTCGGCCCGGATGTCCTTGCGGAGTTTGGCCAGCAGCCGCGATGCCCACTTCTGCTCTGACCTCCGGCTTCTCGCTGAGCAGCTCGTCCTTCACGGCTCGCTCCTCTTCCTTAGACATGCGCTTCTCGTGCTTCTTGAAGTATTTTCTCTTGCGGGCCTGCAAGTTGAACCAAGTGTAGGAAAACGCTCTCACGTGGGGCAGCAGTGCTTCAATGAAAGGATGGAATTCATCCTGCGAAAAAGGGCAAGGAAGCAGAAATTAGTCCACATGGATGCTATAAAACACACGTAAAAATATATTCAAAAATGTACACTTAAAATATAAATGTAAACTAAAGGTTATCACATTAGAATTAAAAAAAAATCAAACCAGGTGAAGTACAAAAACAACAGATTTTTCACAGCAGACACCGTGAAAGCTAAACACGTGCATCTACATAAAATCCCATTTGATTATTTTGAAAAACGGCCCTCAACAGCAGGAGTGTTTCTGTGAACCGAGCAGGGCAGTCAGTGTGTGTGTGTGTGTGTGGCTCGTCTAGGACATATCTTGGCTCTCTGGCAAGAATGCTGGTCTTTAGGGGTCTGCCAGGCCCGAGAAAAAGCAACAACCGACCAGGAAAATTGGAGTGGCTATTTTTATCTGTTCTTCGTAAAAATGCACACAAGATTCCAAAAACCGCGCTACTTCATTCGCTATCAGCGAGGAGTGTGTTGTTTTCACACAGGAGTGTGTGTGCGGGGCAGATTGTGCCGGGTTTTGGGATCCCAACACCTGCCGCTGGTGCACAACCTGGCAGAAAATCAATTTTTTTGAATAAAATGACAAAAAGACCAGAAAAAATATCGTCCGTAATTGTTAACGCATCTCTTTGTACACACTCAAAGTCTAGCGGAGGATTATACAGGGTTTTATTTATCTAGCAAGGGATGTATATTTTAATATTTATTACTACATCACCTGAAATGTAGTTATTTAGTAAAGCTGCATAATGCAATAACTGTAAACTTAAGGAAATATTATTCAATAAACTAAGCATTTTTTTAAAAACTCAAAATGATAAAAAGCCTAAACTGTATGTGCAGTTCTTTATCTGTAAGCTTGCATGACCACTTCATTATTGCCTAAAAAAAACACTAATAACTGGGCAAATAAATAACGTGTGGTTTCTAATATGAAATAATTTGGGATTTTACACAGAAAATAACTCAGGGTTTTTATTACATAGAGAGAATAATGGCAGACTGCCAATCACTAGAATAACATTTCCACAAACAGCAATAGCCCTGCATCGTGTCCCGAAACCGACCGTGCGAGACGAGAGGGCTGCCAGCAAGCAAGCAAAGTGCACTATGTGCTGAGCGCAGATTTCATTTGAATAAGCACAGATATGAATATAACGCGCTGGGCCTCGGACCAGTGCCTTTAGAAATTTAACAATTAATTCGGAGTAATTTAGGAATGTTAATTAAATTAATTTCTCGGGCCAATTTCAAGCACTGCTGCTAATGTTTGTATCGTAATTAAAAATAATCGCAATATACCATCAAGGAAAAAATAAATAAATATAACAAAAATAACAATTTTGGACGTGCATTAAGCTGCAGATTAAAATAAATATGGCTTTGTTTGGGAAAGATTTCATGCATGTTAGTCGCAGACTCTATATAGATACATATTGCCATATCTCTTTTGTTACACCACAGGAAATCAAGGATTTGCATAAGCATATATCATTATTATGGTGTACGGAACAATGTCTGTGTGTCTCTCTGTGAGACACCAAAGCAAATGTATATGTTTAATCATATTGTTTCCTTCCTGTCTTGTTTAAGAATCAAACTCCCTTGCCTCCGAGGCATAAAAACTGTATCCTGCATTTAAACCAGTGAATGAATTTCCTTATCTGCCTTCAAATGACTCTCCAAGTAACTTAATCCAAAGTCTGTGATTAATAACTGTTAGTGATATCATCTAAGGTTGTGGCTTGCTTTTTATACATATTGTGTTTTTTTATATTTATATATAAAAGATCTGTTGCAGACCTGTCTACACTCTGACAAAAAAAATCAATATGGAAAATCTCCAGACGAGAATCAAGCTCTCTACAGTAAAACATGGTTAACTTAACTTTCTGCATAGCAGTGTTTCTAAATAAAAGGAGCGATTGCTCGAATTATGTGGTGATTGATACACAACAGAACGTAATTTAACATGCAAATTATTCGTGTTTGAGATCATTATGAGAGTGTTTTCAATTCTAGCAATTTGCAAAAACTGAATTGTAGGAAGATACTTGCTCATAGCGGCAAAACAAACATCTCTTTGCGTTAAGGAGCGTGCATGAGTGTCAGTATAGGGTCTGGTTAGCCTGTCAGGGTTTTCAAGACTGCTAAAGTGTTTCAAGCTGAACCTCGCTGTCCTATAGTAAAGGCCTCAGAGCAGGGAACAATAGTGCCTCGTGGCCAAAAGAGACAAGAGAGTGTTAACGCGTGTAAAAATAGTATGAAAAAAAAAAACTAACGTGATGTTAATTCATTGAAAGGTATTTAATATCTAACTCAAGAGATACAAGTATATTTCTGCATTAACTAAAATATAAGGAGGAGTTGAAAAATGTGTTTTGATTTGATGGATTTTACTATGAAATGAAAGCTAAATAAAGACGTGATTTTTTGGCACTCAGAGGACTATTAAAGACGACACACATAAACACACACACAGAGAGAGAGAGAGAGAAAGTAGACATCATACTGCCTTAACACCTGTAACAGAGAGGAAATCAATGCTCCGTCTCTATCTTCAATACAACTATGATTATTAGACATTTAGTTATATAATTTACATTTTAAAAGAAAGATTAAAAAAATGCTTTAACATATTTGTAAAACGACATTATTCCTCTAAATTTAAAGATTTCACTTATTTTCAATAAGTACTGTTAGTAACACATATTATAGTCAAGTAAATCAAATATATGAGCTACATGTGAGTTTTTGTTTGTGATAGTGATAATGATTGACAAATTATCAAAAGCATTCCTACGGTTCTGCATGGTTTTATAAAAGAAGTAAATAAGCCCGAATCCAAGAAAACTGAAGTCTTGCATTATCAAATCTAAGAAAAGACGACTTAAAGTTTGAGCTTTCTCAGCTCGTCATTCTGTGCACATTACACATAATTAGTCTTTTTTCGCATTAATTCTCTCCAGTGTCTCCAAACAGACTGTCACTAACATGGTCAAAAGAACGGCCCTATACGAGGCCTTCTCCTTTTGTTTTGTGCATTCAATAAAACGCATTTAACCAAACAGTTTAAAATCACATCAAGTCTACAGTAAAACACTACAGCTTTTCCAGACCTGTCACCTCAGTTCACCTGCCACCATGATTCAGACAGTGACAGGATTTCTTTTTAAACCTCCTTTAACCCTCTCGGTTGCTGTTTTAACTTTATTTCACTTTAGTTTTTATTCCGTGCCAATTACAAAAGTATGATAAAGCCACAAACAAATATGTGCTCTATGCTTTCATAATCTTACTGTTTGGGTTATACGACATGACAGCACTAAAGCTAAAACAACTACTCTTAACTTTTAGATCACACACACATATATATGACAGTGAAGTTTGCAAAAATCTAATCAAAGAATTTCTGATGACTTGAGAAGAAAAAATATCATAAGAAAGCAGAATTTTTGCTGAAAGCTAGTTTATACTAAAGTTAAAACTGTACACGGCGTAGTTGCATTGATATTTAATAGTAAAAAGCAACTATTCTGATCTCAAATGTGTTAAATGTGTGTGCTGTTTTAAATTTAAATGGTCACACTCTTAAAACATAAAGTTCTTTAATAGAACCAACCAGAAAAACAGTCTGATGTCACAGTAGAGTTATTAATTTAGCATTTCTGGTGCTTTAAATAACTTAAAAGTCCAATGTACAGGTCTGAAAACTTACAAATGTGACTTACAAAAGGAAAAACCAAAAGCAACTTAATTACAGAGGTTTTTTGTTGTTGCTGAAACTGTTAAATAACTTTATTTTTAACAGTGTAACCATAACGTTGACTCTGCAGGATTTGAGTAACGTTTTCTTTCATGCACAGCACTATTTAAAGCTTAATTTCTACATAAAATCAACGTCTCTCCATATGCAAGAACGGCTCAAATTAAATACAACTGTATATAAATGTGCATAAGAAACATTAATGTGTGAGGTGGGCGCCATACGCCATGTGGTAGTTCAGTTGGCTCTGTCAGAGCAGAAATGCCTTACTACACACTAAGTAACTTGTCTTAAGCAAAGGTTAGCCCCTATCCGTGCTGTCCCGAGCAAAGACACCGCTCAAATACAACAAACAGAGTTAATAATAGACGAAAATGTCACTTACCTGTGTTAGGCATAGCGGAGAATACATTTCTGTCGGTTTTAACTGTTGTGTGTGTGTGCGTGTGAGTGTGTGTGTATGTGTGTGTGTGAGAGTGAGGGTGTGTTTGTGTGAATGTATGGGCTGTGTATGTATATGTGTGTATGAAAAGAGAAAAAAAGAGAGACAGAGAAAAAGGGAGAGAGGGAAAATAAAGCCTTGCTTCTTGCTTTCACATTTCCAACTCTGCGAAGTGCGCGCGACGCTTCAGCGCTCCATAGAGCTGAACTTTAACCCCGCCTCGAGTTACACACATCTACTGTACTGTACTGTTAAAGCCGTATATCCAAACTTTCGGCATTATCGTCAACTGTAGCAAAGAGAAAAGTCCCGACGACGGACGGTTGGATGGATGGAAGTACAGTAGCCTACACGGAGCGTTCACAGAGCCATGAGTGAAACTGTGGTGATGAACCGCCGAAAGGAGCGATTATTTCATCTTGAATAGAAACAAAAAGATAGAAAAAGTTGTCCGGGTGCGTTACAAAAGTCGCGTTTGGTTCATTCTTCGCTGTCTCTTATAGCGCCGCGCCGCGCGCTTGCATCCGCCGTGAGGCATGTGGCGGTGCGAAGCAAAACTGAAGCGGATTTACGAGCAGCGAGGAGGGCTCGGCATGCTTAGGAAGATTGTAATATCCTTAAAACCCCCTGTTGCAAAAGCTGCCACTTGTGTCGTGGTTAGTTTCGACCTGAGAGAGGGAGAGAGAGAGAGTGAGAGAGAGAGAGGGAAAGAGAGAGAGAGAGAGGGAGGAAAAAAAGTGAAGCGCGCACGATTCGAGTCCGCTGAGACGAAGCTCCCGTTCAAACTCTTGGGCTCTCCCATCAGCACAGCGCCCTCAATATCGGCACGAGAGTCATACACATGCGGGACAGGACAAATATGCACTCCCAATGCCGCTGCACCTCATAAACATGACGCAGAAAGTGTGATAATGCATTTAACTTTAATCTATGCACTGAATTTGTACCGCTTTATTTTAAATTGCTAATAAACGAGAAAGCTTTACACGTTTGGAATCACGTATTGGACGCTCGTATTGCATTGACAGCCTTCAGTAGTGTGTCGTCAAATTATAAAATCATTTTTATATTTAACATATCAAAATGTAATGCAATTCTTGCAAAAGGCGCAGTAGCCCAGCCTAAGTGCAATCAAATAACTGATTCTACCTGCATTTTAAATGCATTCAAATATAGGAACATTTAATAGGAAAATAAAAAAACTGATTATAGCGACATGTTTAATGCGTAAGAAGAGCAAGCAATCGGTAAATTAATGAAGTCTCACGAGCCTTAATTCCAGTTCTTGCTTCATTTCGGGACGAAGGCAATAACTTTATTTAGTACGCGAGATTCATACTTATTGATAATTATTTTGACTCACTAAAAGAATCAGTTCAAAGGAGTCAATCGTCTGGGAATCGCTGTATGTGGTTGATTCACTAAAAAGAATCGGCTCAAAAGAGTCATTCGTTCGGGAATCGGAATTCATTGTTCGCGCTCAGTGTTTTTAATCAAGTTAAAATAACTCATTCATACTGATCGCGCAATGTTTATGAATAACTAAAACGAACTAAATAGAACGTCATCAGATTTCTCAGGACAAATCGCTATGGCTAATTAAAAAAATGTTTCTTCTTCATGCTCACGTAATATGTCTATTCGACCCCAAGTGGGCTAATATTTCTATCTCCAAGTGATGAGTATTGTTTTACAATATTTAGAAACGGCTAAGCACCAATTTTCATCTTTCACTTCTGTGAGCCCCGTCATGAACGTATTGATATGCGGCTGACAGGTTCCTTAACAGCATATGTCTATAATTAATGCTATGTATACATGGGATTTAGATTTTTTTTCAAAGAGACATTGGGAAACAACAAAAAATGAAACTGCACGTTTTCAAAAACGTCAAACCTAAACAGGCTCATGATTTAAAAACAATGTGGACACTGATGGACAAGAGAGCGACTGCCAATATAGTGTTATGTTTCTGATCACGTGTGTCAAACGTGCAAACATCATTAATAAGAAAACCTGGTTCGTGTAATTAGTTTGGTAGGCACTCAACAGTTTTATTATTACCAATGCGACTCACTCTCGCCCCCTAGAAAATGGATCCATTTACAGAAAGTGTTTCAGAAATACTGTCCAGGATGATATTCTAAACGAGATATCAATATATTGGGGAAGAAAAACACTATAGCCTATTCCAGAAAGCAAGCATATGATGTGCATACATAGATCGAGATCTATGAGCATTACACCGTGAAACAAACACCAAGGTGCGTTTTGTCAAATGCAAAATAGGTGATAATTAACATAGCACTGTGTGGGATAGAAATGATAGGAAACTGCATATTAATTATGCTCGCAACTCACAGTCACACTAACTTGCAGGTGCAGGTCCGTCCCTCTGGTGTTTTCATGAGCTACTCTGTGATTGGGCAAAACACTGAAATTCAAAGCTCACAGTACCATCGCTATTGGGCAAGTTTCACACGCACGCATGTGACAGCAACCACTCCAAGACAGACACCCGGGATCTCGGTAAACAGCCTCGCGGAACACAAATAATTTCGATTGGGAAGAGAGAGTGAGAGAGAGAGCGAGAGAGAGAGAGAGCGCGCGCGCACGTATCTTCATGATATCAGACTTCCGTTTTTTTTGACAGCCTGACGAGAATGCAATCTGTGCAACACGTTGACATGTGTCTCAAACTTTACTATTAAACAACTATTTAAATAGGATAATAGATAGCCTATAATACCAATTATACTGTATTTATTCTTTCCAAACATGTTGTATTGTCTCTTGACCTAGAGCAAAAGGGAAGTGATAACTATAATCCTGTCAATCTTATAGACTATAGCCTATATTACATCGTTTTCTTAAATTTAACTTGAGGTTGCAATAAAATGCATAAGCACGTAAAGACCTTCTCTAATAAAACATTTAAAGAAATGTGTTTTAAAATTTAACGAATGACCTTTAAACACTCATTTTTGTATTTATGCAAAGAAAAAATGGTTCCTTGAGAAAAAAAAAGATTCTTCCCTCTTCGGTATTTTGACAGGTATTCAGTTGTGCACTTTAACTGCATTCTATAGAACAAAAGTTGCAATAATCTAAATTTGAACGTTTCAAATGGAACTTTAGAACGTTTCTCGTCATCTCGCTTTTGAAGTTATGAAAAGGTTGTCGCGTGGCAGCGTTCATTTTAACACATGAACCGCGTGTTCGAAAAGGCAGTCACCTGTATTTAATCACGCAGCCTTTACAACTTACAACTTCAAAACGGCCTAGAAACGTCAAGAGAACTGGATCAATGAATCCAATAGGCCTAATTAGATTTTCACTGTAATGTTTTCAGAAATTAAATGTAGGCTAGCCTAATAAACATCACATATTTGTTGATGTGTGGAGCATCTTTCCCAGCAAATTTCCCACCTAGGCCTAAATGTGCTTAGGTCTGAATTTAAAGTTATTTCAGTCTTACATTTAGATGTCATTTAATTTAGATTTACGCATTGATTTCAGCACTGATTGGCTGAACAGCGCCTATAGGCCTGATGACGAACTCTAAGTTGGCGGAGAGTCAGTGAACTGAAAACTAAACAAACAAAAAAGCAGTTTAGTATATATATTTTTTATTCAATGGCATATATGTATATTAAAGAAATTTACGACATTCTGTGTCAAACTATATTCACTTTGAAAAAGTTTAAATGAATGCCATTGAACGAAAATCTAAATTAGATGTTTAAACTCAAGGCTATTAGGTTTAAATATGGCATTTAATTCAGACTCTATATAGACAATTGTCCTATTTTAAATCGTGGTATATATATATATATATATATATATATATATATATATATATATATATATATATATATATATATATATATACACAGTTGTGTATGTCAATAAACAATGAGTTACAAAACCTACACCTGCTTATTCAGGTTTATTTTTCATTGATCATTTATGAGCCAAGACGAATGTTAGCAAGCATTCAATCTCGAATAACATTTATAATAAAATAATTAAATTTACAATAAAATTCTAAAATTCACATATTTGTCTCGTTTAATTGTGGCAGACATTAGAGACGCCTTTATAGCATTTTCTGCCAAGTTCTAGGAGAAGCTGAATGCCAAGGCAACTGTGCCAAGGCTTTTGGAGGCAGGGTGGCAAAGACGAGGCAAAAACTGCAGTGTGTAAAGGACAACGGAGCGAACTGGGGATTTAACTCTTTGCAAGAAACCAGAATTTGGGTTTTATGGTGCACTTTCAACTCATTTTTAAGTCACGGGATCAAATCAGGTATATGGCACCTAATCACCTTGGATGGAGCTTCTCCTCAACTTGAGTGGTGGACGTGAGTACAATTTACTTTTTTCATTCGAGATTAAAACAGGAAGGAAAAAGAGAATAGCCTCTATGAGATAGTCTTATTCCGTTCGGGCTTTAGCGGGATTGAAAGGACATCGATGCCAGACGAGTCTGCAAGATAAAATGTGTGTGTGTGTGTGTGTGTGTGTGTGTGTGAGTGAGAAAGAGAGTGTGTGTGTGAGAGAGAGAGTATATGTGTGCGGGCGCGCGCGCGTGTGTGTGTGTGTGTGAAGTGAAGAAAAAAGTGCGCTGTGAAGTTTCACTGCACATCTTGATAGTCTTCAAGGGTAAAAAAAATGCTTAAAATCTCAGCGTTAGGTCGCCATCCAATGCACTTATAGTTTAAAAAAGTATAGCCTAAATAACGCAGCAGGTTATTTATTTGGCTATCAATCAGATAATGTTGTTTATCACTTTAATATTAGCCAAAAGCAGTAAAGTATGCACATCTAAATATAGCTGTGGGAACTTGTGCATGCCAATTTCTATAATTTAAAAGAAAAGTGTAGCCTATACATCACGAAAAAATGTCAATATTTCAAAATGTTGCCTATATTCGCGTGCACTTCTCATGTAGGCTACGTGCCTTAATTTATATGCAAATAAATTAAAGCAGCAACTCGAAATATTGACATATTTAAATGATTGTAGTTTGCATAAAGGCATTCTTGTCAAAATCACCCGTAGACTCTTGAGGATGCGTCAATTGAACACTAATTGTAAAATGATAAGTTCCAGCTCAAATCATACTCAAATATAACAAAACAATAAAACATACAATGCAATTGAGTAAAGGGAAATTATAGCGAGAGATATACACACACACCCATATAAATATAAATAAATCTGATGTAGAAAAATACCCTTTCTCTGTAACCATAGTGACCATCCAAAAAAGAGCAATAAAGAAAATATGTTTTTGTAAAATAGTGTAACATCTAAATAATATATAACATTCAAATAGCCTAGATAAAATTATACAAACAATACAGATATATAGCCTAGATAAAATTATGCTACCGTTAAGTTAAGTAGCCTAAATAAACCGTCATATTATCCAATATTATTATTATTAAAATAAAGATGCATCACCATATTAGGCTAGCCTACCTCATGCATATAATACCAAAATATTTTGTCATAAAAACCCTTAGGCATTTTATTATTATTATTATTATCGTCGTTATTATTATAATTATAAATATGATTTAGAATATAAATGATTATTTATTATAGACTCAATGCTCATCATTGCTTTAGCCCGACTTCCTCCTCGATTCTATCCGATCAGGCATCAAATATAGGTAGAGACTCCACCTAGAGGCTGTGATCTGAACTGACAGGACTCGAAACAACATCAAAATCTAGTCTTGTATCTTTAATAAAGTGTGTGTGCACGCATACGTCAACCTTACCTTTTCAGACACACTTATAATATATCAATTACATATATCTAAATTAATAAATTGCAATGGCATCAGTAGCCTAATTTTCAAAAGCTTTGCTTAAGAGCATTTGAAGAGTAAATATTATTTTGTGTGGAAAATATGTTTGGTAAGCATAAATAAAAGTAGAAAATTAATAATATGAAAATTCCAGATTATTGTAATATAACTACTGTATTATTTTAAACAAGTAGGCTAATTATTCTAATACATATGATCAACGTTTTTGTTGAACCATGTTCAGAGCATTTCATTAAGTCAAAATGACAGTGTCCAAAAAATAGAGAATATAGTAGGCCTAAATACACTGTAAAAAAAAAATTATAAACTGTATAATCAACTTGAATGTTTAAGTAATTTCAACTTAAATTACATTAATCTGATTAAAAAATAAGTTGAATTTGTAACTAGAAAATAAGTTGAAAATTGCGTAACTTATTTTGATGAGTTAAAGCAAATATTAAAACATACACTAAAAATGCTGGGTTGTTTTAAGCCAACTTTGGGTCAAATATGGACAAACCCAAACGTTGGATTAAAAATGTAATAATAAAAATTGAACCCAATGGCTGGGTTAGTCCAGTAATTGACCCAAAGTTGGGTTAAAACAACCCAGCAATTGTTAGAGTGTATGTTGTCATAATGTTTGGCTTCCTTCTGAATGATCTGGAGTGGAGACTGTGAACTGGAGATGTGTAACTAATTCACTAACTCATTTTTGTCTTGCGTTCCATTAAAAGCCACAAGAGGGTGATCTTTCTATACAGAAGCCCTTTTGATATCCGGTCTGAGCGTCTGTAACCGTGAGCCCTCCTTCCAGTTCAGCAAGAGTGCTTTGTCCATCAATGCTGAACTTAAGCCGCGTCTGAATGTTGTCAAATATCACATGCACTGCAATAAAGAAATGTTGGAAATCGTGATAAACATTTCTCATAGATGCACATTTTTCTCTTGTTCACTCAAATGAGGCCGGTGTTTGGGAATGATAAACTCAGTGGCTATCCAAATGCAAGCTCGGGAGTCCCACGCTCACACCTGGAGCTTCGGCACTGTGGGGCAGGATTTTTGTGGAATGGGGGGTGGATGAGGGGATTGTGTGGAGTCGCTGGATCCAGGGCTACAGTTCTCATTAGGCAGCCGGAGGGTAATAACATTATCCAGCACCATAGCAGCTTGCCTTCGGGGCTTTGCCAAGCCGGGCCTTATGAATAAACAACAAGAAACACGACAGAGGATCCCCTTACTCTACCTCTATTGTGCTTTTAAATAGGCTGAAGCTTTAATACACTCAGTTTGCATGTCTACAAAATGACAGGTGACTTTTAAAACGACGGAAAACAAATACAAGTTAATGTATACTGTGTATTACCTCCTAAAATTTACTTTTACAATGGAATTGAATTGGGTAGTATAGGCAAAAGATGTTAACAATATGAGGGTTTACATATTTTAGATTGAAATAAAAATCACCTACTAACCATAATGTGTCGACTGTGTTGATTACCTCCAAAAATGAATTTCTTAAAAGATAAAAATATGTTAAAGTGAGGCAGATACAATGGAAATTTACCTGGCCAGTTTGTAAGTGTTAAAACATTCAGTTTTATTAGTACAGCGCAAAACATAAATAATATGAGTGGTAACATAATTTCAGTGCAATAAAATAATTTACTAACCTTCACTGTAAAAAAATAAATAATAATAAGTATAATCAACTTGGATGTTTCAACTTAAATGACATTAAACTGACTTCAAAAAATCGTTGAATCTTATATAACATGACAAAAGTGGAAAATTGCTTATTTTGATAAGTTAAAGCAATGTAAACTGTTGCCATAACTTATTGATTATATAATGTTTGCAGTGTGTGTAAAGCTAATTTTACAACATTGTCGCCACAAAAATGCTTTAAACCCCAAAACTGTAAAATTATGGACAGCTTTACCGTTCAAATAATACACAAGTTCGAACAGAAGAAATTATAATTATAGAATTCATATTTCTGCTTTTAACCTTTCAAAAAATTGGCCCCGCATGTACTTCCTTTGTAGGTGGCTCCTGTAAACTTGATATATATATATATATATATATATATATATATATATATATATATATATATATATATATATATATATATAATAATAATAATATATATATATATATATATATATATATATATATATATATATATATATATATCAAGTTATACATATATATATATATATATTATTATTATCATTTATATGTGTGTATATATATACTGTATATAAGTTATAAGTTATCAACATAACACTAAAACAACACTGGCATAATTTAAAACATTTACCATTATAGTATTTCAATTTTAGTGTTTGAGTAATTTATGTGCTCTTGTCATATTTATTATTTATTTTTTTTACAATATTTCTATTAAGCTTTAATTAATTTTTATTTCAGTTCTTAGTTTTACTAATTTTAGTACTTCAACTCAAACTTATTTTATTTCAGTTAGGCCTAGTTGTCGAAGATACTTCTCTATTTTTCATGCAAGTTATTAAAGTTTAAGTTCTTCATCGACTTTTCATATTTTATTTCAGCTTTATTTCAATTAATGAAAACAATTTCTTAAAATTTTTAGTTTTTAGTCAAAAATAACAACACTACCACAATTGCAGCCGAGTGAGCTTAACGTTTTTTTTGTAAACAATTATATGATCAATAAGTTACGAAATGTTTTTACATTGCTTTAACTCGTCAAAATAAGTTAAGCAATGCATTTAGAAATTGCAAGTTATTAAGATTCAACTCATTTTTAAAATCAGTTTAATGTAATTTAAGTTGAAATGACTTAAACACCCAAGTTGATTGTACTTGAAAAATTTAAGGCAGCAACTTTTTTCTTTTTACCATTTATTGCATCGGAATGTTACTTTCATATATAATTTTTGTAAAAATAATATTCGAAATCAATTTTCTACCTTTTTTAGAACTATACGACTTCAAAATCGCCATTGTTCAGTCAGCGTTGAGAGAATGTGTTTGTGTTGGTAAGGGTGAGACTGGGTGGGGAGGAGTGCTGGTGCTGGTTTGGAAGCAGTGGGCTCCACCTGCTGCCACTGAGATGCCAGCGCTGGAATCTGGCCAGGATTGGCCCACAGTAAACCCCTCTCTCGCTCTCACACACACACACACACACACACACACACACACGGGCGATCTGTGAGTCAGGCCTGCTCTCTCCTCATTCACAAACACAACCTAACAGGCATGACTCGACTGTGTTTTGTTCAATAAATAAAACTGTTTCCTCCAAGCGCCACAAATACTGTGAACAACAGGACTGATGTGGTGTTTAAAGAGCGATTGGGCGTAGATTAATGAAGATGGGTGCTTACGACGGTTCTAATGAGTCCGGTGCGCTGCAGACAGAGGCCTTGATAAGACGAGAGGCAGTTGTGAGAATAAAGAGGAGTGAAAGGAGACAGATGGGCCTTACGATGGTGTGAGAAGACAGGAAACAAACACACACACACACACACACAAGAGGAGCCATGTAGAGTATCTTGATGACTGTGTGTTACAATCGTCTTCTTTAAAACCACACAGGGATAATGTGACGTCAATAAGAAACTAAAACACTAAAGTGCTGATTTTTTTATTAATAATAATTTATTTTAATAGAAAGGGAAGAAAGATATATTGTTTAATTATTAATATTTAAATTTTGATTAATTTTTCCATTTTGATTAATTGTCTTGAAAAGTACCAATGACTACTTAATATACAAAAGTTTCTGCATCCGGGTTTTTTGAGAATATATATACAGAATGCACTCAAAAAGCACAATTTTTTACTGATGAAATTTAAAAGTTTAGGGTCAGTATTGGATTTTTTAAATATAAGAATAATATTTTTCAAGTTTAGGGTCAGTATTGGATTTTTTGAAAGATATGATTAATATTATTCAGCAAAGGCACTTTAAATTGATCAAAATTGGCAGTAAAGACATCCCTACTGTTACAAAAATATTTATTTTAAATAAATGCCGTTCTTTTGAACTTTCAATTCATCAAAGAATCCTGAAAAATAGTATCACGGTTTTCAAAAAAATATAAACACTGATAACAATATGTTTTTGTTTATGTAGCAAATCAGCATATTATAATGCTTTCTGAAGGATCATGTGACACTGGAGAAATTAAGCTTTGAATCACAGGAATAAAATAAATTTCAAAATATATTAAAATAGAAAACTATTATTTTAAATTGTAATAATATGTATTTTTGATCAAGTAAATGCAGCAAAAGAGACTTCTTGACAACTTTTGAATGGTGGTTTACACTGTAAAAATGAATATGCTTTATCTAGTCAATAGAATTGTGGCAACAGATTACAAGTAATATTATTAATTAAATTGAACAAATTAGAATTGAGTAATAACTAATCAAATTATTCCTTAAACGTTAACCATTTAAAATGAGTTAAGTTTACACCAATTTTTTTACAAAAATATCTCACTAACTAAGATTAATTTAGAACTATTTATTTTATATTGCCAACATTGAAGACACTTGATGTTAACAAGCAGAATCACTGAAGGAGAAAACCGTCATTTTAAAACAAACCTAAAAATAACACCGATCACCATAATGGTGACTTCGGTTATGTTTTTTTAGTTGATGTAAGTTTTACTCATTTTAAATGGATAACTTTTAAATTTTTTTATTAATTATTACTCAATTCTAATTTGTTAAATTTAATTAATAATATTGCTTGTAATCTGTTGCCACAATTTTTTTGATTAGATAAGTCATTTTCATTTTTACAGTGTATATTTAAGAGTTAAGTAATAATAGAAAAAAATATATACTAAACATTAATAACGCATAAGACTTACAGGTATTTATGATTACTGGATAAAGAAAGAAAAATAGATTGAACTCACAAAGAGTAATTTCTAGCTGATAAATATTTGAGAGCTCTGCATAAATCATACTTTATATAAAGCATTCAATGACTTTACATTACTATTTTTTTAAATCCAGGTTTATTTAAAAACTATGATTTTTCCAGTTTTCCATGAACGAGGGAAGCTATCCACCATTTTGACTGAACATTAAAATATGTATGTATCTAATACCAAAATGCTACATTTTTGTGACTTTTTTTGTGATGAATCATTAATATAATTTTTTCAGGCCTTCAATTTTATTTTCCGAGACATTTCCAGGTTTCTAGAACCGTGGGAATCCTGCATTTTGCATTATTTTGATGTACAATTAAATGTATTTTAATTTTTTAAATTGAAGCATGCAAAATTCTCATTAAATGTGTCATTTAAAATAAATAAAAAAAACAGAATGTTAATAATATTGGCAATTATATTGATCATCAGGCATACCAAATTATACATCAGCAAAAACCAGTGCAACCTTAAACTGAATATGAGGGAATTCCAAAAAAATCAGTTCTAAGAAATCACGCCACACGTCCAGCAACGTCCAGAACTCACGGAGAGTCTTTCTTAAAAACAAGCCTCCAGGCAAGTACGGTGCATATGCAAGCTGTTGAAATAGCCAGGCATATGCTGGGTATATATAACACGTTTTCACCCTCCCCCTCATTCCTTCTGTTTGATCGCAGCACAGACCGCCAGGAGCACACCAGACCGCATGCTCACTGTTCACCGCATACGTGCGTTCATTCAGCACAGATACGGCCGCATAGAGGACGCCAACATCAATGGAGAGAGCCACGGTGAGAACGCAGAGGAATCAAGAACACAAACAGCCGCACATACACAGACAAACAGATGTGCAAGGCAACCTACCCACCCTAAACACTTTCAAAAAACACTACGAGACACCTGACAGCTGTTCTTGGGGGTGAGGGGAAGGATTTGCAGCTCGGAGCACACAGCTGGATATGGAAACAACTCCCTCTCCCAACATACACACGCTCGGCTCTCAGCGTGCAGGAACCGACAGGTGACGGAGATGAAAATTAACTACAAGGACGATCCCGAGAGAATTCCCTTATTACACCACTGAAAATCCTTCCATACAAGCGGACTCTGTTGATCAGTGTGTAGACACGAATCAAGCCATTCCAAGACTCTCTTCAATCATTTCCCTTCATATCGCTCTAACAGATACTTTATTGTGTGCTTATTTGAGTTTATGTTTGAGCTGGCATAATACGAAAATACATTATGTGATGAGTCCTATAATTTTGAAATGTTTCGTTTATTAACATTATTTTTCTTGGCTTGAAAGAACTTTAAAATTCTGTGACTTTTAGGTTTCTGTGACCATGGGAACCATTAATTACCACCATTTTCATTGTAATATTAACTGTCACCGTCCCACAGGTGGGACATTTTAAAACAATAATATCTTAGTAAATACCTTTAGTAATATTGACAAACTATATATCATTTGAAAGCTTACAATCTCTAGTTTCCATATTTAGTGACTGATTTTCAAAATATAGTACAGAGGAACCATAATTTATCAATATGCAACAAGAATATTTTCATACTCATAAAGCGAGTTCAGACCTTTATTTTAAAATAGCAGTGAACATGAAAAATCATGAAAAAATGGTCGATACCTCAGTTTGTTTTCATGCCAAAAGTTCAAAAGAGAGCATCCATACAATTATTTTGGAAAAAAAGGTCTGAAAAGATTGAAATATCAAGAAAAAATAATAAATTCACCATTTGTGATGTGGCAGTGAGTTATGACTTACATGAAGGTTCTTTGTAGGCTATGTGTTTCTTAGAGGTTGAATTCATACAGAATCTACCAAACTTCCCAAACTACTTCTGAATAGGATGTCTACTTCATACATTGTATGAAAATTGTGGAAATAATGGTTCATATCACTCAAAACACGA